>OX637535.1:48695704-49052941 GCA_951800035.1 Linnaemya tessellans
GTTTTATTTAAAATGATTGCCCACTTAAGTTAAGAAAATGTTTGTGTTGAATACTCGTATATTCGCATGCATTTGTTACATTTGCAACCGCCCATAATAATGCCACATCATAATAAATATCTGTTTGTTATTATATTAAAAATTTTATTTATTATTAATAAATTGATTGTTTTTATTAAAATAGAAATGCCAAACAACATTTATTCTCTTGCACCGTACTCGTATCCATAACATTTAAGATTTTTCGCAAGCGACATATTTTCAAAATATTTTGTTTGGATGCAATTGAAATATAGCAGATCTCAAAATGGTGAATAGCTTTTAAAATACATGGTGATGGTTTTATCGCAACGGTGTAAGTGCTAGTAAAATAATTTTAAAATAATAAAGAACGAATTTATATGACAGAAATCACTTTGAAATATTTATTCGCTAAGTGGAAAATTATGGAAATCCCTTCCATACTTTTCCGCACAATTCCGTATTTTTGTTTGTCAGCTTAGCTGAATATGATATTAATTTTTATTCATACAAATTCTGTAAGGAATTGCATACGAGAACTGTATGAAACCGATGGTAGCACACTATAAATTCATGTGTTACCATTTGTTTATTTTCTTCATGTCCCATTTTCGGAATTGCATTTCTTTCGAAAAAGAACATTGCATAAAATTTTTAACTTCCTATTAATTAATAATTATTAATCAGGTTCAGTTTCAAATCTGCCAAGTCACAAATAAATATTTTTATTCAAAAATTTCTTTTTAAGATCGAATATTTTATTAAGAGTGAAAATTTATTATTTTCTTTACTTGTTCGTTTAATCGGCTTTATTTTTTTTAGGAGTAGGACCAGCACTTAGGGGATGACCCCTACATATGCAATGCATTGCGCCGGAACTGAAAACGAGGGGATAGGATTGAGGGGACAGATTAGGAAAGATGAGACGATAGACAGTTCTTTTTTTTTGTAGCTATTTCAACCTTTTTTAATTCGCCGGTTAATTTTTGCTACAGGGCCGACGAAGGCGGGTGCTGTTACTCTGCTTTTAGTACATGATAGTCTCAGTCGCTGCCAATTATGTTCAGTGACCATTGACTACGCCTTCATCATTGAAACAGGCTGGCAACAACTAACACAACCACGCACTAATCCTGGTCAGAGGAATTCAACACAATATTTCATGACTCAGTGCGGGCTCGAACTCAGGACCCTCCGCATCATAGTCTCGTGTTCTACTACTTTAGCCAACAGCTCCCACTTTTGAAATTAGTATATCCTTTTGGGAAACATGTGAAAATAACCCATGAAAAAATATCGAGGCTATCAGATGTGATAAAAGCTAATTTTGTTGCCTAGTGTTATTTACCACCTGTAACCGATAAAGACAATCTTAAGTGTTTATACCTTTCAATGTTCTTTTTATTATAATTCATATTTCATAAACATTAATTTTGTTTTTGGTCTCCAATTAATCTGAGCGAACATTAAATTATTGCCTGGTCATGTATGTACGTGTATGTAAAAGGAAACATATATTTACAACAATTCTAATCAATATTCACATTTATTAAAATATTTCCAATCCGAATAAGAAATTGAACAATTTATCATAATTAACCTTGGATTTAAGTAAATAATTTTATAGTCAAGTTAACAAAGTGGCAGGTAATTAAAACAAATACAAGAAAATATCAATCAAGATCTCATATGGAATTAAAATTTAATTTGTAACACACTCGTGCATAGTCTATTTCATTTCATATATTAAATACAATAAAAATTATTTGATAGGTGGTTTGAAGTACTCGTATATACGAAAATGTATTACATGTTTTATGTTCTTTCTTCTAATTTACCTTGACTAAAACTTTAAATATGAAATTGCTTGTTAAGCCAACATGTACTTTAGACATTTTTTACTTGCTGTAAATTAATAAACTATTTACAATAGCTTAGCTTAGATAATAAACTATTATATGAATATTAGTTTTTGTACAAACGAGTATCGAATTTAACATGAATTCAATAACAAGATTAAAGTGATTTTCAATGAAACATAAAAGGTATGATCAGACAAACAGGCAATATGTTACAATGTATAGAAATTAATTAAATAATTATAAACTTCAGCTGCACAGAAAAAAGAACTAAATATCATTTCCAGAAAGGAATTCAATGACTTAGTAGACAGTTTATCTAAAAACGAATATTTATTTTAAACAAATATGGTTGCTAATAGCGGCGATTAAATAAAGGACTTATTTTTATACCCTCCAAAAAAGAATATGGAGGGTATATTCCCTTTTCCATTCCGTTTGTAACGCAGCGAAATATCCATCTGAGACCCCATAAAGTACATATATTCTTGATCAGTAATGAAATCTAAGACGAACTGAGTATGTCCGTCCGTAAGTCCGTCCGTCTGTGAAAATCACGATTCAGTCCATACGAAAAGAGCCAGACTCTTGAAATTTGGCATAAATATATCTTGAAGGATAGCACAGGTCAAGCTCAGAGATGGGCTAAATCGGGCAAGAGGGAAAAAAGTTCCCCTAAGAAGAACTAAACCAACCTCTAAAAAAACAACATACATAATTTTGAAAGTTTTTTTGTAATTTTGTTCAGCAAATGATATATTTTTATGTCAAAGAAGGTCCAACGCGTTTCTGGAGCCAGAAAATAAAATAAAATAATTTTTGGACCCCGCCCCTTTAGCGGTCGTTATTATATAGAAAAATAATGTAAATATGTAACAAATTGTTTTACTTAAGCCTACAGTCCTTAAAAATGACATTTTTAAGCTTTAATGACGAAGCTGAGACGTAAACTGGTACTACTCTGCCCTACCCCCTCTTCCCCCAAATGACCCTAAAAATTTTTTTTTTTCAACATTTGTATATAATTATCCCAACCATTTATTTTTAGAGTTTTATGACAAAGGTGAAATGTCTCCCGCACAGCCCTTGCCAGAGCGACCCCGCTAAAATAGAGTTTTAATACCCTCCAAAGAGAATTTGACCCCATAAAGTATATATATTCTTGATCACTAATGAAGTCTGAAACGATCTAGCAATGCCCATACATTCGTCTGTGGAAAACATGATATAGTATATTTTTGGACCCCGCCCCTTAAGTGGGCGTTGAAGTACGATATTATATGCAAAAATAGTGCAAATATTGAACAATTTTTTATTCCTTAAGACTATAAGAAGCTGAGATGTTCTCTGATCTTGCAGAGGTGAAACGTTTCTCCCACGGCCCTTCCCGAAACGACTCTCAAAATAGAGATTTAAAATTGCGTACAGAAATGTCTTAAAGGAACTCTCTCCCACCAAGTTAAACATTTTAAATTTACTTACTAAATATTTGGAGGGTGTTTAAGATTCTACCCGGTCGAATATAACGTTTTTACTCGTTTTATTTAAAATATTCGCAAATTCCAAACAAAGTTAATTATGTATGAATTTCTGTTTTAATAGTGAACCTTTATTTATGTAAACTGTATTACAGGATGTTAATTTTCTCAACAGGCTATAAGATCAAATCTGCGAAACTGCAAATTATTTTTTATTTTTATTTTAATAAATGAACGTGATTACATTCTATTTATTTTTTGAGAGTGGAATATTAAGAATATTTTTCGTAGTCATTAAACCAGCAGAACGGATCAGTACTGATTTCGAGGCCGCTACGCCATCTCTTCAGCGTTCTTTGTTCAATTTTTCCACTGTTTCAAGTGGTGCTAGTTAATAGGAATATCAACTATTTAACCAATGTTTTTTAACGAAAATTGAATATGAGAAATTCTCACATCCATCTTTACAAGTTATTACTTTTTGGTTAGTACGAAATTCCCCAACCCTGACGATTAATATTCCCAATATTCCATATATCTCTTTCGCTTTCAATTAGGATTTTATAGGCTAATTGTTCGAAATTTTTTTGTTTTAAATTAAGAAAGATATGATAAATATTCCAAGGCACAAATTAAACTCAGCATCAGTTTTTTGTTATTCAACTTACACAGCAGAGCAGAACAGCCGTTTTCGAAAGCCGCAACGCTTTCATCATCAGTGCTCTTGTGTATTGGGTTTGTCACCACTTATTAGGTGGCTTAGTTGAATATGAAAACAGTTCTTATTTAAACAAATTTTATTTGGAAATTGCATACGAGAACTGTATCAACCTGATGTTAACACAATAAGGGTTAACTGCTGTAGTCAACAGCGCCCTCTTCTTTAAGTTGTTATTTCGTGATTATGACGTTATGAAAAATAAGTGCTTAAAAAAAGTTTTTAATAACTTTTGGTAATAAAGATTATGTTGACGGACGGATCTTAAGGTACGTTCACACTTATCAAATATTTGCCCCGAAAAGCGTAACCACTAAATACTAATGAAAAATATTTTTGTTCAGATACGTGTTTATGTAGTAAAACAATTTCATACAAAATTAATAGACAGTGTCATGAGTATAATATTATTGTAGACTATTTAACTCAATAAATACATTTTTGAATTAAAAAGTTTTTTATTAATGTTTAGTGGTTACGCTTTTTTGGGCAAATATTTGATAAGTGTGAACGTACCTTAACACTCATGTCAAGTGTATCCACATAAGTTAGTAAAGCACTGTACTACGACTTAGCTTGTCAACCATGTCCAGTCGGTACATCTGAGATGATTAATACGCGGTAAAGGATTATCCTTATAAATTCGGGATATCGGTGCAAGCTGGGAAAGAAAGTGCTAGAATATCTCAATGCTTCCCTGGACGCACATAATTCGTTGTCATCTGTGGCTCCAATGCAATAGAAATGGTCTCTTAAGTTAAAGTGCTCCGTTAAGACGCCCAATAACTTTCCTAGCCTAGAATAGCTTAGTTTCAACAAACCCTGTTTTTATTTTCTGCCGATTCGTCCCAAGGAACCTTGGTTGTGCTACAGATAAGATGGAGTAGTGCTGCCTTTGATGGTTTCGTTAATTGTTGCTCAACTGAATTAATTATTTTCGTGAGGTTGACTTTTGTGCTAAATGGTTGTCAGCAAACATCTACTCAAAATCTCTTCTTTAGCGCAAACAGATTAATTTGAAAGATTATGGTTACAGCCTGACCTCCATTCAAATACTTCTGGTTAAAAAGTCAAAAAGTTAAAAACTTTGAGATTTTTCTTTTATATAAAACCAAGTTTTATTTCATACTGAAATAAAGGATATGCAAAATTGTAGTCCTTTTAAGTCCAGATTCATAGCACACATTATATCGAATGTCCCTTAATTCATTAACAATACTTAACACTTGCCCAATGCATAACATATACATTTTTCAATTTTGATTGCTAATTCTTCAACCTTTAAATTTTTAGTTAGATGTTTTTTTAACAAACTTTAGGTCACTTTTTAATAAAAGAACTAGAAATTTTTTATCATCCAATAATTCGATATCATCTCGATAAGGGCAATTTCTAAGCATAAACTTCGATTTGTTTTTATAAAATTTTTTAAATTTACTTCAATAAAAAAATTCCCTTTTTTTAAAATTTCCTCATGTGTATTTCCTTATTTAGCTTATTAGAACGTTATAAATATAGCAGATTAAAAAAAATAAACCTAAAACCGTCTCCAACGAAAAAAGAACGAAATATTTACAATTGGGTAAAAATGTTACTTTCCATTCCCGAATAGGTAAATTGTCATTGAGAGTAAAAATGAAGTTTCTCCGACGCACTGTGGGTTGAAAGCCCTCACAAGTGGCGATTAATTCAAAAGATTAACTTTAACTTTCACAGCCGTATTTGGTACCATATGAAAGTAGATAAAATTCTACATCACTAACTGCAAAAATAAAAGTTCTTGGTAGTTCACTTTATTTGTGTGTGTGTGTGTTCAAAGTTCAATAATTTTTGTTATATTTGCGCGCATTGATTAAAAGAGAAAATTTTGTTATTTCAAGTGATTTTAGTTTTTGTTAAGACTTCTATAAGTAAAAGTTTTATAATGGAACCGTCAACTTTAGGTATATGAGCATTTGAAAAATTATGTTTTGTTTAGATAAATGTTTTAAAAATAAATTCTTCTGGTTTCTTGACCTCTTTTTAATTATTATTGTATTCTGATATTTTTAAGCTTAAGGTCTCTTTATTTTAGTTTAATTTTTAATTTCAATATTTCGTCACTCCTTTGTGTGACTTCTTCAGGAAATTAATTAATTTTATAAAATAATTAATTTCCTGAAGAAGTCACACAAAGGAGTGACGAAATATTGAAATTAAAAATTAAACTAAAATAAAGAGACCTTCAGCTTAAAAATATCAGAATACAATAATGTTTTAGAAATATTAAAAAAAAATTAAATGTCTCCAAAAATGTGGTATTTTTGATTTATACATTGAGTTTTAACAACTCTGCGGATGAGTGCAGGAAAAAATGCTTTTATGCTCTTAAAATATAAGATTTTAGCTAATAAATCCCAGAATACCTATTTGTGCATTAGTGCGATTTTTGAGTTATAAAGGTTTTTGTGAGAGAATTCCGAAATCAATGTAAAAAAAACCGAACAAAAAAACAATTTGTTTTTATTACCTTTTTTATTATTTTTTCCAAAGGCACATGAAATATGCTCGAATTTACAATTTAATTTACTAATTTATCGCTCTTCATTCCAAAGTTACAGCTAAAATAGGCAAATAAGACAATTTTCTCCAAAATACAAAAAAGCTAATAAAAGGTTAAGAATTTTTTTTTTCAAAAATTTTTTTTAAATGCTGGTTTTTTATGTATTTATTTATACTCATCAATAAAAAATAACAACATTTTAAAATAACGATTTCTATGAATTAATCGCCACTTTCTCCACCATTCACCCCACTGTGCGACGTGTTCATATGTTTAAAAACATGCTAAATAATTGTAAATCATTTGCTCTATCCTTTTCCAAAGCTGTAAAGAATTTAATTATTATATTTGTTAAATATAGATTTCGATGAATATCGAATGCCGTAATTTGCCACCTGGCTCCACTGTTTATTGTTTTATCTTCTAACAGTAGCTAGTGTGCTTTCCTAGTTTCCCTGTAGTACTCATCCACAATTTATAAATAGATAGTAAAACCATATTCGTAAAAAAATGGAACTCTGTAAAATTTACGTATAGTTTCTTTTAGCTGTGCCAGCACGGAATTACTCAAACTTGTTTCAAAGGTTTGCTTCATTAAAATTTTGTCTAGAGAGAAGATTTCGTTTAAGTTTCAGTCACTCTGTGTAAATATAGAAGACACTCCTACAGTATTTGACAATGGCTGTATATTGAACAAGATTATTGAAAGATGTTCCATTAAATACATTTAAGAAAATTTTATTTAAAACCTTTAACACACAAGGTACAGCTCCGGCTGACTTGCAACGTTGTAATAATGCATGTACACTTTGCTGGCAACAACTAAATGTAGTATAATCATTAATTAATGTACGAGTACAAGTGCAACTCTCATAAGTTTACAATCATCATATTATTCCATACCTCATTAAGTAGAATAAAAAAAAAATCCAACAAATAAATATTGTATGCGGCTGTAATTAAAATTTGAACTTGTAACTCCAAAAGTATTATTCAATTTGCCGGAAAATACTTGAAAAATGTATTTCAAACCAGGCAGAAATATGAATGCGAAACAAGTTGCATATTGTTGTTAATTAAATGAAAATGTAATGAAATAATCATAATCAAAATCATGATAATCATTATGGAAGAATACGCTGATGAAGATGGTAATGATGTTGCCCCTTTTACCTATAACAAGGACAAACGGTAAAACGTATAAAAAGGATGTTTTTCATGATGATGATGATGTTGAAGCTGATGCTGATGAGACTGTAAATGCAATGCAATTGTAAAGCAAATTATTTTAACTTGGTTGTTACGGCTGGCAAAAAAAAAGCAAGAACTTTTTTACAAATGCTCGTGCTAAATGCATGAATAGATTCTATGGCCAGAATAAAAATTACAAAATGCAAATACTTACAAACATAAACATTTGCAGGTACATTTATACCAATAACACAATCGTATTGAATTCATCATAAAATACGCGGAAGGTCCGAGAAGTTATTGCATGGAATCATTTTCAATTTGTGCAGACTTAGAATGAAAATAAAACCAATTCTTTTGTTCGGTGAGAGACAGAATATTTTCTCTTCGCAACATATTTTTATCGCATAATTGATCCGGAACCACCATGCCTAAATATCATCTTCTCAATGCTATAAATTCATTCTTAACTAAGAACAATAACTTAAACATCTGTGTCCACAGTATTTAATACAAAATAGCTTTGATTTTCTGAGACAGGCAATTTATATATCGATTTTAACCATAAAAATCAATTAATAAAATTGATGATTTTATTTACTTAAGCAATGATTTTCGGTTACCTCATGTCAAATTTGTAATGTAAATAGACCGGTTTCGTCTATCTAAAATATTTGGCACAGAGAAAATTAATTCAATATCTACAGAAACACCAGCGTTACCATACTTTTTTCAAAAAACTTTCCATTCCAGAACAGAAATTTTTTCTTAATAAAAAACTTTTTGTTTAAATATGCTAAAATAATAAACGAAAATACAAAATTAAATTTCTTTTTTATTAAAAATATTTTATTACCCTGGAGTTAATGTCGACGTCGTCGACGGCGTCAAATGTCAAAAAAAAAGTTGAATCGTATGAAATTGTATGAGAGCAGTTAATCTCAACGCGTTCCACCGCCGTAAAAGTTCAATGTGTTTCAACTTTTTCGGCGTTGAAACGCCGTCAACGACGTCGACATTAACTCTAGCATTAACAAAAAAAACGTATTTTTCTAACTAATACAAAACATTGCATACATAATATGTACCTATACATATGTACATATATTAAACGTTATATACATAAATAATAAAAATAAAATTATATTCACTGATGATGAAAGCATTGCGACTTTCGAAAACAGCTGTTCTGCTCTGCTGTGTAAGTTGAATAACTAAAAACTGATGTTGACTTTGCTTGTGCCTTGGAATATTTATCATGTCTTTCTGAATTTAAAACAAAATTCACAACGAAGTAAGTTGCAAACTTTCAATTTAAAATAATTACAGCGTCATTGTTTTTGGTGGGAGTAAAAACAAATCAACATTGTTGTATAAAAAGGGAGTGAAAAATATAAGTCCTTTCATTGTATAGGGTCCGCCAAATAACTTTTTTTTTGAAAATGCTATAAAAAAAACTACTGAATATCTTCTCAAATTTCTTTTTTTATTTGAAAGTACAATCCCTCCGGTTAATAATGGAAAATAATTTCATTCAAATGGCTGCATGGCCCGATAACGATCGCCATTGACTGTAACGGCCACTCCTTGCTCATTTTCAAAGAAAAATGGCCCAATTATGCCTATGGACCAAAATCCGCACCAAACAGTGGCTCGTTTTGGGTGCGTCGGCTTTTCAATGTATGCGTGCGGGTTTTCTGTGCCCCAAATGCGACAATTTTGCTTGTTTACATACCCGCCAAGATCAAAATGAGCTTCATCTCAAAAGATGATTTTTTGGCAAAATCGGCATATTCTGTAAGTCGATCGCAGGCCCACTTAGCGAAGCAAAAACGCATTGGATGGCCAACCATATTCGTTCAGCGGAAGGATAAAACTAATTATCTGTCAAATCAGACATGAGCTAAGTGTTACCATTCACGAAATAAGCACTAGTTGAAAAAAAAACGTTAGATTGCGGACCCTATATAATGTGCATTATATCGTCAATCCATATATTCATAAAATTAATTCCAAGCTTTAAGTTATTAAAAAAAAACTTGAAAAAACTGCATATAATTTAAAAACTTTTTTGCATCTCAAAAACCTTGCAAAAAAAAGAATAAACTTGGCAAATGGCAACGCTGGGAAACACACACAAGCAACCACACACTCAAAAAATTTCAAGGGGTCGAGAGAGAGGGAGAATACAGTTACAGAGAGAGGGAGAGAGAGTATAAAGACGATGGAAGACAAGAACATGATTTAATAAGAAACAGAAAGTAAGACATAGACGGAACCGGTCTGTTAGCTAGCGGAATTTGACTTGGAACGATCAACAATTTTTCAGGATTTTTTTAAAACCACGTTGGAAGAAAGATACTATAATTTTAATTAAAACAAATTTGTAATGAATTTCGCGTTTTAGGTTGGAAATATTTTAGCGGATCTTAGGCATAGTTTTTTCATTCTTTACCCTAGAGGTTTGTACGAATATCTAGGAGAAATTCTCGGCAAATTAAATTTTCACTCATGATCATAAATAAAGGGGTTTTCAACAGGAATTTTATTTTTTTATTGTGGCAACACCAACAACATGACAGTCTTGACATTTAGTTTTTGACGTATTCGTAGTAGATGCATTAGCAATTGCTGCAATGAATTCAATTTCGCTCCAAAATCGCATTAAAATAATTAAAATCCACTATGGAAATGGTGGTTCTGTTAAATTTACATCTCGTGAAAGTCATGATATTTTCGGACAACATAATCGTCCTTCTGAGACCTTCTGTCAACAAGCAAATTGCTGCATTTGGGCTGCTGAAATGCTAGAGCTATTATTGAGAAGCCTTTGCATGCTCAACGTGTCACTGTATGGTGCTCTATGTGGTCTGCAGGCGTGATTGAACCTTTTATCGAAGATGACTGTGGAACATTTGCCAGATACAGTTCAATCTTGGTATAACGAATCTCAAGGGGATTAAAAAAAAACGTTATATCGAATAATTCGTTACAATGAGGTTCGTTATATCGAGGTGAAGTTGCACTTCTATTCGTTATAACGAGGTAATAACAAATTTTGTTTATTAATCTATCGATTTAAAGTACCTGAGTCAGTGATTAACTAGCTAGATTGCAACAACAACTGCTGCAACAAGCGTACAAGCTCTTGGCAACAATACATTTTTTTTCGAATATTTCAGCCGTTAGTCTAATGCATGCTGCTGTCGACTACGAAGCTTTGCTGGAGACGATGTCGTTGCAAACACAATAATTTTGTGTGTATCTGTTTCATATAATTTGGATTAATTCATTTAAATTTATAATTAATTTAAATTCGTTAAATAGAGGTAAATAATTCTTTCTATTTTGTTAGTCTGCAGTGACGAAAGATAATTCGTTATAACGAGGTTATTAACAAATGCAGAGAGAGGTTTATTTTGTGTCAGATCTTATGGAGCGTTGTAGGGGATTTCAAAAAATTCGTAAAATCGACGATATCGTTATAGTGAGGGTCGTTATATCAAGGTTTGACTGTATCACTTTTCATTTATAATTGCTGAACTTTTCTCTTCTTAATACAATAAAAATTTGAATCATTTTCATCTAAATTTTTTGTTTTAGAAAACAAAGTTCTTGTTGAAAAACTCTTTATATAAGATAGACAAATTGTGGTCCAACTAAGCCACTTAGGGAATAACGATTTTCTGTACTATTAATTAGTTAATTTTACTAAATTTTCATTCAATTTCAATTTCAATCTCATGATTTCGATTTTTCGACTACTTTAATTGAGTGATTTCCTCGCTTTAGCGCTTTAGTTACTTATATCATTCTCTAGATATTCGAAATGCTTTTCGCATTCAGCCTTATAAATGGTATTTTTAAAAAAGTCTCCATGTAATACACACTTGATTGCAAAATATATTCTTATTCACACCAAAATACGACATCCTTCGTATAACCATTCAAACATTCAACAATAATAATAGCAGAAGTATTATGTACTTGTAAAATCTGAAATACAACTACTACAGCAACAATGTTATGGTGGTAAAACCAAATGAGCTATAGTTTAACCAACGAACCGGAAGTTGAGAAAAAAAATTTTATTAACAGCACGAAAAAGCATAGAATAAAAACGGTAAAACAAGCAACTGCTAACTAAAAAAAAAAAGCAAAAATAGAAGCCTGCAACAACTAAAAATGCAAAACTTCAATGGCGGACAGACAAAAATACTCATATAATGGGCTGCCATTTTGTATTTTAACCGAAAGCAGTTCCCCGTGTATTTTTTCCAACTTTTTCTTCATTCGCGCCCACTACAACCACAATAACAACTAATGCCAAAAGCAAGAAACTTTTTTTCACTTCACTTTGCCGTTGCCGTTGTTGGTTTGTTGCAAAAACGAACAAAAAGGTGAGAGCGGCAGGAAGAAAAAGTGAGGCAACAAAAAAAAAAGAAAAGCGAAGCATAATGTAGGAGTTGGAGCAGAGAATGCCGGAATATGAATGAATTCATTTTGTAAAATGGTAAATTACATTTCCTCAATTTTAAACATATTTTCCATAATATTTCTTAATTATAACGGTTCTTATTGCAAGAAAAATTTATTAACGGTAAAAAAAAGGTAACAGGAAACGTATTTTCTGCTTGGCAACAATATTTTGATGCACGTTTTGATTTCTTTTTTTATGTGGCGAAAACACTAGGGCAGACAATATAAGCGCAGTAAGAAGGATATGACATTTAGGCAAAGAAAGACGCAAAAGCTTAAGGCCGTTCTAGAATTCTTGGAACAGCAACCATATTTTTTAAAATCATATTTTTAGTTCTTTAACTTGTTACTAAGAAAATTGAAAATAAAAATAAAAAATCAGAAAGTTATTGGTTCTATGACCTTTTGCAAAAGTAAAGCTTTAACAAAATTTTTAGGTTTTCAATTCCTAGGAAGATTTCCTGAGTGCTCCTGGGAGGGTGATATTATGTCTGTGTCTGTGTGTGTGTGTGTGTGTGTAAATGGAATATAAGTAGAGGCCTTTCAAAGATTTCCTGTGAATTGGAATTGATTCGGAAATTTCGAGAAATCTCAAAAAAAACTACAAAACTGTTTTTTTCGGAATAAGTTTACCGATCGATTCCATAGACTAATTAGCTCTTTACATGAAAAACCACGCCGATTGCTACTAACCGGTTCAAAATTGAAAAAAGGTGATTTTTTAATGATATCCGAAATTAAATATATTTTGGGGGGGATATTGCGTAATTCGATTCGAAAGAAAATGCTTTCGACTTTCAATGTTAATAACATTGAACATTCTCGAATCGAATTACAGATTTTTTTATTGAACTCGAAAAGTTACATGAATCATCTATAATCACGTAGAAATAGTTTTTTTTAACTCGGACCAGCACTCAGGGCATGACTCCTACATATGAAGGCGGGGGGACAGATGAAGACGACAGATGAGAAAATAGAAAATTGTTTTTAATCTTTTACTTCACCGGCTAATTTTCTGCTACAGGGTCGACGAAGGAGGGTGCTTTTCTTCTGCTCTGTAGTATATGATCATCACTGAAACAGGCTGACTGAAGAATTCGACACAATATTCATGACTGTGCACGGAGTCGAACTCAGGGCCCTCCGCTTTATAGTATCGTGTTAACTACTTCAGTCAACAGCACCCACATTCAGAAGCTGTATTAGTTTGAAAATAAAAGTAATAGTATTTTATTAAACTCTTATTAGACATTTGAGCTCGACAAGCTTAAAAGCATAGAACAGCACAACAAATCACGTTACGATACGTTTTTGTTTATATAAACTGCAGGAATGGCTTTTAGAATCAACCGTTTTCCATATATTTTTACAAATTAGGCTGTAAACATTTAGAATTCTATAAAGCCTATTGATATATCGTCACCTTAATAAAACAACAGTGTATACGCATATACACCATTATTTTTTATTGCATAATAATAATCTACATAACCGATTTTATATGTGGTCAAAATTTGGTGAAGTTCTACTTCTACAAAGTGGGTCAAAAGATCAATTGAAATAATAGCTTATAATTTCGTGTTTGAAAATTTTCATAAATAATTGTGTAAATGAAGATTACGGTGTTTTAGTCAGTTGTTTCTCTAAATATAATTTCCAACAAATATAGTGTATAAAAAGCATACACTATTTTTATTAATCACTATTTATATTTCTTCATGACAAAACAAAATCGAAAAATGACATATTGATATACACCATTATTCGCGATTTTGAGACTGGCCAAAGAAAACAACTATACACTGTGGAAATTATTTTCCGGTACGACAATAATATTATCAAGGAATGGTTCAGCAGACTAGGGCACACTTAAAGAAAAAACAAGTAAAAGTGCTATATTCGGCTGTGCCGAATCTTAAATACCCTTCACAGATGTAATTCTTCTTTTTTTCTTGCTAAAACAGAAAGTAGGTTTAATTAAAAGATGTAACATAGTTTTACTTGACAAAAAAAAAATTAGATTTTTAAACTTTTTGGTCACTTTCATGCACCATAAAATATATTATTTGTTCAACACTGGAGTCTAAATTTTGATTTTTTAAGATTTTAATACCAATTTTGTTCTTCCTGAATTATAAAATAGTTTTAATTTACAAAAACAACAACGTCAATTGCCTATTTGGTTACTTTTATATATTTCAATTTCCCAACCCTGGAAACGAAATTTAAATTTTTTTACCAATGCAACTCTTAATGAGGCATGAAATTGTGTTATTTAAGAAAAACTTAATATATGTAACCATTTTGGTCACTTTCATGCACTACAAACTATTGCAGTTATCCATCACTGGAATCTAAATTTTGATTTTTTTTAATTTTTGATACCAATTTTGTTTTTTCTAAATTATAAGCCAGGCTTAGTTAGCAAAACAAAACAAAAAAAAAACAACATCAGTTGCCTGTTTGATTATTTTCACGTATAAAAAAAATGCAATTTCCCATCCCTGGAAGCAAAATTTGAATATAGAAAATTTTTTTTTTGGTCAATGCAAATCTTCATGACGTATAAAGAGGGTTTTATAAAAGAAAAACTTAAAATTTTTAACAATTTTAGTTACTACATGTACTACAAAATACGGAATGGGCCGAAAAAAATTTTTAATTTTCCATCCCTGCAAAATTTTTTTTATTTTTTTAGTTTTTAATAGACCATTGAGGCTTCCCAAAGCTAAAAATTGGTTTAATTTACAAACATTAAAAAAAATTGATTTTTGGTATAAATTTTGCGTCGAGGAATAGGTGTAAGCTTACCAGCTCTGGAACCGTACTTCGGATCTTTCTGAATTCACTCTATTTAAGTTCATTTCCAATCCAACGGTCCAAGAACGAAGTCTCTAGCTTTTCTGGGGGCTTGGGAAAACCGCTATTCATAAGGATCCAGAATATATATACTTTATAGGACCCCAATATTGATATCGAAGAAATTACAAACGGAATGACAAACCTATGTATGTATACCCTTTTACTTTTTTGCGAAGGGTATAATAACGAAAACAACTCAGTGAATTGGTTGAAGATTACGCAAATTAAAGTGGAAAAAGCTAATCCTGATTCGCTTCTCTACAAAGAATATTGGAATTCCGAGTGGCAAACAATTGATATAATGGAACGAAAGAGCAAGAAATCAATCACTTATAACAGTGATACCCGAAGTTTGTGTCCTAAATTTAAGCTACAGCTTACCATGTCTTCCTTAAAGTACAATGATGTTTATGGCAAAAATGTCATTCCCAAAGAATTTCATTCTTTTTATCTTAACCTTCAACCTGATGAGAATAAAAATTGTTTGGTTGAGCCTGATGTGGAGGGGGATATTTCCGTAGACGAATGTTGATGAATATTGCCTTTTGTCATGTATTTTTATACCCTCCAAAAAAGAATTTGGAGGGTATATTCACTTTGTCATTCCGTTTGTAACGCATCGAAATATCCATCTCAGACCCCAAAAATATATATATTCTTGATCAGTGATGAAATCTAAGACGAACTGAGCATGTCCGTCCGTCCGTCTGTGGAAATCACGATTCAATCCAAACGAAAAGAGCTAGACTCTTGAAATTTGGCATAAGTATATTTTGAAGCTTAGAGCAGGTTAAGTTCGAAGATGGGCTAAATCGGGCAAGAGGGAAAAAAGTTTCCCTAAGAAGAACTAAACCAACCCAGAAAAAACAACATCATTTTTAAAGTTTTTTGGTTATTTTGTTAAGCAAATGATATATTTTTATGTCAAATACGGTCCAACGCCTTAAACTTGGAGCCATTAAATAAAATAAAAATATTTTTTGACCCCGCCCACTTCAGTGGGCGTTATTATAGGCAAAAATAGCATAAAAATTTAACAAATTGTTTTACTTCAACCTAAATTCCTTAAAAATAACACTTTTAAGCTTTAATGACGAAGCTGAGACGAAACCTGGTACTACTTATCCCTACCCCCTCCTTCCCCTTCGCCCCCTACCAAAAAAATTTTTTTTTTAAATTTTGTCTATAATCATCCCAAGCATTTATCTTTAGAGTTTTATGACTGCCGATTTCTGCCCTACCCCGCCCCCCCCCCACTTCCTTTGCCCCCTAATGGCCCTGCCAAAAAAATTTTTTTTTTTTAAATTTTGTATATAATCATCCCAAGCATCTTTAGAGTTTTATGATTGCCTGTTGCTGCCCTACCCCCTCCTCCCCCTTTGCCCGCTAAATGACCCTATTAAAAATAAATAAAATTTTTTTTAATTTTGTGTATAATCATCCCAAGCATTTATTTTTAGAGTTTTATGTCTATTTGTTTCTGCCCTACCCCCTCTCCCCCTTTGCCCTCTAAATGACCCAAAAAAAAGAAATTTTAATTTTGTATATAATTATCCCAAGCATTTATTTTTAGAGTTTTATGACAAAGGTGAAATGTTTTCCCCACAGCCCTTGCCAGAGCGACCCCGCCAAATTACAGTTTTTATACCCTCCAAAGAGAATTGTGATGAAGTCTAAGACGGTCTAGCAATGCCTATACGTTCGCCTGTGGAAAACATGATATTGTATATTTTTGAACCCCGCCCCCTTTAGTGGGCGTTGACGTACGATATTATATAAAGGAACTCTGTCCCACCAAGTTAAACATTTCAAATTCACTTACTAAATATTTGGAGGGTATTTAAGATTCGACCCGGTCGAATATAACGTTTTTACTTGTTTATTAATTAAAATTGTAAAAATTTAATTGCAAAACAATTAACAACGTGTCACTGAAATACAAAAAAAAAAAAATTAAAAATTAAAGTGACTTAGGAATAAAATGGATTGTTAAGCACGAGTACCATGTTTTACTGCATGAACGTTCATCAGACACAAATATTCAAATAAAATAGTGTATAACATACAAAATAAAACAGTGTATACTGATTTTCATACATATACTAAAACAATTAAAATAGCCTAAGTGACATCATGTTACTTTGAGTTCCATTTATTTGCAATTAAAGCACTTGTAAATTTATGAAATACCATCTCCTAGTAGCCTGATAATTCAACTAATTATTTAAATGACTACAACTTAAAAACGTCGGTTATTTTCTGAAATATTACTATTTTTCCAGATGTCTAATAACATACAAAAACTTTAAACTCGATTATCTCGAAACAGTAAAAAAATTATACACTGTTGTTTTATTAAGGGGACGATATTAGGTTTATTAATTAAACTTCTCGAATTAAAATGAGCAATGAAACGTATTAAGAAAGAGTAACGTTCAACACGCAAAACTGCTGGCAACAATTTACTTTTGTAAATACTATACCATCTATTAGTTCCACTACAGTAAAAGCAAATGAAACTGTAACTTTCCCCCCAAAATAAACATTTTAAAAACTTTATAAATTCAACTTTTTCCATCTTAATAACGCTTTATTATAAGACTCTGAAGAAATCTTTATTAAATTATGAAAAATCTCTAGGGTTTCTTTATTGAATTATTATCATAGTTTTAAAATATGTTTTCCAACTTTCGTGTGCTCTAAAGGCTTTCCTCACATAGTGTTTTATTTTCTTCCTTCCGGTATGTTCTGCTCTTAGGTTTTCTTTCGCTCGGCTTTAGAAAGCTCTTGCTGCGGCGTCTCCGTGTCTTTGTGTGGCTTAAACGCCACTGGTCCTTTGTGTTTTTAATAAAAATTGTGTGTGTGTGTGTATATGTGTTTGTGTATTTCTTATGAGTACCAAATATTATACATTTTCTTTTGTAGAAATTAGTGTGAGCATATTTTTCTCGTTATTTTCGTACTTTATTTTTTTCTGTTTGCAGAATAATACAAAATTCTAATATTTCATTTGCTGTTAAGTTTTGTACCTCTAAGGAAAAGTCTTTTCAATTACATCTTTCGTGCAAATTGTTCTCTACACTGTTTTTTTTACAAACAGATTTCATTTTTTACGTTCATGGTTCAATTAAGTTTTCCTGTTTCTTTTTTTTATATTATTTTTTTTTGTTATAATATTCGTAAAAAAATTGTTTTAACTAGAAAAAAATCTTTGTGTTGATTTTCAGTTTTTTTTCTTTCGATAATATTTTATTCCCATAATTCCTTTGCCGTTGACAAACTGTACATTTTTGCTGCTTTGGAAAACGTAAAAGAAAATTTTATTAATGCAGAGAATTAAATTCTGCTATGTACAGTGGGCGATAAAAGATGACACATGGCGAAACAGTGTAAAATATGTTACCCCTTTAATTAAGCTTATCGCAATTAATGCCATTATTGAGCTCAATTAACCATATAAAATTTTAATTAAGCTATTTCTCACTTAACAGTAACATTACAAATGCAGCACTTCTAAAGAATATAACTCACTGAACAAAGTTAGTCGAGAAAATTATGGAAAAAGTAAAAGAAACACCATAAACAAAATTTGTCACGGCATTTTGATTTTAAACTATTGGTATTAAACACTATTAATTAGAAAATTAAAAAAATAAAACAATTAAAAGGAAACCAGATTTGTACGTGAGGTCCTCATGAATATAAAAAAATTTTATTTCTAGTTGTCATATGTGAATTAAGTTGACCGGCTTTTGCATAGGTATATGTGAACAGGAAGATAATTATGGCAATGAAGTGAATATTGACTCAGTTAAATATCCATGTCTGAACTCCATGTGTATATGTGCAAAAAAAGTAATGTAAAGTACAGTGCAGTCTATCGAACTTGTGAAACATTTCAATTTAATTTATTCAAAATAAAAGCTTTAACTAATAGCTATTTCAAAATCAAACATGACAGTTCTCATATTGCAACACAACACAAGAACAATAAATAAAAAATTTCCTTAATTAAATATAAGGTAGTGACCAACTTTTCTTTACCACTATCACAGTGTAGCATTAAAAATATAACGAATTATTAAGAGAAAATATGAATTTTTTTTACATCAAATTTCTTAAATTTCTTTATACGTTTTTCCATTTTTTTGTGTGTCGACTGCTTGTGGTGCCCCAGCAGTCACAGTTAATTACGTAAAATCTTTTGGCTTTAGGGGTTCTTTGCAGAATCGTTATTATTTTTATTATTTGTGGTCTTTTTAGACGTCTTGTAGAATTGAAAGCAAATATTATGATGGTAACACACAAAAGTGCTTTCAAAGAGAATATTTTACTTTGTCATATTGAAGCGAAAATTTCGGTCAGGTTGCTGCTGTTGAAAATAACAAATGAAATTGTTGTTCAAAAAAATTTATTAATACTTCTTTGTAGTGTGCTGGTGCTTGTAATTATTTTCATTACACAAAAAAATTTAGGGTAAGACTGAAAACAATTTAAAACGTTAATATCACCAATCACCCACTAACTCCAAACTAGTGTTTTCAAAAAACCGACTTTTTTGAAAACCGGTTTTTCGGTTACCCGATCTCGAAAACTTATTAACTGCAATATTGAGCGGTTGTAATACGTTCAATACATTATCCAGAATTTTGAATTCCGACTCGGAAAATGTATCTAAATTTAAATCAAGTAGTGTATGGTTGACATACGATTTTAGTTTTAAAAATGTAGAAATCATTGTTGCTAAAGAGTTCCAGCGATATATAACATCCAATTTTAATATAATCTGCTGTCCTTCATGTTCCACTACATACTTTTGTAGTTTTTGCTGTTTATCTTAACTTTTATTAAACATTTTAACCACGACTTTGGATATGGTTGGGTAAATTGATGGCGAAAGAACAGTATGGTTGCCGACGGGACAAAACGAGCCATCAGAATCATAGTCACTTTCTTCATTGATATCGGACCATTCGCTGTCATCCAATTTATCGTTACTTGATTTGTGGTAAAAGCTATCTACTACACATAAATGAATACCATGATTGTAGCATAATTGGCTTAAAGGAGATATAGATTCCCCATATTTCCTCAACACAGCAGCACCGTCGTGAGTGGATGCTACTACGTCATTATTGATATCGATTTCAAACTCCAAAAGCTTATCTTTAACATACTGCTCTATATTTTCTGCAGTTCCCCGAACAGTGAGTTGTTTTAGTCCCAAATTGAATATTTCCAATTGAGAGGTACTAGGCTTAAAGCAACGAACACTTACGTTTATATATTTCAGACTGGAGATATCAACCCACTCATCGACAGTAATGGAGAACTTTCCTTTAGTCTCCTTTATTGCTTTAAAAATTCTAATATATTCGGCTTTTTTTTCTTCATAAAATGAATGAATATGTTTCCATATTGTAGCCTGGCAAGGCATTTCCCTATTAATTGTCTTTAGATAAATAAGACTTTATTATCTACGACTTTTGTACCGCACATACGGAAAGCCCGTCTTCAGCAACCGAACGAGATAGAACCTCTGAAAGAGATGAGGTTGTACTTTTTGTTGTAAAATAACCTTTTAAGCTACTCTGAGATGAATTTGATTCATTTGAATTTTGTTTTCTTTTTCATCATCATCATCAATGTCAATTTTGTGCATTCTAAGTACGTGACTCTTAAGCGACGAAGTGGAAGAGCCTTTACAAGCAAGAATTTGTGGGCACTTGGTACATTGTGCATTTTCATTTTTCTTTTTGTAGTATTTCCACAATTTAGAACTCATTTCTGTAAAATAAAAAGTAATACATTATATTTAAAACACAATTTAACTTTAAATGTTACACATGCTTTTGTTAAACAACAATTATACATTAATTTATTTTCTTGTTTTCTCCAAATTTCTTACAAATTTCAGTTATATGACACACAAACAATAATTCAATGCGAAATAATAAAAAACAGCTGATAAAAGTGAGGCACACTGCGATTTTTGTAGATGTAAAAAAACCGGTTAACCGGAGCGGAACGACCGGTTTCCTAAAAACCGAAATTATGCCCAAAAACCGGTTTTTCGGTTAATCGGTTAACCGAAATTGAAAACACTACTCCAAACCCTATCTTTAAAATCTCATCAAAAAGCCATCTTGTGAATTGGGAAGAATCTTAAAAATGTTGGTTTAACAGTTTTTTTAAACTAATACTGTGCCAAATTTTTATTTTTGTTTTTAATAACAAACACAGTCCGCGAAACGATTTGCTTGTCTGCGGAAAACACCGAGAGTCTCTGGCGTGAATTGAACCACGACCATTGAACTGACAAGCTAGAATTGTTATTTTACACGATATTTCCTAAATTGTATTTTATACCATATTTTCTGAATCCTTACCCAAACTTGGTTTGAATATGGCCCCCTTTTTTATTTCACTTCTTAAACAAGTTTTACGGAAAAACCATAGTTGTTATTAATCGCCTAAAAGAAGAAATGGCAATCTCACTCTTGTATTCATAACAATTGGATCTGGCAACTTCTTCGTCTTCTCTATTTATTGCATCCGATTTGAAAAAAATTAGTCAGATTCTTCAATTCCTTTTCACAACTGGATTCTCTAATTAGTTTATTTGCAAATTTTCAGTAACGCGAGTGATTTTGTGTATTGTTTCAGTTAAAATTAATATAATAATAGTAAAAGGTATTAAATTTCAATAAAATAATTCAATTATTGTATAATATTACTCTCTAATTAGTTATTGTTTTAAAATTTTCGTTAATTCTTAAATGGAAAGTGCAATATCGTACATTTTGTTTTCTTGATGAATGTCGAAAAGTCAATAGCGCAGCATTTCTTGGTTTTTTTTCGTGTTTATTAAATGGGTTTGTTTGTGTGTTGTGTATTTAAACGAGAATAGGAAGGAAATGAAATAATACCAATAAATACGAACTAAAAGTAGAATGATGTTCATATACATATTTGTTAAATATGCATGTGGATGGCCAATTTTTTATTATACGAGTGAAATGAAAAATACGTGCACACATACATACATTCATGCATAGAACTGAGCATCCAAATAGATAATGAAAAATATTTATATACATACATACACGTTTATGCAAAGGCAAAAAAAAAAAGATATGTATAAAAATTCAAATTCGAATAATATAAATAGAATAATAAAATAGAAGCACTTTTATGCAAAAATTATATTTTAGGCAAAATTTTCAAATAAAAGGAACATTTTAAATAAATTTATAACAGAAGCAACCGATCACAAAGCAAATTATAAAAATATGTATATATAAAACAAACGAGGTCTATTTTTATACCCTCCAAAAAAGAATTTGGAGGGTATATTCACTTTGTCATTCCGTTTGTAACGCATCGAAATATCCATCTGAGACCCCATAAAGTATATATATTCTTGATCAGTGATGAAATCTAAGACGAACTGAGCATGTCCGTCCGTCTTTGGAAATCACGATTCAGTCCAAACGAAAAGAGTTACACTCTTGAAATTTGGCATAAGTATATTTTGAAGCTTAGAGCAGGTTAAGTTCAAAGATGGGCTAAATCGGGCAAGAGGAAAAAAAAGTTCCCCTAAGAAGAACTAAACCAACCCAGAAAAAACAACATAATTTTTAAAGTTTTTTGGTTATTTTGTTAAGCAAATGCTATATTTTTATGTCAAATACGGTCCAACACCTTAAACTTGGAACCATAAAATAAAAATATTTTTTGACCCCGCCCACTTTAGTGGGCGTTATTATAGGCAAAAATAGCATAAAAATTTAACAAATTGTTTTACTCAAACCTACATTCCTTAAAAATAAAATTTTTAAGCTTTAATGACGAAGCTGAGACGAAACCTGGTACTACTCTGCCCTACCCCCTCCTTCCCCTTCGCCCCCTAAATGACCCTACAAAAAAAATTTTTTTTTTTAAATTTTGTATATAATCATCGCAACCATTTATCTTTAGAGTTTTATGACTGCCGATTTCTGCCCTACCCCCTCCTCTTACTTTGCCCCCCAAATGACCCTACCAAAAAAAAAAAAAATTTTTTTTAAATTTTGTATATAATCATCCCAAGCATTTATCTTTAGAGTTTTATGACTGCCTGTTGCTGCCCTACCCCCTCCTCCCCCTTTGCCCGGTAAATGACCCTATTAAAAATAAATAAATTTTTATTTTAATTTTGCGTATAATCATCCCAAGCATTTATTTTTAGAGTTTTATGTCTACCTGGTTTTATGTCTACCTGGTCGAATATAACGTTTTTACTTGTTTTATATCGTATTATTTCTGAATATTAGTTGACGAACAGCGACATAATAATATACTCAGTTGGGATTACAAAACAAAATAGCTCAATTGGTCTCATTACAATTGAACAAAAATTCGGGAAATAGGACATGTAGAAAATAATCAAACGGTTAGCACAGGGATTTAAATTGTGTCAATATTAGATTCTTTTCTTATATTTTTCCTTAAGAAAATTTTAAATTGAAAAAGAAGAAATTATTGGTTTTACCCAATTTTGCAAGAATCAAGTTTTCGATAGACCTCGACATTCTGAGTTCCTAGGAAGCTACCCTAACACCAATGGATAAGGTGTCACCACCTCTATATACATACATATATGTATGTCCGTGTATGTGTGTGTAAATACAAGAACGTCTTACAACCAGCGTTGCCGTTGAGATACTAAAGTATCACTTTTGACCCTTTTTCATGCCAATGACACTTTTTATTACCCTTTTTTTAATTTATCCCTTTGTATCATTTTAACAAAATGTATGCCACTTTTTGACCCTTTTTGAAAATGAATTAAAGTTCCAATATTTCTCACGAAATTTCTCAGTAAACTTACATATGTTTCTAATTTCTAATTGTATATGGAATATAGTTTATTTGTTGGGTTAGTTTTGTATGAGTTTCAAAGCCTACTATGCTTATTCTGTTTGTGATTATTGAAAATAATTTGTAATTTATAAATTGTGAATTCTCAGATGGTTTTCAGATGTATGGGCATAAGATAAGGGGGTTTCAACTTTCCAAAACTGTGGTTAAAGTCTACTGATGATTTGGTAAAGCACTAATGAAATGCATATAGACACTGCTTGACCACCAGCAAATAAATTTCATTGTTAAAATTCGTTTTTGCTTTTTTTTAAATTGAAATAAATGTTATATTTTTGTAAATTGTTAATTTTGGGCTTAAGTTCGAATCTGCATGACTGCAAATGATTTTTTATTATTTTATTAATAAATGAATTTGTTCAAATTCTATTTATTTTTTAATAAATAGAATTTGCAGATTCGAACTTAAGCCCAAAATTAACAATTTACATTACAAAGTTCGACTAATAAAAATTCATACATAATTTAGTTATATTTTTGTTAAAAAAAACTTGACCCTTTTTTACTTTAAAATACCCTTTTTTACCCTTTTTTCCTCATAAATACCATTTTTATGTCACATTTTCGAAATTTTCAACGGCAATCCTGCTTTTAAAACCTTCGAAATCAGTACTGACCCGTTCTGATAGTTTGATGATTACAACATATTCTAATTGATGACTATAATATATTCCACTTGATGAATATAATGTATAACTTGAATTTAATAAAAATTCATAAAAAATAATGTGTAAATTGAGCTTTAGTCCAAATAAAAATTCTTATCTTAAGAACCGCTTATAACTGTAGAACAGCTTCATCGAATAGTACCAAGCTGTTGGGGTTTGATCAAGTTCTATCAATTCGAACCTGTTGATTTTGTGAAATCTCAAAAAAACAACTAAGAAACATTTCTATTTTCACATGTGTTTTGGAGTAGCTATTAAACGACATTATAGATCGATTCTAAAAAATAAAAACCTCTTTTATTTCCAAAATTATATATCTGATCAATTAGTGCTCTTGATCAACATATTAAGACAGACCAATAGCATTCGGCACCATATTCATGACTGAAAATCGAATTCGAGGTCTTAGACTTCGTAGTCTAAATGTGAACAACATCAGCCAAAGGCAGCACCACGGATATGGTTGTAGAATATAATTTTCTCATAAAATTTGTTTAAATAAAAACTCTTGCCGCATTCAAATGAGCCATGTCCATAATCTCCCTTATTCTGTAAATATTTGTCAACACCACGTCAAGTCAGTGTCAAAAATAGAACACTTTTGTACACCTTCGCTTCAGCAATTTTCAATTTCTAACAACCTTTTCCTATATTCCAGGCACTATAGAGAGTAGTCATAGGCTGTCAGAAATACTGAATTGCTGTCCACAAGGAATAGGTAAATGTACTATTTTTTATATTCAATTGAAGTGACGTTGACAAATAGTTACAGAATAAGGTGGAATAAGTAGCGATAAGCAAAAATACACGTAACAACTGATCATGGAAAAGTTCTATTCTAATCTACTGCATAAGTTGAATAATTATGTTGATGTTGATTTTCCCCTGGATTATGTTAACATGTCTTTCTGAATATAACACGACGCCACTAATTGAATTTAATATAACATTAAAAAGTTGTCAGTGAAACTATAGAAAAATTGCGCATCAGTAGAAATAGTCGATAGAAGTGAAGGAATTATATGATGGTAGGAACACAACTGGGACGAACGACGAATTTCGTTCAGTACGACGAATTCGTTGGTAAAAATTCGTTCTATAAATTCGTCGAATGAAACACAATAACGACGAATAAATTAAAATAATGAACAACAAAAATTGCACATATTTTTAAATCTTTGTAATCCTCTGATGGCAGAGTGTGTAGACATTCAATAATTACCCCGGTGCAGCGCGGTGGTGTCCGTTTTTTCGCAAACAAATTCCTTTTTGTAATTATTTTCTGAAAATTATTTTGTCTGTAAATAAATTACTCTTTTCATTTAACAGCTGAGGGAGTGACCATATGTAAAAGTAGGAAATAGGAAGAAATGCTATTTTATAAAAAGTGTTCAAAATTAATAAAAAGTTGTCCGAATGATAAATTTTTGTGAATTCGTGAATGCATTTTTAGTATGCACAGAAAATGTTCGTGCCACATGCAACAATACAGTAGCAAACTATGTTTTTCCAAAAAAAAAAAAACAGTTTGAGTATGTGAAACCTGGTCACCTGATACTGTTTTGTTCGTCGTTCGCTGACGAAACAATTAGAAATAAATCTATTTGAACTTTCGCTGAGTATGACGAATTTCGACCAACACCACGATTGTGAGCATTTTCATATACTCTAATGTGTTTTATTTTCGGCGACGAATATTCGCGACCAAAAATTCGTCGTTCGTCGCGGTTGTGTTTCTAGCATGAGACAGTAGGGGAAGGAAAATGCGCCATTTGGAGTTGGATAAAGAAATAGTAATATCAGCCGACTGAGTGCTTCACAGTTAGCGTGAATATTTCCTTATGTAAAAGAACTCGAAATAAAAATTGCCTTTCACATTTAATTTAAAAATGTAACATATTTTTATATAATTATTTCCGTCCACTGCATGATATTTTAATGCATCTTGTTGATAAATTGAAATATAAAATGAAATAAAATAATCATTTATTACCAAAAAGAAGAGCCGCCCCAATTTTCCGTCACTCCCTATTAGGTCATAAAATTAATTTGTTAAAAATTTACACACATAAAAAAGAGAAGTCAATCAAATTTGAGAAATTATCACAAAACTAACAACATAATAAAAATGACAGGCAAACGAAACAGGACCAAATGAAATAGAGATTAATAATGTCAACTACACCCAACAAAATGTTCGAGAGCAAAAACAATTTACGATTCACCAACAGGACGACAAAAATAGCTGACGACTTAAGCCTATTAACATTTATTGTTATGAAAATCGTAAAAATATGTAAGAAAATGTTTAACAATCATTTTTCAAAAACTCTATTACAAAAGCTTGACTCTCTAAATGAACAGTCAGTCCTCATTTTGTATGCGTTCCCAGTCACTCTCAACTCTCACCCCTCAAATAGTCTTCAATGCCAGTCGAAATCTGTTGTTGTGTGTGAGGAAAAGGTATTGAACGTCAAGTAAAATATTCTTACCCTCAATTGATTACTCTTAGAGCCAAAATGCCAGGTAAAACCCTCAATTGATTCAGCAGAATTGATGAATGGATCAATTATACTCGTATAGTTAAACAATTTGTTGATCATTTTGTGGTGCGGTATTGATTGATGCTTTGAACTATGATTTTTCACGTTTTGTTTTTTTTTTTCTATATAGACACAAGCAAATGAGTGTAAAAGAGATCAATGAAAATAAAAGTTTCGTTAGCATTAAGGGGATTATTTTTCTATAAACAATTGTAATACAATCAATAAAGTGTTTTGTTGTGATTGCATCAATCAGGGATCAATAGAATTGTGTGAGATTATGGCGTGATTGTGGCATGTGCTGTGGGCTAAATATATTGTTCAAATACAATGGCACTCGTTATAAATAATGGGTTATTTTTTTTAAACTTTCGGATTTGATTACAAATAAAGAAAAACATAAAATTAAAAGAAATTTATGAAATCTCTATTAGAGTCGATAGAACGATCTGATCGACGCAACGTTTCAGACGTTCAAATGTAATAATCTTTTGTCAATTGGAAGATTCACACTGTAGTCATAAAGTCATAAGTCATAAAATAATAGCACGGAAAATATGACTAGTGTGAACAACCCGTCATAACTTAGTATGCTATTTCAAACATCGATCAGCTGATAAGAAAACAGCACATTTGTAATTAGATGTTAGCAAAGTAAAAGATAAAGTTGTAATAAAGTTGTTTGAAAATACCAAAAAGTTTAACAACTTTTTTTTCTATTTAAAATTATTAAATTTGTCTTCTGGTGCACAAGAATATCTAAATGAATTTGTATGTATAAACAAAAACAGTTGCTGCCTTGATATGAGCTGAATAAATTTTATTTTGCGGCGGTATACGCAAAAACGTTCAGTGGCTGCCTGCTACGTAAGTTAAACGAGAAAAAATTTTCACATGTATATATTTAGTTTTTGCAATTTAGTTCTCTTTTAATATTTTTTATGTTATAAAAATGTGATTTAATGTACAGACATATAGGTATGAATAATTTCTTAGGCGTTGTTTAGTCGTGAATCATATATATGTATGTAAGTAACGGCGGCAAACATATAATATCGCCGTCTCGCCTAAAGATCTTCAGCCGTTCGACTCAGATCTCTAGAGCTATTTTATGACAAAACAAAAACATACCTGTAAGAGTGCTATTATTTTATGACTTTTTTTGTATGCAGCACAACAACAAATATTTTAAACTGGTTTAAAATATTATGATTTTATGACAATATGACTAAATAGCATGAAGTGTGAATACCCCAAATATTTCGTAAGCTAATGTATACGTCTGCCATTCAAATCATATTTTCCAGGCTTGTTTCAAGCAAATCAAACCAAAGTGGTAATGGGAATGCCAAGTGTAAAATATTCTCATAAATAGTGCGTAAAAGCGTTAGTTTAATAAAATTAAGTTTGCAGACAGACAGACCTACACACATGTTTTAAAAAATATTTATTTAAATTAAATGTCATATCAAATTTAAATATAAAGTGCACATGTCAGAAGTTTTTTTTCTGCCTAGAAACACATTTGGGTACTAGAAAAAAGATTTATTTCATTAAAAATGAAAACATAATTGCAACATAAATCCTTTTGACTTTATCTAACAATTAAAATCAAGCAGTTGTTATTTTAACTCAATTTTTTTTTTGCCCAAAAAACTACAATTTTAATATAAAAAATAATGGAAATATTTTCATAGCTTAGGCTTTTTTATTTTATTTATTTTCAAAAAGACAAAAAATACTCGTGGTGATAATCAGCACGAGGGGTGGGCTCAAATAATAGGAACACAAAAGGACCATAGAAAAGAGAAACCAGGCATAAAACACCCCTGAATAGTTGCAAAACGACCCCAAATGCTTCTCTAAAAATGTGTAAATAGGAAAAAAATAGACAAAAAATCTTGTATTTTCTACGCACAAAATCTAACTTCAAATTTATGTAACAAAAAAAAAATAATAATAATATGTACGAACGTTTTTTATATACCCGAAAGTGCTGACGGGTTGTTAGAATCTGTGTTTTTTATTTGACACGCTCATAATTTCCAACTTAATTTTATTGAATCTTTTTTTTTCATATCCAAATCCTGCTGACTTAAAAAAATGTATTTTTTATCATCTATTTTTCATATAAAAAAAAAGTAATAATCCATTTAAATTGTAACAGTTTTTGTGTTTTATATATATTTTTTTCAAGTACAAATTAAATTTTTTTGTTACAAAAATTATAATAGAAAACAAAAAACCGGAAGCTCTATAAATTTTAATGAAAATTGGTGTTTTACGTTTGAAAAGTGTAAAAGCAGAATCGCACACAATAAAATAGAAGCAGAAACAAGTCTGACAACATGTCAGTTACTAAACATGACATAAATTTGACTTTTTTTCTGCTGGAATATTCATTGAAAAGGAAATTAGCATTTTCTATGGTGCGCTCGTTCATACTTGACTAAAAAAATGGCCCATTAAAATGTTTTAAATTTGTAATGCTTTTTAAATTTTAATTAAAGTTTGGTTTTATCTGAACAGGGGACAGTCGCAGATAGACATTAAAGCTTTTACGAGCAATGGTGTAAATGCCCCAGCGATGGTATAGATATAATAGATGATTTGTTATTAAAAAATAAAGAGATTTTGCTTGGGGCGATGGGAGATTATACGGCCAATAAGAAGAGATGAATGGGTTAGTCCCTGCTGGTAATTGTTCCGTGACCAGTGCTGAACCTTCGCCACTGGAGCAGGCTACGCACTAATTCAGATAAGAAGGATTCGACACTATATTCACGCAGGCGAGCTTGAGATTCTCGTCTTTTTAGTCTTGTTCAGCCAGCAGCACCATGCAGAACTTAAAGTGTTAGCGAATGTTTACAGTGGTTGAAGCTTCATAAAAAAATGATCTAAAAATTTGCGAAAAAATGTTACTCCTCTTAACCCCGTATGCCAGGGCAAGCCAGTAATTTTTTGAATAAAAATTGTTTTATGTTTCAACGTAATCGCCTTTCAGCTCCAGGTAGTTTCATAACCGTCTCTCCAATTTTTTATTTTCATTTGCTTCTTAAAAAAACTATTTTTCGATTTATTTGTGTTTTCATTCTTGTTGACAAATCTCGTTCCGTCAAGCCTTTTCTTTACTTTTGCAAACAAGAAATAGCCACTCGGGAATAAATCAGGAGAATATGGCATCGGGTTTTGCCATAGAAACTGAATATGTGTTTGGGGTTGATTTTTTAATTTTTCTCATAGGGAAGTAAACGTTCAGAACTGGGGCCAAATTATGGCATTCGATATCGACAGAAATTTGTATTAAAATTGTATAGAAATTTCGTTCGATAACGAATGCGGTAATTCGATCCCTGAAACTGAACCATGTGATATATGTATCTGCCTAAGACTTTCTTGCACTTTCAATCTCCGATGGGACATTATCAGTTTGTTTTGGATGCCGCGGAATATTATCATATAATAATAAATATTCGACAATAGAAAACTAACCGATTCTAAAAGACGGTGATAGTGCAAGACGATTTCAAGCGTTTTTGCTTTCGAATACCACACATTGAAATAAACGAAAATAAAACATACTAATACATACATACCAGGGATCTCAGAAATGTATAACAAACTTTAATGGACACCTTTAATACAATGTACACCTTGAATACACTATAGACGTTGTATTTCTTCCATCGTGTACACCTTCTACTTGTGTATAACTATGAGTGTACTGGTGTACATCTCGTGTATATACTTTTTTTAACTTGAAACTGGTGGGTATGTATGATATTTTCAGTGTTTGCTTTTACTACACACACACACACACACACATTAATTTTATGAACCCTGCAGGAGATCGAACTAGTTTCAAATTAGTATTGCACTAGTACAAAAATCACCAGGGGCAAATTACCGCACTCGATATCGAACGAAATTTGTATTTAAATTGTATGGAAATGTCGCTCGATATCGAATGCGGTAATTTGGCCCCAGTACTAGTTCCCAACAGTGAGCTTTCCTATACCATTTTAATGTTCAAATTAACATTGAGTATGTTTGGAAAATTACTAGTACCATTGGTACTAGATGGAAACTAGGGGGATACTAGTACTATTAGTACTAGATGAGTACTAGTATAATATTTTCTAGTCGGATACTAGTACAATCAGTTCTTCACCAAGAACTGGTTTATATATAACAAAAAAATCCCTAAATTTATTGGTTTTTTAAACCCAATGAAATATGTTAAGTCTTTGTCTTCACAAGCAAATTTTAGTTCATTAATTCTAAGTTTGTAAGAGGAAATGGAAGTTCCTTCAGAGCACACTCAATCCACTAGCACCCTGTACAACTTGAGTTACGTTTGGTACTCCACCATATACGAAACAATACATATATCAGTTTTTATTATTTTAAAAAAGATGTTAACAAAAGAACACGTTCAAAAATTTTTAAAATCAGCTTTTAATTTTATTTATTTTTTAAAATGTCACTTTTTCAACAAAGAGATTACGGCTTACTTACTTATTATCGAATAAATATGCAGGTGGCAAAGTCTTCTAATACTATTCTTTGTTTCAAATTTGAATTTGTTAAAAATTGTAACAATTAAAAATCAAATAAATGAAAATGCGAATTAGCAATTTGCTTTAAAAAATGATCAAAAAGTAATATGAAATTTTACAAGTCAAATCAATCTACAAATGAACTACTTGAAGTACTAGTACTTTTCTGTATATGTTCAATCACCTTTTGAACTAGTGCTTGCTATACTAGTAATCGTACCAGTAGCTTAAAGACAATTAACGCTTATCCTACTGCAGGGAAGTTACAAAACAAATACAATGTTATCATCTCCGCAAATGTGCATACGTACATAAAGTGAATTCAATGTTTTCAATGTCTTCAATGTATACACTTGAGATATGATGCACAGTCATGTACACTCAAGACTTATTTGTGTATAAAGTGGGGCATGCATGTCATGTTTTTCAATGTCGTTGATGTAAACTTGTGTGTACAGAGGATAAAATATGTACACTATTTCGAACTCTGACATAATACCATATTTGCTTAGGAAGCACCCACCATGTTGTACCCTCATCTTAAGCTACAAGATTTGAAAAACTTACTGTATTTTTTCATGATTTTGCCACGCTAAAGAAATAGTACTATTTCATAAAGTTGGTGTTTCGCAAATACACAAAATCAGAATATTCTACAGTAGAAAATTTCAATTTGGCTTTTTTTAACAAGATTTAAAAACCACTAGAATTTGTAACGAACCTTAGCATAATCTGGTTATCACTAGACTGCACAACTGGTTTTGCTGCGGACTTAGCTCAGGGAAATGGGAGTGGATGGTGATAACTATAAAAAGGTTATGTTACGTTAATAAAAATATTTGTTCTTGTGTGCAGTATACGAATTAGAAAAAAAAACTTAATATAAAAAGCACAAAGAAGTTATCCAATAATACCACGAAACTTGTCTGTGGGAGACTACTAAGGTGTATTTGGTCTCCTAGGTCATGTTATCCCGCCCAACCATGCTGATGACCACTTTTAAGTATCAGCCCAAAGATATAGTCACATCCCTGTTTACACTCTACTTTTCATCACTTTGAGGGAAATTTTAGCAGAACATAATCGCAAGCAACATTTATTGTAATTCAAAATTCATGATAAATTCATTATGAGCATAGTATGATTTCCCTTCAATGGTATTTATTATTAACTAGTAGGGTTAATTTTCTTATTTTATAAGATAATGATAAAAAGAAATATTAACTCAAATAGGTGACGACAAAAGAAATTTTACAATATGCACCATATTGGTTTCTACTTTTTTCCTGTTGGGGTTTGTGAATGAGAATGAAAAATATCAATGTAAGAGTTCGAAGATTGGCTCTTAATTTTACCTAGTTTTCAATTTAATTTATTTGTTAAAATTTTTCTCTTCCATCTCAATGATTGATATTTTTCTTCCTCATTTACTGATTAAAATTAGTTAAAAATATGTATGTACGTTTGTATGAATATATGTACTTATGTATCTACTTACATGCAAAAATATTATAAAGGGTTGTTTTTATATGATTTCTTTTTATTTCGACTTACGTATGTATCATTTCCAACGCTGTCAGCAGGCCTGTTGATTTCGTGGCTGATGTACATATATATATATGTACGTGTACTTAGATGGGATAGTTAATTAGGGTAGGGTTTTCGATAAAAAAAATATTTTTGCATGATATTCGATTAGGATATTTTGTTTTAGTATATTAAGGGAATTAATAATATTGTTAAGGTAAAATTTAATGCCTGGTTTTAGATAATACTGCACTATTAGTTTTGTTAGGGATTTGATGATGAATGCGAATGTTTCAAGAAAACGTTATAGGTAATTATAAGGGATAGGGAATTTAAGGTTAGGAATTACTTAAGTGGAAATCTTAAGCCTACAATGAATTCGTATATTGGAATTGTGAAGATGTGTTTTTTTTCCTTTGTTCTGATTGTTTTAATATTTAGGTGAACGAAGTGTTGGGGTAAACTGGTGCAGGTCACAGGAATGTGTGCAATAAGACAGCCGATTTTGGGGACTGTACTAATCAATAAGGCTATGTTATGTTGCTAGTTGTTTCCTTTTTCTCTTGCTTTTTGCGTAATGACCCGTTTAATTAACCAGCAATATGTCACCACCACCTATAAAAACAGTAGCGTTTGCGGAGTTTGGATGCTCTTGGCATAGGGAAACTAATAGGCATGTATGTACTTACGGGCCGAGTTATTCCACGTGGGTGAACGAATTCCGATCTAATTCTAATTGGTTCCCACACTCCGTCGTGTTCTATGTCCACATAAGTATATCTAAAGATGATCGGCCACTTATTTGTACTATCTGGAGCCGGTTTTTATCTTCTACTTAAGCACTTCTAATGTATTCTTTTATTTTTTTATTTATTTTTAATATAAAAATATTTAATAATATGATAAGCGTACAGCTTTTGTTTCTAGCAACCAACGTGTATAATTGCTGATGATCGGTAGCAAACTGTACATGATCTCAAGCGTATGGTGTGATGTGCATAAAAAAATATCATTAATAGGTAGAGACAAAATGCATTTACATACGTATGTACTCCTACACTCTTAGAACGCGCCAACTCTCCAAAATTTTTGTTTTCTTTCATTCTATCTATACATATATTGTGCAGATACCTTATGAACAATAAGCAACTAGCAATTAACATTAGGTTGGCAATAAAACAGATCTCGTTAAATTCAAACAAGTGTACTGATCTGCACAGAAGATAATATAGACTATACCCGTCACAAAGCAGATGGTTCTCTACGTCTACCGTAATGAAACAACTGAAATACGGGTCCTTTAACAAAACTACCAGAATTAACAAAACTACCAGATATCCTTCAAATGATAAGTTGATTTGCTATTGCTGTCCAAATCCTGTAAGACGTAGTGACAATTTCCCAATTTCTCTACCACGCGACTTTTAATTCCAACAGGAGCTAACTTAGCGTTATAATGTTTTAGGAGGCTACTTTGAGTAAAGTTTCTCCTTGTAACGATTTGACCAACCTCAAAATGTCTGGATTTAGATCTTAAGTTGTAACGTTGAGCATTCTTTTCATACGAGGACTTAATTTTGCTTTTGATTATATCTCTAATGAACTGAAATTTATCGGGCCGAGGTAGTTTGGAATCTGGTTCTGTTAAAATGTTCACATTACGAAGGATTTCATAGTCATTACCGTGCGTCAACATATGTTGACCAAAAACGACAAAATAAGGGGAATAGCCGACACTCTGATGTATACTATTTCGTAGTGAACAGTTGATACTACTCAAGTAAACATCCCAATTACGCTGGTCACTACGTATGTACGAACGCAATGCTTCATTTATCGACCTATTCACCCTTTCGGAAGCATTTGCCTGCGGTGAATATGCTGCCGTGAAAATATGCCTTATTCCATATTCCGACAAAAAAGCTATAAATTCCTTACTCTTGAATTGGCTTCCATTATCTGATATAATGGTTTCAGGTACCCCAAAACAGTCGAAAACTCTTTCTTTCAGGTAGGATATAATTAGTCTAGAGTTCAGTTTCTTCAATGGATGCAGAAATGTAAATTTGCTAAAATGGTCAAGGATTACAAAAACCCCTATGTTACCATGTTTGCTGCGAGGGAAAGGGCCAATAAAATCTACGTATAGGCGCTGAAAGGGTCTATCTGACTCCGCCATTTGCCCCATTGGAGGTCGAGTACAATAATTTGGAGTTTTCGATGTGGTACAATACTCACACCCTGCTATGTATCTTTTGACCTCCGCTGCCATTCCCGGCCAATAGAAATATCTTCTAAGTCGGTCCAGAGTCTTTGCAATACCTCCATGGGAGGCTGAAGGCTGATCGTGACAGGCCATCAAGACATGTTCACGTAGCCCTGAAGGAACTACTAATTTCCACGAATAGTTATCTTCGCCAGTTTCTCCTTCAAAACCAATTCTATGATAAATAAATTTATCTATCACCTTATAGTCTGGCAAGTCAGTCCCTGCGAACTTCTGTCTCAACATACTGTATTCGGCTGTGTTGAAAGCATCTGATGAAAGGTCTATCAAAGGTAAATTCTTGAGTACCAATTCTGCTACTATATCATCTTCTCCATCAAAAGTACGGGATAGCGCATCTGCCACAACATTCTCGGTCCCTTTTCGATGTTCTATTGTAAAGTTATACCCCTGCAACTGGAGAGCCCACCTACCTAAACGCCCATATAGGTCTCTTTGGGCCATGAGCCATTTAAGGCTAGCATGGTCGGTAATTACTTTAAATTCGTGTCCCTCAATGTATGCCCTAAACTTCCTTATGGCTAAGACTACGGCCAGGCACTCCAGTTCGGTAACTGAATATTTCCTTTGTGCTTTATTTAATTTATGGGACATAAAAGCGATTGGTCGTTCATCACCTCTTGCATCAGTTTGGGCTAACAGTCCTCCTACGCCAAATTGACTGGCATCACACTGAACAATGAATGGTTTATCGTAGTTCGGATGCGAAAGAAAAGGGGCTGTGGTCAGGCGCTCCTTTAAAGTTTCGAAGGCTTTTTGGGCCTCCGGATTCCAACAAAAAATTTTCTTCTTTGATAACAGCTCAGTTAAATGATAAGTAATCGATGCATAATCTGCCACAAAACGCCTATACCAGCCAGCCAAACCTAAAAACTGGCGCAGCTGACGAACAGTTTTCGGTGCTGGGTATTCTGAAATCGCCTTAACCTTTTCCGGGTCCACCATAAGTGTGCCATTCCCCACCACATAACCCAAGTATTTCACACTTCGCAAGCCGAACCTACTCTTTTTAATGTTAATAGTGAGTCCAGCTTTTCGTAGTTGAGACGCTACCTGGAGTAGATGTATCACATGCTCCTCCAGCGAATTTGATACCACAAGAAGATCGTCCAAATATACAAAAACATAGCTTTTCAACTCGTATGGTATAACTTTATCCATCAACCTACACATTGTTTGGGGAGCATTACAGAGCCCAAAAGGCATCCGTTTAAACTGATACAAAGGTCGATTGGGGACAGTGAATGCAGTTTTTGGACGGGACTCTTTTGACAGATTAATCTGCCAAAAGGCATCCTTTAAATCGATCTTGGATATCACATTCACTGGTGGCAGTCTAGAAATTATGCCATCAATATTTGGGAGGGGATAGGCGTCTTTAACGGTAACACCGTTCAATCTGCGGGAGTCCAGACAAAACCTAACCTTTCCCGGTTTAACTATTAAGACCCCTGGCGAGGACCATGCTGAGTTCTCGGCAATCTCTATAACTCCCAATTGAAGCATTCGATCGATCTCCTCACATAATAATTTTTCCCTAGCCGGAGAAATAGGGTAATATCGCTGTTTTATCGGGGCAGCTAAACCTGTCTCAATGACGTGTTCCACCAGGGTGGTAGTACCTAAGCCTTCCTTCTCGAATGATGGGAATGACCCAATGGCTACGTTAAGTTTTTGTAGATCGCTGGGGCAGAGTTTAAGCATTTCAGAATCATCACATTCACATATAACCTCATTTAACATAGGAAAACGAATTTCTAAGCCAAAGGTTCTCCAGAAGTCTATCCCGCAAATTGCGTCCTGTTTTAAGCTAGGAACTATTAAGAATTCTATATTCTTAAGAATTTCATTATATTCGACATTGACCGAAAGCGAACCTACGACCTGTTGATTTTGACCATTGGCGGTCTTTACCATGCCTCTGAACCTCGTAATTAGTTGAGCTGAATTGGATAAAATCTCTTCTGCAAAACTTCCACCTATGAATGACCTGGTAGCTCCACTATCTAGGAGAGCTAAAATCGTTCTATTGAGCATACCTATGCTAATATAGGGCCTTACGTCTCGACAGCCGGCGGTTATGCTGGATAGTATGACATTTTTAAGCTGCTTCTTATGTTTCCAAAAATTTCGCATGCGTTGAGCAGATCTAAGTCGTCTTTTAAATTGTCTTCGTAAAGCAGTGCAAATATCAAACCATTCTAGATTATTATCGATCTGCCGGTGATACCTCCAGAACCATTTTAAAGCCTTGCCCTCAAATAAAGAGTGAACATGTTCGCAAAGTAAGTTAAAATTACCATTTAGGTGAATCGACGTAAGCGTATTTACTCTATATATAAATTCATCAACGGAAATACTATCATCGGTACCCGAGTATCTAACGTGCCAATTATAAATTAATGTAGCAATTTTATGCGTATCGACTGTATCACTCCCTAATCGTCCTGGAATGTTAGGGCGACCTGTCCTTCCCTGACGACCTTGTCCCGCTGACTGATTGTCCCTAAAAGGATCCTCTTCAGGCCATTCAGGCTCAAATGCAACGCCTGCGTTTGCAACATTTCCTTGGATACGGCCGGTATTTACAGGCCCCTGGCGATTAGACGGAACATTCACACTATTTCTTGAAACAAGTTCATCCGCTCGGCCCCCATCAATATTCATATTTTGCAACATAGTACGTAGCTCTGATGTAATAGATGTTGTAATATCAGCTCTAAAATTATTCAACGATTCCGTGATTAATTGTTGAACTCTTGGCTCGGTTAGATTTCTGTTGGAAAAATGTGTAGCTCTACGTTTATTGGCGGGAGACTGAGCGTTAACAAACGATTCTAATCCTCCAGGATGTTGTTGAGTATACGCTCTAGTGTTTGGCCTCTCACGGGGAGTAGCACCTCTATTGTGAGATATAGAGGGTTCCAGTGTCAATGGCGGTAAGTTCTGAGAATTCACCTCTATACCTTGTCGACAAATTGGACAAGATGAACTAGTTTCTAACCATCTATTTAAGCACTGAGTGTGAAAAACATGATTGCATGACGTTATACTTTGCTGATTCGTATCTAATTTATCATTGCAAATAGTGCAAATTGATTCTTCGTAATTCTCCCCCCCTTCTGCACCTAGCGTTTCAGGACTATGGGTGACGGGCATTACAACGTTAGTAACCCTCAATTAAGGGAAACAAGAAGAAAAGCTATTTCAGGTTCTTTTTTTTTTTTTTTTTTTTTTTTTTTTTTGAATAAAAGTTCTAGCAAACGCAAAGAAACTATTTAGCTGACTACTTGGTAGAGTGTGAAAGGTGTGAGCAACAAAAATTATATATATACATATATTGTATATAACAATAAGGTTATCTAAATCTTATTAATAAGAATTACAGACACATTCGTGATATAATTGAATAACTTGAAGAATTGAAAATATACATATTAATAAATTTACTTAAAAAAAAAAACAAGTTATTCTCTCCCGGTATGAAGAAAATAAATCTCGCCTTCTAGTCAGCAAAGAAACCCGTTAATATATCATCGAACAATTGGTAAGAAAACGCCTGAAGCATTATTCAGAAAGTCCAAATCTGTCGACATCAATATTAACCATAGCGATATGTACATATATATATATATATATATATACATATGTGTATCTGCTATGTACTATTTATAAAGTAAAAAACTTTTAAGTTTGTGGTAAATTACGACATAAATCAGTCTAATAAATTGCAAATCCACTATACAATAGCGAAATCTTTTAACGCACCGTAAACGGCAAAATTTTGAATAAAAACATCCAAAGATTGAATTCCGATGTACTAAGCTCATTAAAAGTTAGAAATAGTATGAAACAAAAAGATTCGAAGAAAGAAAAAATATACATATACTGTTGAAGTGGAGCCTTCACATAATCATCAAGTTAAAGTTTTAGGTGTTGTAACTTAATTATGCTTTGTTGAGGGAGGGCCCCACGTTGGGCGCCATTTATTTCTGTAACGAACCTTAGCATAATCTGGTTATCACTAGACTGCACAACTGGTTTTGCTGCGGACTTAGCTCAGGGAAATGGGAGTGGATGGTGATAACTATAAAAAGGTTATGTTACGTTAATAAAAATATTTGTTCTTGTGTGCAGTATACGAATTAGAAAAAAAAACTTAATATAAAAAGCACAAAGAAGTTATCCAATAATACCACGAAACTTGTCTGTGGGAGACTACTAAGGTGTATTTGGTCTCCTAGGTCATGTTATCCCGCCCAACCATGCTGATGACCACTTTTAAGTATCAGCCCAAAGATATAGTCACATCCCTGTTTACACTCTACTTTTCATCACTTTGAGGGAAATTTTAGCAGAACATAATCGCAAGCAACATTTATTGTAATTCAAAATTCATGATAAATTCATTATGAGCATAGTATGATTTCCCTTCAATGGTATTTATTATTAACTAGTAGGGTTAATTTTCTTATTTTATAAGATAATGATAAAAAGAAATATTAACTCAAATAGGTGACGACAAAAGAAATTTTACAATATGCACCATATTGGTTTCTACTTTTTTCCTGTTGGGGTTTGTGAATGAGAATGAAAAATATCAATGTAAGAGTTCGAAGATTGGCTCTTAATTTTACCTAGTTTTCAATTTAATTTATTTGTTAAAATTTTTCTCTTCCATCTCAATGATTGATATTTTTCTTCCTCATTTACTGATTAAAATTAGTTAAAAATATGTATGTACGTTTGTATGAATATATGTACTTATGTATCTACTTACATGCAAAAATATTATAAAGGGTTGTTTTTATATGATTTCTTTTTATTTCGACTTACGTATGTATCATTTCCAACGCTGTCAGCAGGCCTGTTGATTTCGTGGCTGATGTACATATATATATATGTACGTGTACTTAGATGGGATAGTTAATTAGGGTAGGGTTTTCGATAAAAAAAATATTTTTGCATGATATTCGATTAGGATATTTTGTTTTAGTATATTAAGGGAATTAATAATATTGTTAAGGTAAAATTTAATGCCTGGTTTTAGATAATACTGCACTATTAGTTTTGTTAGGGATTTGATGATGAATGCGAATGTTTCAAGAAAACGTTATAGGTAATTATAAGGGATAGGGAATTTAAGGTTAGGAATTACTTAAGTGGAAATCTTAAGCCTACAATGAATTCGTATATTGGAATTGTGAAGATGTGTTTTTTTTCCTTTGTTCTGATTGTTTTAATATTTAGGTGAACGAAGTGTTGGGGTAAACTGGTGCAGGTCACAGGAATGTGTGCAATAAGACAGCCGATTTTGGGGACTGTACTAATCAATAAGGCTATGTTATGTTGCTAGTTGTTTCCTTTTTCTCTTGCTTTTTGCGTAATGACCCGTTTAATTAACCAGCAATATGTCACCACCACCTATAAAAACAGTAGCGTTTGCGGAGTTTGGATGCTCTTGGCATAGGGAAACTAATAGGCATGTATGTACTTACGGGCCGAGTTATTCCACGTGGGTGAACGAATTCCGATCTAATTCTAATTGGTTCCCACACTCCGTCGTGTTCTATGTCCACATAAGTATATCTAAAGATGATCGGCCACTTATTTGTACTATCTGGAGCCGGTTTTTATCTTCTACTTAAGCACTTCTAATGTATTCTTTTATTTTTTTATTTATTTTTAATATAAAAATATTTAATAATATGATAAGCGTACAGCTTTTGTTTCTAGCAACCAACGTGTATAATTGCTGATGATCGGTAGCAAACTGTACATGATCTCAAGCGTATGGTGTGATGTGCATAAAAAAATATCATTAATAGGTAGAGACAAAATGCATTTACATACGTATGTACTCCTACACTCTTAGAACGCGCCAACTCTCCAAAATTTTTGTTTTCTTTCATTCTATCTATACATATATTGTGCAGATACCTTATGAACAATAAGCAACTAGCAATTAACATTAGGTTGGCAATAAAACAGATCTCGTTAAATTCAAACAAGTGTACTGATCTGCACAGAAGATAATATAGACTATACCCGTCACAAATTGTCCGATAGTTGAATTTTAAATATATAATTAATATAAATTTTATTAAACATGCATAAGTGATTCTTTCTTCAGGATGGAGCTATTCCTGTAACAAATGGCTTTCGCCATATCCTTTTATTCGTTGTGGGTGCTGTTGGCTGAGCTAGCAGATCACAAGACTATGAAGCGGAGGGCCCTGAGTTCAGCCCCGCGCTGAGTTGAAATATTGTGTTCAATTCTTCTGATCAGCATTAGTGTATGGTTGTGTTACTTGTTGCCAGCCTGTTTCAATGATGAAAGCATAGTCACTGATCACTGAACGTAATTGGCAGCGACTGAAACGATCATGTACTAAAAAGGTAGAGCAACAGTAGCGCCCTCCTTCGTCGCTCCTGTTGCCACTAATTAGCCGACAAAAAAGTATCTATCATCTCATCTTCCTTCATCTGTCGCCTCAATACTATCCCCTCCTTTCTAGTTCCGGCGTATTGCACTGCATATGTAGGGGTCATCCCCTGAGTGCTGGTCCAAGGTAAAAAAAAAAGAAAATTATGGACAAAAAATACTTCTTCTCTCTCTACCAGCAAATAAAATTAATATGCAAAAGACTTTTTAACGGTTATACAAATTTTATAAATAAGGGAAACGAAATAGAAAGATTTTTTGTTGCTTTTCAATCAAGTATTTTAATACCAATTTTATGCTAAAAATTTTCAAACAAAAAAAATATATACATATATAAATTATGTATGAATTTCTATTTTAATAGTGAACTTTATTTATGTAAATTGTATTACAGGATTTTAATTTTCTCAAAAGGCTATAAGTTCAAACCTGCAAAACTGCAAACTATTTTTTATTTTAATAAATGAGTTTGAAAAAAATATTTATATTGTGCATTTCTCTACAGAAATACCTATCAAACCACATATGTTTCAACAATATTGGTGGCACTGAAATACTTACAAGTGTACCACAAAAAGTGAGCAGCGTAGTTATATGTAACATTTTTTGCATGTTTTGTATAGCCTTTACAGCGAAATTTTTCTTCTGCAGTTGCTGCTTACTTTGATACTCCCCTAACATACACGTACATGTGTAACTAAGTACAGTCGACTCTTGATAATTTGAAACTCGTTAATTTGAATCACGCGGTAATTTGAACTCAAATAAATTGAAAAATATCTATGTAATTTGGTCCCCTCAATAATTTGAAATTCTTTGAATGGCATTTTGATCGCCGACTCGCTATAATTCGAATTTTTTGGCTCTACGCTCTATAATTTGAATTATTTTAATTGCTGTGTTTTATGCAAAATATAAAATAAATAAAACAACCATTTATTTTAGTTTTTTGCGATGTGCTACAAAAATTACATCTTGCTGGCCAACGATCTATCATTTGAAGTTCGGTTATTCTACACTCTTTAATTTGAACTCCTAATGTGATTTTGTTTCTGTTTTTGAAAGAAATTTAAATCGTTTGCATTAGTTTTTGTGCCACGATTTTAGTATACACCACTACATCGACAGTTGCCCCCAAACAAATTTAGAAACCCCCTAGATTCTACACTTTTTCTTAAAAAGCCCCCTAAAGCGGAAAAGTTTAAGTAGTAATTTGGTGTCATCATTCTTATCTCTATTAAATTTGAATTGAGGTACTATCATTCTTACGCGAAAAGCACGAAAACTCCCAAATTTTTATTTTATTTTTTTATAAAAAGCCCCAAAAAATATATATCTGCAATCTTTCTTTCTTTTGTAAGAGACGGCTTGAGGAAGTTTGTTACGGGTACATGTACTTCTTTTGTTTGGGATGCAAATCCAATATGTTTTTTCGTATTTTGGTATGCAATAAGGTCTCCTGTTAGCCACCATAATGCTTTTACAATATTTGTATAAAGCATTGTAGTTGTCTCCCTGGACAGGGGCTAACCAATCTGAAATTTAATTTTTTTTTTTTTTTTTTTTTTTTTTTTTATCTTGGACCAGCACTCAGGGGATGACCCCTATATATGCAATGCATTGCGCCGGAACTGAAAACGAGGGGATAGTATTGAGGGGACAGATTAGGAAAGATGAGAAGATAGACAGTTGTTTTTTGTAGCTATTTCAACCTTTTACTTCGCCGGCTAATTTTTGCTACAGGGCCGGCGAAGGTGGGTGCTGTTACTCTGCTTTTTAGTACATGATAGTGTCGGTCGCTGCCAATTATGTTCAGTGATCAGTGACTATGCCTTCATCATTGAAACAGGCTGACAACAACTAACACAACCACGCACTAATGCTGATCAGAAGAATTCAACACAATATTTCATGACTCAGCGAGGGCTCGAACTCACGACCCTCCGCTTCATAGTCTCGTGTTCTACTACTTCAGCCACCAGCACCCACATATATTTTGCATATATTGTGTTTGAAATTTTATTTAAAAATACAATACCTTTAAAGTGCTGATCTGCTTCCCACTCCTTTTTATATTTTTGTTTATATATGTTATCCTTTTTTGGCATATTGGTAATAAATTGTAAAGATGAACAACTTTTTAAAATTTATATTTTGCAGTTCAAGGAAAACCAACAAAATTGATTTAACGAGAAAAATGTTTTAATGTTTGTATTTGCGTGATTACTTTCTAAATCGTCATTTCGATACAGTATCTTCGACATGCTCAGTTGTTAAATTATGTACTATTATGTACCAAACTATAAATTCGAAAATCCCCTAAAAATCCCCTAAATAAAATTTTCTTACCCCCAAATTTCCCCCTAAAGAATATTAAGCCCTAAATCTGCTCCTAAATAGAAAAAACCCCTAAATCTAGGGGGAACCTCCTAATCTGACAACACTGGCAAATGGTTTTGCTTTTTTTTATGAAAAGTCTTGTTAATTTGAATTTTTTCTGTCTCTCTTTTGATATTTTGAAGTCTCGTTAAAATGAAAACTCGAGTATTTGAACATTTTCTCTGTTCCCTTCAGTTTCAAATTATCAAGAGTCGACTGTACTTCACTCTTCATAATCAAATAACACTGCAATAAAAAAAAATTCGGATCCGAATATTTTTTATCAAACTTTTTGTGGTCAAAATGAATCTGTTTTTTTTTTATTCTATTCCCTTCCATCTGATTTGAAATACATTTTTACACTTAAACTCTCCTATTTCTGGCTTAAGAAAGTTTCAGATATGGATTGTGTATAAAAGTTTCGGCATAAAAAATGAATTTGATTTCTGCTTATGCAGGCCAATTTTAGACAATATTTTTCCGATTTACAGATTTTTTTCTTAATGAAAAATTCTTTATTGCGCACATCATTTTATGTTCAACTTACGAAATCATAGCAGATTGCAGGACATTATAAAAAAGCAGTAAGTAGCGTAAGTCCCTATGAATCTTAAGTTTTCTATTTTTACGATAATTTATTTAACTTGCAAAGAAAATATTTGTGATTACGAATATTTGTCTATGAATAGCAAGTGCAACGAATTTGGGAGTAATCCTTTTAAAATAAATTTCACATTAAGTAATTTTACAATTCATTTTAAGAAAATAAGAAAAAATACTTTACGACAAGTTTGCACTGAAATTATCAATAATTGCAAATACATGAATGTTTATGGTAAAAATATTCAACAAGTTTGTAGCGCCTAAGATCACATTACCATGTAAGCAAATTTCAACAAGAAATATAAGAGCGGGTGATCTTTTTCAATTGGATATATGTTTTTAAATTGTGTATAAAGTGGAAATAATTGCATCGATTTGGTTTATTTTATTTTCTGTTCGGAAAGGAAACATACTTCATGCCAATTACATTCAAAAACTAAAAATTGTAGTATTCCCAAATTTAAAAAAAATATATCAAATGGCAATTTTCGATACTTTATTAAAAATTAACTCAGCCGCATCGTGTTTGGCGTTTTACGTCTTCAAACTGAACAATTTGTTATAGACAAGGGCTTAATACAAAATGTCGTATTTAAAGGCGACTAACGCCAAACACGATAAGCGTGAATATGGGAGAAATTTAATTAAAACTATACAGCAAATCTTTAGAAGGCGGTTCCGAAACTTTAAAATACTTTTGTACGCGAAGAGTATTTATTACCTTCCAATTAATGAGCGCGAAGTTAATTAAGATTACAGGTTTGTTTTTAAATTGAAAAAAAAAAAAATAAAAATTGATACCCAAAAGCATTTTGGCTGCTTTACTTCATATCCAGTTTATATCTCAAAAAAAAAATTTTTTGAAAAAAAAAATTTAAAAAAAAAATTAAAAAAAAATTAAAAAAAAATTAAAAAAAAAAAATTAAAAAAAAAAAATTATTCCCGAAAATATTCCGATACGACATTAATAGTGGAAATTTAGAGTTAAATTTTTTTTCATATTTTAAAGATCATTACTTTAGGCAAACATTAAAACATTGTTTTTGCAAAAACTACAATTTTTAAATTTTTATAAAAAAACTAAAAACGAATTTGAAAAAAAAATTGTTTATCAATGTTGATTTGTTTTTATCGACCTTATCAGTTTATTGTAATATTAATCAACCTAGTGGTCGTTTTTTATAAAAATTTAAGTTCTTATAATTTTTATTCAATATTTCGTTAACAGCTTGTTAAAATCTTCAGGAAATAAAAAAGAATAATTAAAATAAAAACTATAAAAATGAAGATGGTTAACAAGCTGTTAACGAAATATTGAATAAAAACTATAAGAAATTAAATTTTATAAAAAACGACCACTGCTTGATTAATATTACAATAAAATTGTTTATCATTCAATTTGTGCAACGAACAAACGCAGAGAAATTTAAGAGTTGCTTTCCCTTTTGAACAGTTTAAAATTCGTACGAAAAATTGTGGAACGTTTGGAATTTCGGTGTTTACTTTCCATATATATTTACACAAATTTTAAACCTAATTTTAAGCCCTCTACAAAACAAAGACCCTATATAAACTAGTCGCATGTTCATCGTTCGTGATATAATAATTTTTCCAGTTCAAAAAGTACTTCGTCGGAAACAATTATTCAATCATTTCATCTTCATTAAGGCTCGCAGATAATGTGATCATTATAAACTAAAGAATTTATGTCTCACAAGTTTATTCTAAACGATTTGCCCCTGGAAGAGCAAACAGAAAAAAAACTTTTGAAAAACGAATAGGTACAACTTTAAGACTTAAATGACCAAATTGTTATTGAGGCTGTTGCCGTTGTTGTCTTAGGACTTTATTGCGCTAAACGATGAGTGATATCGCATTGTAGCATCTTAGGAGTTAAATGCAAGTATTCTGTTAATAAATATTTTATATCCTCATTTGTCGTTTTAATCCCCTGGAGAAAATTTGAAAACGATTCTTGCGTTCTTGAATACAACTGTCGTCGTCATATTTGGTATAATTTTCTGTATTTGTTGCCTGCCTCTTGTTGCCTGTTTGTCTAAGATGCATGTTTTAGTATTCAGAGTTGATGACGATGTCTATTCAAAAGTCTTGAATTATTTAATATGCATTCAACTAAACTCTGTACCATAAGGCAAAGTGAGCGTATGTGTGTGAGTGTGCGTGTGTGTGTGTGTGTGTGTAAGGAAATCTGTATGAGTTTCTGGTGTTAGTTAGTTGCTGTTTCGGTGTAAGCAATACGATGATGGTGATATTTTTTTTTTTTGCTTTCTGCCTTTTTTTTACACAAAGAGTGCACTTTTAATTACATGATACCAAAGTTGATGTTAAATAATGTTGCCGCTGTCATTGAAGATTGAAATGATAATAATAAAAATAATAATAATGATGACAAAGATGATGTTGGTTGGTTGTTGTGCCTGCTGTTGATGGTGGTCTTGAAATCAGTTTTTCATTTCGTTGAAATTTTCAAGCACAACAATCAAGTCGTCAAACACAAAAAAATGCTATAAGGATCCATAAACAGCTCGCTCACAAAAAAAAAAAAAGAAAAAAATCAACGCTGTCTTTCTTCATCATATTGAATTTTGAGTCGTTTGTCATTATCCGCATTCACATTCCCATTCTAGTTTAATTCCTGTTTTTATATATAGATATTTTATATTATTTTTATGCTTTTTTCTTGGCTTGTTTAAATAACACTCCATCTTTCATACAGGAGTAGAGAAGAATTTCAGCAAAGTAAAAGTTGCATGAGCTAATTTTTCGTTTTTCAGTTCCACTTTATGTTTTGTTGTTTTGTTGTTTGGAACTCTGACAAATTATAATGTAACACTTGAAAAATTAAAAACGAAAGATGTCTCAATGGGATTATAATTTCAAATAATTTGCTACCTCCTTCTACGTGTCGAAAAAAGTAATAAGATTTTATTTTATATTAAATTTCAATATTAGGGAACCGTTTGCGCTCTTGTTTTATGATCTCCGCACAGTAACCAGTGCCTGGCTATTCTAAGACCATATTAATTTTGATAGATGGCAAAGTTAACAGAAAGAAGTACAGATAAGACGCATTTGAAATGGGAAAATTTTTGGAAATTTGTTAATTAAAACATTCAATAGTTTTTATTTCAAAAGTATTTGCCTATTCGTATACTCAAATATCAAAAGGCATGTAATTATTTCCAAAAGTCTATTCATTCGAATCGGTCGCTATGTAAGATGGACACGGAGTTGTGACAAGTCGTTCTACTTGTGTGCAACTATGCAGGGAAATATGAATTTAAATCTTAATACCTTTTGGCAATTGAATGAATCAGCATGTCAAGACAAAAATAAAAAGCAAACCTTTGGCACCAAGTGGACTTTCTTCTGCTCATAATACATTTGGTTTTTCTCATATATGAGCGACAGGAGTGTAAACCAGTTTTGGTTAAGAGACACATAAATTAATATGTATGTATATTGTAGGCAGTGTTGTAAACTTTTAAATATCAGAAAGTACTAAAACCAAAAAAAAAGCGCATAATTTTGGGAAAAAAGCACTAAATTTAAAATGAATCAGTTTATTTCAAAAATGGGTTTGAGAACTTTTTATGAAGCGAAATATATAAATTTTAAGACATCAAAGAACATGGTACTCGTAAAATAGATTAATAATAAATATACAAAAAAAAAAAACGACAAAAAATTTTTTTACGAAAATACTTCTTGTTATTAAAGACAGGGTCCGCAATCTAGCGTTTTTTTTTCAACTAGTGCTTAGACTTAGCTCATGTCTGATTTGACAGATAATTAGTTTTATCCTTTCGCTGAATGAATATGGTTGGCCATCCAATGCGTTTTCGCTTCGTTAAGTGGGCCTGCGATCGACTTACAGACGATGCGGATTTTGCCAAAAAAATCGTCAGATGAAGCTGATTTTGATCTTGGCGGGTATGTAAACAAGCAAAATTGTCGCATTTGGGGTACAGAAAACCCGCACGCATACATTGAAAAGCCGACGCATCCAAAACGAGTCACTGTTTGGTGCGGATTTTGGTCCAGAGGCTTAATTGCGACATTTTTTTCGAAAATGAACAAGGAGTGGCCGTTACAGTCAATGGCGATCGTTATCGGGTCATGCAGCCATTTGAATGAAATTATTTTCCATTATTAACCGGAAGGATTGTACTTTCAAATAAAAAAAAGAAATTTGAGAGTAGTTTTTTTTATAGCATTTTCAAACAAAAGAAAAGTTATTTGGCGGTCCCTATACAAAGTAGTCACCAAGCTAAAGATTGTTAGTTTCGGTAATCACTTTTTCGTTTGAGATTAATCTTTTTCCTGCGAGCCATTTTTTCAAGTTTGGAGACAGGAAAAAGTCACTAGGAGCTAAATCTGGACTATAAGGTGGATGATCAATCAATTCGAAGTGTATTTCACGTAATTTTAGCATCGTATCTAATGCTGTGTGAACCGGTGCGTTGTCTTGAAGAAAGAGCGCATTTTCCTTCTTTAAATGTGGTCGGTTTTTCTTGATTGCATCAATCAATTGATCCAATAATGCACGATAGATAATACTTTCCTGTTATAGTGGATCCTTTTTCAAGATAATCGATGAACAATATTCCGTGTGAATCCCAAAATACAGTGGCCTTGCCAGCCGACTTCGCTGTCTTCGCCGTCTTCGGAGCACTTCCACCCAGCTTCCACTCATTGTTTCGATTGATTTTTGGTTTCAGGTGTGTAGAGTGGTGGACCCACGTTTTATCAACAGTCATTAATCGATGCCAAAAATCAACAGGATTACGCTTTATCATGTTCAAACACCGCTGTGAAGTGGGGTGTCGGACTCGTTTTTGTTCGTCACTGAGCAAACTCGGCACCCATCTTCCCGATAGCTTTTTCATATGCAAATTTTCATGCAAAATGTTGAACACACGTTCATATGAAATACGCCAATGGTTTGCGTCAGTACCTGCCAATATGGCTCAAACTGACGGTGCTCTTAACACCGGGTGATACAATAAGTGTTACCAGCACCCCTCTTCGAACCCAAGATCCACACGAAGGCGACCTCGGGTCGCCCAGGTGGCAATTTCTAGACATGATTTGGTAAGTCCCATGATCTAACACCATGCTAAAGTGCCGATCCTATCTAGATGATCTTAATTCTATGAACTACAAAAAGTCGCCCAATAGAATATTATTTGTTGATTCACAACAATACATAGGTTTTGCTACTATCAGCCAGACCGAAGTCCAACCCTGGGGTTGAAACATCAATCCTTATCTGACAAACCTTCCACCAAGTTGGTTACCACAGCCACCACGTGTACTCCCGAGGGAGACCTCACCAATATCCAGCCGCAGTAAACTGCGGGGCTTGTACTGGATCCCGTGGCACCAGTTGTAACTACTGGTAAAGTTTCGAAAGCCAAACCAGTATAGGTTCTATAAACTTTCTATCGACTTCGGTTTCATTTTTACCCAAACCCAGGTGTCGCCTCACCTGCCAATTCTTACTCAAGCTCGTAGGCGGACCTACTTCTTTTAGATTCTTATATGCACATCCGTTCCACTGTTTAGAGATTGGGCAGTAACATATGAGTTTTACGGGACTACCTGCAAAAGTTATGCTTGAAAAACAGAATAACCCCTCGAAAGCCAACCATAATAGGTTTTAACTTTCTATTGACTTTTGAACTCTTAATTAGTTCGAGGCGTCCTTAGACCTCCTTTCTTATTTTCCCCGGATCGGTGCTGGAGCAAGGCCCGACTCATAGCCAAGCTCCCCAACGGCACCCCCCGGGGGGGTTCATATGAAATGTTTACCATTTCAACAATCTCACGTAACTTGACTCGGCGAGCATTCATAACGATATCGAGGATTTTCTTGATATTTTCTTCAGTAGCCACCTCTTTTGGCCTTCCTGTTGATGGTGTTGTTGCAGTGATTGTTCGGCCACGCTTGAATTCAGCAACCCAATATTTTACCATGTAATCTGACGCAGCAGACTTACCGTAATGTTTATCGAGCTTTTCTTTTGTCTCTTTCGCCGTTTTCCCTTTCAAATAAAAGTGTTTAATCACTGCGATAAAATAAATTTTTTACATTTTGCAAGAAACACAAAAGTTGTTTACTTCAAACGACTACAACAAATAAACTAATCGATGAATTTGGGTGAAATTTTAACAGCTGACGTTTGACAGATCGCAATTTCTAAAAAAAAGTGTTTGTGTTTGTGTTGCCATCTAGCGCTAGGTAGCTTCAAATCCGCCCTTGTAAATATATAATAAACACAGCAGATCAGAAATACGAAGTTCTCGGAAGTCGCTGTATTCCCATCATCAGTACTTATGGTATCTACTACGGCTAGCACCGTTTGTTAGAAACACAGCAAAGCAGAAAAAGTACCGCTTTCTTAAAAGAAAATTGAAAAGATTTTTCTCCAAGTAAACTTTTCAAAATGCCTCTGACTGATATCAGTTCTCGTTGGTACACAATTTAGTCATTTCTTTCCTTCTTCTTTTTAAAACTTCTTTTGAATTTTGGGCTCACAATTAATTAGAGGAAAGCAGTGAGCATCATAAATTTTCGCGTCGACGAATTAAAGCAGGAAACATTTTTTTTAATTTCGAAATAAATTAGTGCGAGGGTGACCTCTATGATGTCATACTTCAGAGAGGAGGCATCTCATTTTCATGGTAATTATGGAATAAACACATTGAATTTTACTGTGAGAAACTCTAGATTGATCCTGGATTCTAAATATACTGTTGGCTGAACTAGTCAACACGGTCCTACTAAGTTGATGCTCCCGGGTGCGATTACCCATTTAGTTATAGATCTCATTTTTCTGAACTGCATTAAAGCATAATTGTGTTTTGGTTGACTACGATACAAAAAGGCTTGAGAAATGGAACATTCAAAAACATAAAATTAACATAATCCTGCCGAAAAAAAATCAGCTTTGATAAAATTTAGCATTTTCAAACATTACATTTGAATATTCTGTATGATTAACATAAAAATTATATTAAAAAAAAAAAAATAAGCTAAAAATTCGTTAAAAATTCATTCCAATTCTTTGGGCATTCAAATGGGAAATAATCTATTAATTTGAGATGTTCAGAAACAAGAATATTGTATCATTTTCTACAATCTGTCCAAAGAAAAGGGTTAAATTGTTTATGGAATTTAAAAAATAAAAATAAAATAAGAAATCAAGCAGGAAAAGACGTACACAAGCAGATTTGACATAAAAATACTCACAACACGAATGCACAGTTTTTATACGTACAGGCGCGTATGCAAATTATTATAAATCTGTTTCTTTTAAATTCTTCTAAAGGATGTAGATCGGATGCTGCTGAGAGAATTTCATAGAGAGGGAAGAAAAAAAAATAATAAAGAACACAAATTTGTATTATCATTGACTATTTTTCTAAAATGAACAACAGAGAAAGAAAGGGTTACAACAATCACCTATTTCAAGTATTTTTTTTTGAACAAAAAGGATATGTAAGGATATGACAAATATTGTTTGCTGCTGAATGTACAAAATTTAAAAATAGAATATTGTCAATGCTTTCTTCATATATTTTCCCTTTAACTCAATAATAAAGTGGTGCACTTAAGTGTGTAACTGTGCGATCCAGCTTGGAATATTTTTTTTTTTTTAATTATTCAAAAAGTTTTCTTACTCCCAGAAAATTCCCACGTTTGAAATCTTAAGAATTTGAATAATAATTTATGGAATAACTACACATGCCGTATAGCGTTCATTCATTTAATGTCACACTTTAATTCTATTCAGTTCGTAGTTTATTCTTATGCTAATTAATTTTATTGTATTTCTTATTTTGTTCTTTTGTGTAAATTGAATTAAAGAAATTTTAAAAACTTTTTTTCTATTGCTTGTATTTGAAGTAGAAATAGAAACAGGTTCTTGTTTTGGCACAACACCAGTGTTTTTCTACAACAATTATCAACTCTAAATTTTTAATTAGATTAAATTTTATGTTTAAGTGTTTTCTCTCTGCAAGAAACGTTACAAACAGCATGTCCCATCAAAGAATTGAGTCAAACAGGTTTTCCAAAGCATGTAAAATTATTTATGGAAGCTTGGAGGAAGGCAATAACTGAAGAAAGGAATAGGAAAAAGTTGAAAGGAATATTAATATTATTGTTTATGGCAAACTTGATTTATTCTGGAGGTTCTATGACTCATTCTGTCATTGCAGAAAATAAATTGTTTGCATGAATGCGATAAATTCGAAGCATGATTCCATTAGGCAAAAGTTCGTATTAGGAAAGATATTAATATTAATATTCCTAGGATCAAGGGAAAATTAAGAACAATTAATTTTGAACAAAAGAAAATTAAGAGTAACTAAAACAAATATTATTATTAATATTCAAAGTATGGAGAGAAAATTAAGAATAATTAATTTTGAAAAAAAAAATTAGGAATAAGCAATTTTCAATTGATCCCCATCCTTATATTTATCGTTATCGTTAATATTTATCGTTACAGAACTTTTGAGGGGATTTCCCAAACTTAATAAATATGGCATCACCATATTTTACAAACGGGAACGAGATGGGAACATCTAATTTTTAATTACTTTTTTTTCCATAAACTATATTTAAGACAAAATTTTAATAAAAAGCTAAGAATTAAATTATCCACCAATTTATGGTACAGGGTGGCTCAGAAAGACCGAAGTGGTGTGAATTCCTTATAACTTTTTATTGAAGACATATTTTTTTAATTTTTTGTTTTTTAAATACAGTAAATGTTATGGTTTGGATGATAAATAAAAACCCCAAGTCTTTAATTTAAAACAATTCAATTTATATTTATTAGCTGGTTATAAGAAAACGTGTACTTTTGCTTAGGTTACAATTACAAGAGAGAGCGATCTTTTATATTGAACAGGAAGTAAGTATTTATTTGAAGGATGACATTTAAAATGCATAGTTGTATTTTGATCGTAGTAGGTTCATAATCCTACAACAGTAAATTTATAGGGAATATTTTTAGATTAGTTATTAAAAATGATATCCCGCAAGTGGTGGCCATTTTCTGCTTCGCATAAATGTGCTCTTTCCAACACATTTTCCATGACCTTTCGCAAAAGCTCCGCTGTTATGTTGTTAATTTCGTCTCGAATATTGGTTTTTAATTCCTCAATAGTCCTAGGCTTATTAACATAAACCCTTTTAAATAACCCCAAAGAAAACAGTCTGGAGCTGTTAAATCCGGGGAACGTGGAGGCCAATTAAAATTGCTTCTACTCGAAACGACGGTATGTACGCTGAGTCAACACAATGGACCGTTGATTTGAAAAGTAAATTTCAACGATTTGGGCACGTTGTTCAGTTGTGTATTGCTCCATTAAAAATTGTCCAAGTCTTCTTTACAAAATACTGAAAAGAAAAGAAAAAAAAAATTATAATAAATAAGTTATAAGGAATTCACACCACTTCGGTCTTACTGAGCCACCCTGTATTATACAATTAAGGCGTGCCGCGACTCGACTCTATTTAACATTAAAAGTCGATAATACTATTCCGCATTTTGTATACTGGGCAAGCACATTTTTTATTAAGTTGTATTAAAAAAAAAATATATATATATATATATATATATATATATATATATATATATGTATATATATTATTCACAATAGAAACTATTACTCCCAAACCATTCACAATAGAACTTTTACTCCCAAAACACCGAATTGTTAGGAATGGGAATATTAAATTGCTTCCAAACAACTCATTTCCATAATATTCGCAATAGGTGTGTTTACTTTTCATGTGTATTTCTTATTTACTATCACCGTTGATTAAGTAACTACAATTATTTTCTGCTCAAGTCGTATTTATAAATTTTAATACGAGAATTATATCACTACTAAATTGACCTTAATTCACACAAATCCCAGCGTCATCAGCTCATTTTCTTCGTGGTTCCTTTTTACGGGGGTGATAAAAAATGCTAGGAAGAAGTTTTTTTTTTTTTTTTTGAAAACTGCCCTGGACTGAGAATATAAAAAATTTAGTTTTTCTTTAAATTATAAATTTATGGTCGATGCGCTTTACAGAGAGAATTCCTTCTTTGGCCGAACACTCCATATGTGGAGCAAACTGCCCGCAGATGTCTTCCCCGACATTTACAATTTGTTCAAAGTTCAAATTAAGTATCGAAAGACACTACTCCCTCTAATGTATCTTATGCCAGTCTAATGCACTGCATATGTAGGGGAGATTCCCTCACTGCTGATCCTATTAAAAAAATAAATAAATAAATAATAATAAAGGTGAGAGTTTGAACTTTCTTTAAATGTTAACCTCAATTTGTGGTCGCAGACTCGTTCATCTTATTCCGAATGTCGTCAATAGTATTTTTAAAAAGCGATCAGAGATGGTACAATGTCTGGCCGGCTCTCTAGTTTAACTAAGAAATTCCATACTGCGCATCCGTAGTACAAGAAGAAGAAGAAAAAAAGCCATAGAAATCGTTGACTAAAACAATAAATGTTGCAATATGAAAATGCATTAAAAATGCAATTACGTTTTCTAAGTACATACTTAAGCAGACACAAACCCACACTCGCACTTGCATACACACACACACACACAGCTTCTTACTGTTTAAGTGCACATTATACACACATGCACTAGTGCACCAACACATACAAGTTATGAGCCTCATACATTTGCGAGTATTTTGTGTAAATACTTGTACTTGATTATACACAAATGCAGCAAAAAAAAAAAAAAGGAAAAGAAAAAAAATATGGCTGGATGGATTTTAAGTAAATCATATGCAAATCATAATCGTATGCAACGATAATACTCGCACACTTCAAATCTGCTTTCCATAATATTCTAACAATTCTAGTGCGAGCGACTAACATTAATGATGCTGGTTGTTTGTTTTTTACTCGTCTCTTGCAACCTCAAATGCATTTGCAATAGTAGAATGCAAAAACAGATTTAAGGGGGCACAGAGATGGGGAAAAAAATTACGTAACTGCAACTACTTCAGCGGAATAGAATGATAAATAGATTATGAATTTTCAGAAGGTGGCTGGGAGAGAGTTTATCCACTGTTTGGGTGAAATGCAATACATATCCTTTAGTTAATTAAAAATAAAATTAATTTTCTCTTTATAAAAATAGTTAAGAAATAAAATACATTCTTAAGGCGTAATTCATAAAAAATCTTTTATGCTCATAAACTTCTTATTGGACAAGTTTCTATACAAATTTTGTTTTGTAAGGATTTTATAAATATAAAATATTTTTTTTTTATGAATTAGGCATTTAGTGTATCAGAAAAGTAATCACAATAGGTGCGTTTGTTTACTTTTACAGTAAAATGCAGTAAATGAGTAATTTGCTGAGCAAACTGAAAATGTTACTCTCAAAAGAAGCTGTTGTTCAAAAAAGTACGCGAACGGAAAATTTGTAAAAATTCGTAAAATTAAGGAAACAGCTGACTGCTTATAAATGTAGTGTAGAAAAATATTTACACTTTTGACTACGTAACTCTTTTTCTTATTGGTACTCGATGCAATACTTTTTATAACACGAAGATTTTAAGAAAATGTAATAAATTGTTTTATGTAATATTTCCCCTATTAATTTTTTTTATTTTATTTGCTTCTGGTGATATGTGTCCGGTTAAATTTATTAAGATATACATGATTATTTGATTTTGGTACTGATTACTTTAAAAACAAGTGCAGTGCTAAATAACCAAATACTTAAAACTTTCACAACTCCAAAGAATTAAAATAAAGCAGCACAATAACATAAATAAAATAAAGTTTAAAAATAAAATACAATTAAAACGTTGCTATGGAGGCCAAAAAAAGAAAACTGGATGTAAAATGTTTTCGTTATGCATGGGGCCCTAAATGATTTCTATAACACTTGTTTCAACAAACAAATAACACTACTTCACAAAATTTCAACAAAGTCGTGACCAAATGAATCTGACACTTGATCTGTATGTAAAATTGCTCACTGAATCCGAATATGAAAATGGTCAAAAGTAGAACAGTTTTCGAGATATTGCGTAATAACCGTTTTTTGCGTTTTCTAAAAAGGTTATGTCACTATAGTGAACGTACCTTCAAAACAGCTTGGCGGATTTTGAAAGTCTTTTTTGCCGTTGAAAGACAATAAAATTATCAAAACAATCACGGGACGCTTGCAAAAATTGGTTAGGAATTTAGAGTTTTACATTGGTTAAGAATTTAGAGTTTTAAGCTTGAACTTCACGAAAATTTTAATGATTTTTTGAAATTTCGCTGTTTTCAACTTCTTTTTTTTAAACCAAACAATAACTTTTTCTTTAGTTTCATCACTTACGAGATTAATTTATTTCAATACAAATATTACGGGTTCAATAAGAATCAGATCGGTGCAAAAATCACAGAGTTATAGAAGATTAATTAAATTATCCCATTTTTAGATTTTTATAAAATTAAAAAAATGCATGTAGGTATAAATTGCATTATTAATAATAAATATTAAAAATGACTTAGAACTGCTGAATTGCTTTGCCTATTGTAATTATTTTCTGCCTCTCGCACAAATTGGTTTTATAAAAGAGTTAACATCTGCATATTCAACAGACTTATGACGTCCATTTTGCTTTACATTGGCTAAGCAAAAATAACAGTCGATTTCGTGGTTTTTGGGTTCATGCCAAATGGCGGGAACATCAAATGGCATATACCGACTACAGTATAGTAAATTAGCTTAAGCTTCTGAAGACATATTTTCTAAGAACAAAATTAAAAAACGCATACTCACTCTGCACCCGACATCCACATAGTTAAACGAGTTTTGCATGAATTACACAAAGTATTCGGGGTCCAAGATTTCAACATGTTTTCCGTATTGACTTTGAAATACATCCGAAATGCTTTTTGCAATTGGTTTGAAAAATTTGACGGCTGTGCAAAACTGTACACTCCACAAAGCATAGCAAAACTTGTTTGGATTGTTCTTGCAAATAAATGCCCGTTTTGCCTTACGCATTTCGTTCTTGTTAACAAATTTCACGCTTTCTTAATTTTTTTTTCCCAAATTAAAATTTTTTAATATTTAAAATGTTTGTTTTTCCTTTGGGCACTTGATTTAAAAATAGCGAAAAGTGGCTAAATTCACTTAATCTTCTGTAGCTTTGTCACTTCTGCACCAATCTGGATCATGTTGGACGCAAATTATTCCCACTTAAATATACTAATACGCTATGTAAAAATACATAAAAATTTTTAATTGTTCGGTTTAAAAAAGATTGATTGAAAAGGGCGAAATTGCTAAAAATTAACAAATTTTTCATGGAATCTGAAGTTTTTTCCACCATTACTCTGTCATTTCATGACCGATCTTAACAAACAACCAATGGTTATTTTTGTAATTTTATTGTCTTTCATCGGAAAGAAAGAAATGTCCGAACCGACGGAAATTTTTGAAAATATTTTATTTTAAGTGCCTTCATCTTTTTTAAAAACACAAAAAACGGCTATTTTGCAATATCTCCAAAAACTGTTCTACTTTTGACCATTCTGACTTCATATTTGGATTCAGCGGACAATTTTACATATAGATTAGGTGTCAAATGCGTTTGGTCAAAAAACTGTTCTCTAGTGTAATTTAGTTCAACAATAATAATTTAGTAATAATTATCCACTTTTTTATTTTGTTTCAGTATTCTTTAAATTTTTCTTTTTTTAAGTACTTTTTTCACAAGTTTTATACTTTTTGTTTGCTTAATTTTTTTTTGTTTACCTTTTTGAATCATATGTTTTTTTGTTTTGCTAAATTTTACTGGCAAAAATTTCTGCAGTAAAAATTTGTAAATACTCAGTCATGAACTGTCACTTTACTCTCTCATTTTGTGTTCTCATTTATTGTATTTTGGGTAAACGAACGCAATTTAGTAAAATTCAGTACAGTTCAGTAATAATTTGTAAAAACTTTTGCGTACTCGAACACACTTAATATGATACCATGCATTAAATAAATGCCAGAGAATTGTTGTATGTCAAGCTAATCTATATGTAGGAATTGCATTTGTGCTATTGGCAGCTTGACAGTAGATCCTTGAAAACTTTTCCATTCTTATGTTAATATTAAAAAAAAAAAAACATTCTTGGCATTAATGCCAGTGAAATGCAGGCATATCTTAGATTAGCCCACAACAAATAAATATCTACTTTTCTTTTAACTTATAAGTGAAAGGTTGGTTGGCTCGTGTGGCTGCCCACTATTCGTAGGCATCCATGTAGAATCTATACGAATCCTTTTTGACAAAAAAATTCCACTTGTCAGTGTCAAATGCTCGTATCCCCTGAGTTTTTTTTTTTTTTTTTTAACTCGGGGCACCACCCAGCGAATGACCCCTTCATATGCAGTTCATTGCGCTGGAACTATATAGAAAGGAGGGGATAGCATTGAGAAGACAGATGACGAAATGCAGGCATATAGAAAGATGCGAAGATAGAGAATTTTTTTGTATAGCTATTTCAACCTTTAACTTCGCCGGCTATTGTTTTGCTATAGGACCGGCGAAGAAGTTTGCTGTTCCTCTGCTCTCTAAAACATGATAGTATCAGTTGCTGCCTGCAGTTGCTCAGCAAACAGTGCTACGCCTTCAACTCTGAAACAGGCTGACAAACAACCAACACAACCATGCACTAGTCCTAATCAGAAGAATTCGACACCATATTCATGACTGAGCGCGGAATCGATGTATGGACTCTCCACTTCATGGTCTCGTGTTTATTATTTCCACCAAAAGTAGCCACAAAAGTGATACTAGATCCAATAGTTGACACTGAGGTATCGAAACAGGTCACTTAGAACAATCTCTGATAATTAGGAAAAATAATCTAGTATTTTGTTGCCTAAAACTTGCGTATTTAGAGATGCAGAGCCGGGCAATCACGAAGAAGGTGGAAGACTGACTCAACATTTGTAGATTTATTGAAAAAAATAGTTAAAAATGGGATTGAACGCATGGACCATGTAACTCCTAGTCGCGGCGGACATATGCCGGAAATCATATCTCAGAAATACTAATAATTCTGCCTTGTTTATAAAATTTATTCCTGCTTTATAAAAGGTTAATAAAATAAATATTCATACATAAATTTATTTTACAAGCCTCTTCTGAATCATTTTTATACCCTCCAAAAAGAATATGGAGGGTATATTCACTTTGTCATGCCGTTTGTAACGCAGCGAAATATCCATCTGAGACCCCATAAAGTATATATATTCTTGATCTGTGATGAAATCTAAGACGAACTGAGCATGTCCGTCCGCCCGTCTGTGGAAATCACGATTCAGTCCAAACGAAAAGAGCTAGACTCTTGAAATTTGGCATAAATATATTTTGAAGCTTAGAGCAGGTTAAGTTCGAAGATGGGCTAAATCGGGCAAGAGAGAAAAAAGTTCCCCTAAGAAGAACTAAACCAACCCAGAAAAAACAACATAATTTTTAAAGTTTTTTTTTGCAATTTTATTAAGCAAATGATATATTTTTATGCAAAGAAGATCCAACACGTTAAACTTGAAGCAATAAAAAACAAGTAAAAACGTTATATTCGACCGGGTCGAATCTTAAATACCCTCCAAATATTTAGTAAGTGAATTTAAAATGTTTAACTTGGTGGGACAGAGTTCCTTTATATAATATCGTACGTCAACGCCCACTAAAGGGGCGGGGTTCAAAAATATACAATATCATGTTTTCCACAGACGAACGTATGGGCATTGCTAGACCGTCTTAGACTTCATCACAATTCTCTTTGGAGGGTATAAAAACTGTATTTTGGCGGGGTCGCTCTGGCAAGGGCTGTGGGGGAAACATTTCACCTTTGTCATAAAACTCTAAAAATAAATGCTTGGGATAATTATATACAAAATTAAAATTTCTTTTTTTATAGGGTCATTTAGCGGGCAAAGGGGGAGGAGGGGGTAGGGCGGCAACAGGCAGTCATAAAACTCTAAAGATAAATGCTAGGGATGATTATATACAAAATTTAAAATATAAAAAAATTTTTGGCTGGGTCATTTAGGGGGCAAAGGAAGAGGGGGGGGGGTAGGGCAGAAATCGGCCGTCATAAAACTCTAAAGATAAATGCTTGGGATGATTATATACAAAATTTAAAATAAAAAAAAATGTTTGGCAGGGTCATTTAGGGGGCAAAGGAAGAGGAGGGGGGGGGGGGGGGGTAGGGCAGAAATCAACAGTCATAAAACTCTAAAGATAAATGCTTGGGATGATTATATACAAAATTTAAAAAAAAATTTTTTTCGGTAGGGTCATTTAGAGGGCGAAGGGGAAGGAGGGGGTAGGGCAGAGTAGTACTAGGTTTCGTCTCAGCTTCGTCATTAAAGCTTAAAAGTGTTATTTTTAAGGAATGTAGGCTTAAGTAAAACAATTTGTTAAATTTTTATGATATTTTTGCCTATAACAACGCCCACTGAAGTGGGCGGGGTCAAAAAATATTTTTATTTTATTTAATGGCTCCAAGTTTAAGGCGTTGGACCGTATTTGACATAAAAATATATCATTTGCTTAACGAAATAACCAAAAAACTTTAAAAATTATGTTGTTTTTTCTGGGTTGGTTTAGTTCTTCTTAGGGGAAATTTTTTCCCTCTTGCCCGATTTAGTCCATCTTCGAACTTAACCTGCTCTAAGCTTTAAAATATATTTATGCCACATTTCAAGAGTCTAGCTCTTTTCGTTTGGACTGAATCGTGATTTCCACAGACGGACGGACATGCTCAGTTCGTCTTAGATTTCATCACTGATCAAGAATATATATACTTTATGGGGTCTGAGATGGATATTTCGATGCGTTACAAACGGAATGACAAAGTGAATATACCCTCCAAATTCTTTTTTGGAGGGTATACAAATATTGTTTTAAATTTTGTATATAATTATCCCAAACAATTATTTTTAGAGTTTTATGGCAAAGGGGAAATGTCTCCCCCACTGCCCTTGCCAAAGCGACTTAGCCAAAATACAGTTTTAATACCCTCAAAAGAGAATTGGAATCCATAAAGTTATATATTCGTGATCACTGGTGAAGTCTAAGACTGTCTAGCAATGCCCATACGTTCGTCTGTGGGAAACATGATTTTATCTATTGTTGAGCTATTCTCTGTATGTAAAAGTTAATACTTTCAGTCATTTTGTGTGTATGTGTGTGTGTAATACAATACAGCATCTCATTTATCAAGCTTTTGCCCGTTTAACAATCTTACTTTTAAAAATTGCTCCCGGCCACTGCAATGCTGTCGTACAATAGGCATGTTTGAAAAGTCTGTTGAAGTGAACAACAAATTTTGAGAATTAAGGTTGTTAATTAAAAGTTTTTAAATTAAAATGCAAAAAAAAAAAATTGAATAAATACAAATAAAATTTGTTAAAAAATAATCGATGAATTTCAATGATAAAGTTTTAAGTTTTCGGTGGAATATAGATGAGTGACTGTATTGTTCCAGTGTGTGTGCGTTTGTGTGCGTGATTGGACTCTTCGCTATACAATAAAAGTTTCAGCCATAATTTCCATGTTGCATGTATACGTAATGCTGTATTTAGTTTCAATTGATAATGCACAGTGGGGCGAATGGTATTTAAAAGGTTTTCAATTTGAAAATATTTAGAGGCAAGATTAAGTGTTGAATCAGTCCGTTTAGATAAAAATTTCAGCCGCAGTTTTATTATTGTATATGTAATGAATGCTTTATCTATTTTCATCTATTTTCGGTTTCAGTTTAAAAATATTTGCTCAAGATTTAATGTTGAATCAGGAGGTGTCCTGACGGTTCTGTCATTCATTTCCTAGAAGTGTTATATATAAACATGGTTAAATATATTATAGAAACATTGAGAAATTGTCACCCTTGAATAAAATAGTAATGAAATATTATTCTTTTCACAAAACTACTGTTCCGTTTGTTGTATTTATTTTTTTTATTTAATTCTAAAAGAGAAATAAAAAAAAAATATTGTTGGGAAATCATACATACATCAGCGTAGTGTCGTCTTGTAAAAAAATGTACATACAAGTAATGAAAAGTTTTTGAAGCGGGAAAGCAGGTAGAAGAGGGCAAAGTGCCCGAGCAACTACAAGTAACATCATCATCGTTAGTTAATGTAATTTCCATAAAAACATTTTGTTACTTATTTATCTTAATTAAAATAAATTTACATTTTTCTAATTTAACACAAACGCAGAACAGCAAGCAGACAAACACACACACACACATACGCACACGCAAACACACACAGAGAAGAGACACAACTCGCTTATACAAACTTACCCAAGCTTACAAGTAAAAATCATAAGGACACTCACTCACTTTCTTACCGTGTTCTTTTTCTGTGGATTTTTTTTTTAATTTTCTTTTCTTTATTTTTTTTTTTGTAATCTAGTTTGAGTTGTTTGTTTGTAGTTGTCAGGCATTAGTTGCGCTTCAGCAAAGAAGGACATGTCAGCCACTTGGAGTTTAACGCCACATTATGGTGGAGGCTAGCCGGGACGTCAGGGGTTCGTTCTTTTTAATGGTTTTGCCGTTCTGGCTGCGGACAAGGAGGTCGTTTCTTCGTACATTCATTGCAACTCGAAAAGGACATAATTTTATCGTCGAATTGGAAAATAAATAGAAATTAAAAAGAAAGCAAAACGAAATAACAGCAACAACAAAGAAGCTTCTTTAGCCATGGCTTGTTTAGTTTGAGTAGATCTCATTAGCAATTCGTAAAAGGCAGGGATACTTTTCATTTTATTATTTCTTTTTTTTGTGTTTTATTTTGTTTTTTTGTTTAATAAAAGTTTGTTTCCATGCTGGTCTTGAGGCAAAGAAATAATGCATAAAAGTCACGAAAATGCGCACAAAATGGAGAGAAATAGGAAATTGAATGAAAAATAAAAATATATCGCAATAAAATTAAAAGCCGATGAGTGCAAATGAAGAAAAAGAATTTGTTTTACGGCATCAGAACAAGAAACAAAATTGTTTAAGAAAATCCAAACAAATTGAGGGAACATCATGTACACGAATTAAAAGACAAAAAAATTATACATAAAAATATTTACGAGACACTTGGAGAAATTATTTTTTAAATTCGACGATTGAGCATGTGGCTCAAAATACTTTTTGTTATATCAGTATATTTGTCACAGATCGTTCGAAGGGCGCTTGCTTCTCCTCGATTTATTCACACACAAAAGAGATTTTGGCCAACTATTTACATCTCATAAAGTTTGACAGGCTTTATCTTTATCTTTCGCTTTTATTTACTTATATTTTTCCTTTTTAAAGCAGCACAACCCAAGAAACGATTTGCTTATTCGGAACTGAACCCACCACCACCAGAGTGACAGTCCGCACAAGACGGAATCTAATAACTCGAAGAATGTATATTGTTTCTGCAAACTCGTTTTCACTCTAAGCAATCTTTATTTCCATGAAATTTCATTTGGGTGCTGTTGGCTGAAGTAGTAGAACACGAGACTATGAAGCGGAGGGTCGTGAGTTCGAGCCCGCGCTGAGTCATGAAATATTGTGTTGAATTCTTCTGATCAGCATTAGTGCGTGGTTGTGTAAGTTGTTGCCAGCCTGTTTCAATGATGAAGGCATAGTCACTGGTAACTGAACATAATTGGCAGCGACTGACTCGATCATGTACTAAAAGCAGAGTAACAGCACTCACCTTCGTCGGCCTTGTAGCAAAAATTAGCCGGCCAAGTAAAAGGTTGAAATAGCTACACAAAAAAAAACTGTCTATCGTCTCATCTTTCCTATTCAATACTATCCCCTCGTTTTCAGTTCCGGCGCAATGCATGGCATATGTAGGGGTCATCAGCTGAGTGCTGGTCCTACTCTTAAAAAAAAAAAAAAATATGTCTATATAAATAATTTACGAAAAGCCCCGTGGTCATCCCACAAACACGTAGTACTTTCCCTACTTACGGTACATTGAAATAAAACGGATTAATATTAGCAGATTTTTCTCAGTGTAATTCAAGGAACACAACAAAAAATTGAAATAAAATAAACCAATACAAAACCATAAACAAATATATGCAAATACACTGACACAAGTCAAAGTAATAGAATTTTTTTTTTCTGGAAAAAAATTATATACTAACAGGACCTTAAATCTGGTTTGCTAAAAAGAGAATAATAAAATATAGAAAAAAAAATATCCGTATATAAAAATATAACGAGAACAACATGGTTGTTGCTAACAACATGAAATGGAGGCAATGAAAGCCAACCATAAAAATTATTATGTTTTAGTAACAAATACATGCAGCGATACAAATTCAAGCACAACACATACACACTTACTTTGTAAATGAAATACGAATACAAATGCATATTCCGATACGGGATATGCAAAATAATAATAAACACAAACACACACACACACACACACACAACGGCTCACCTATAAGAAATATTAATACAGTCACTTACACGGACAAGAACATACAATACATTTACGCGCTACAGCAGAGTTTCTCAAACACAATTTTCCTTCACCTACTATTTTTATAGCAATTTATTAAATTTATTTGAGCTAAAGCCGTAATTAATTTTTGCCGAAAACCACTATTAGTTGTGGGTGAAGCCAGTCTAGAGTGTATATTGTGGCATGTCATGGATGATGCCAATTGGCTTGTAAGTCCTCAACTATTATTATTATTATTATTATTATTATTATTATTATTATTATTATATGAGGCCATAAGCACCGCGACCCAAAGGATCTTTTGTGCAGCCTAAGTGTTCACTGATGTAGATTGAGGCTACGAATAAAGCCAATTATTCTACCCGGTGAGATATCGTACACCTTCCCTGGAGTCATGAAATTGCCTCCGAGGAACCCCCTCCTGCACGATGCCACCGCCGGACAGGCACAAAGAACGTGCTCCGGTGTCTCATCCTCTGCTCCGCAGAGTCTACACACTTTGGTCTCAGAATTGCCCATGGTAAACTGATGTCGTCAGAGACCGCAGTGTCCGTTAAACCAACCCGTTAATAATCTAATGTCATTCTTGTCCATCAGCATTAATTTTTGGAATTTGTTCCGAGATAACGTTTAGGCCGTAAAGGGCTTTCCATTGGCGATTAAACTCCACCCGAGCCCAGGAGTCATTCTGTTCCTTGACATATCCTCCTGAGATGCCAAAGAAGGCTTCCGGTCTTATGAATCTACGATGGGCTCCTCTGTTCGCCAGACAGTCAGCCCGTTCGTTCCCAGCATGGCCCTTATGGCCAGGCACCCAGCATAACGTCAGCCTGTTCTGAGCGCCCAGTTCTATCAGCGATGTAACACAGTCCATAAGAACCCCTGACCTGATCTCATACGAGGTTATGGCTATCAGACATGCTCAACTATAGAGTCTTTCATTAAGGAAAGTGTGTGTGAGATGTCATGGAAATGTTTCAATCATTTCGTCGATTATTACCAACATATTTTGGCCTGAATCGGATGATCTGGAAACCAACAACATGTGGTTTGAACAGCACAGCGCTACATGCCACACAGCTCATGTACAGATTGCATATTCCGCAAGAACGAGTTGAGAGCAAGATCATGTCAAGTAGAAGTAATGAGAATTATCCACCGAGATGGTGCTATTTAGCCCCATTAGACGTTTTCTTGTGGTGTTTTTTAAGCCGCAGGCGTATGCGAATAAGCCACAAACCACAGCGCTTCTCACAACTAAACTAATCCATGCCATCAGTCATATTCAGTCCGATTTAAAGTCATGGAAAATTGGACATCTCGGATACGCACCACTCACACAAGCCATGATGGACACTTTTCTGTTTTATTAGGATCAGCACTCAGAGAATGACCCCTGCAGCGCATTGTGCCGGAACTAGAAAGGGGCGGAAAGCATCGAGAGGACAGATGAAGAAAAATGAGAAGATAGAGAATATTCTGTCAACCTTTTACTTCGCCGGCTAATTTTTTTTTTTTTTTGCTACAGGACCGACGAAGGTGGGTGGGTGCTGTTACTCTGCTTTTTTAGTACATGATCGTGTCAGTCGCTGCCAATTATGTTCAGTGACCAGTGACTATGCCTTCATCATTGAAAATAGGCTGCCAACAACTAACACAGCCATGCACTAATGCTGATCAGAAGAATTCAACACAATACTTCATGACTCAGCGCGGGGTTGAACTCAGAACCCTCCGCTTCATAGTTTCGTGTTAACTATTACAGCCGACAGCACCCTCAAACGATTTCATACTCCATACATAATGGCATCAAAGATTTTTCAAATGATTGAAACATTTCCATGACATCTCACACACACTTTCTTTAATGAAAGACGCTATAGTTGAGGATTTACAAGCCAGTTGGCATCATCCATGATGTGCATTGCGCCGGGACTAGAAAGAAGGGGATAGCATTGAAGGGACAGATGAAAGCTTTTTTCAACCTTTTTACTTTGCCGGCTAATTTTTGCTACAGGACCAACGAAGAAGGGTGCTGCTGTTACTCTGCTTTTTTAGTACATGATAGTGTCAGTCGCTGCCAATTATGATCCTTGACCAGTGCTATGCCTTCATCATTGAAACAGTCTGGCAACAACTAACACAACCATGCACTAATGCTGATCAGAAGAATTCAACACAATATTCCATGACTCAGCGCGGTGTTGAACTCAGGACCCTGCGCTTCATGGTCTCGTGTTCTACAACTTCAGCCAACAGCACCCACAAAAAGGATTCATACCTTGAGGGCCGGTTGAAGTACAAACAAACAAAAAATATTCCGCAGCTTCAATTCAAGCATATAAAGTTCAAACTGGAAATTTATACAAAAACTGCATTTAAAAACTTTCGAAATTGAGTTCTTAAATTAATTCACGTGAATCCATCATCAATGCGAGCTGGGAAACTCTGTGCTAAATACCCACATATCGCAGGGGTATGAGGGTGTTTACATTTTGAATAGAGTGATTTTTTTTCAGGGCGATTGTGTGTGCGTGTGTGTGTGCACATTATGTATTCAAATAAGAATCATAAGTATAATGGCAAAAAAAAGCATATAAAGCAAATAAAAAAAAGGAAAGAAAAATTAAATGCAAAGAGGGAATATGCTGAGTAAGCATAAACGCAAAGCTGGAGCTGGTTTTTCTAAAGCTTTTACATGCAGGAGGTATGCCTGCTTTTTATTTCCATTTTGATGCTGCTGCTATTATTGTTCGCTAGAAGCCCTCAGCGTCAATGGACCAAAATAATATGGGGTGGTTGGTGGTGGCTGATTGTGAAATTAAGAATGAAAAAAGTTGTGAACAGTAGAAAAAAACCCACACACACACACACGCACATACACTCATGTTTTGTGGGTTGCAGTTTGAAATGCGAAATACGTTGCTTGTTGTTTCTTTATTTTGCATTTTTTTTCATTTAAGTGGTCTTTCATTTGATATTAAGTTGGAAAAAAAAATCCAAGGGGGATGAGTTGGGAGGTGGGTGGCCTCATAATCAACATCATCGTCATCGTCATCGTCCTCCTCATCACAGTTATAGCCATCATACGAACAACGATGAACTTGATGACTGCTAATGGGACACAATGGTGCTGTAAAAGCAAAATAGTAAGTGAGCGACTGACTAACTGTGTGCAACTTAGAATTGCTGACTGGCTGGTGTGTGTGGAAGAGGGCGAGTGGCAGGTAGCAGCGGTGGTGGTGGTTGTTGTTTTGTTCCATTGCTAGTTGTATTTACAACTCTGGTTACTAGCTGCCATTATGATTTTTTAAAAAGCCATTTCAATGTTTTTTTTTTCTTCTTTCCACTAGGCACTTCTTCTGTTGCTGATTTTTTCCCCATATTTCTCTTCTCTGTACTGGTACTCGTATCTCATATATTTTCAACAAATCGTGAATTTTTTATAATAAGCACTTTTTTATTGTTCTTGTTTGTTAAATATTCTAGATACGTATAATTGTTAATACACACTCCCACACTTTAACATGCCATTAATACTCTCACTGCATACAACCACGGCCACTTTAACCATCCTACACTGCGGCAGGGATACTACTCCCGTAGTCTGCCATGGCAAATAAATAATGCTTTAATGAATCGTATGGGACTTTTAAAGTGTGTTCTTAACATTAAAACACATTATTTTGCTTAAATTATGCCTGCATAACGGAAAAATGTTCTTAAGATATCGGCGATGAAATATTTCCCTGGTAACGGTGGTCATATATTTATCCAAATAAATTTAAAGCAGTTGGAAGAAAATTTCATTATGCGTCGACTGTATGCTGTTTATCATGAAATGTTTGATGGCTTTTTTATTTATTTATTTATTTTTAGTAGAACCAGCACTCAGGGGTTGACCCCTACATATGCAGTGCATTGCTCTGGAACTGGGATAGTATTGATAGTACAGATAAAGGATATATAGGGTCCGTCAAATAACTTTTTTTTTTGAAAATGCTATAAAAAAAACTACTGAATATTTTCTCAAATTTCTTTTTTTATTTGAAACTACAATATTTCCGGTTAATAATGGGCTGCATGGCCCGATAACGATCGCCATTGACTGTAACGGCCACTCCTTGCTCATTTTCGAAGAAAACTTGGCCCAATTATGCCTCTGGACCACCAAAATCCGATTTGGGTGCGTCGGCTTTTCAATGTGTGCGTGCGGGTTTTCTGTGCCCCAAATGCGACAATTTTGCTTGTTTACATGCCCGCCAAGATCAAAATGAGCTTCATCTGAAAAGATGATTTTTTTTTTGGCAAAATCCGCATCGTCTGTAAGTCGATCGCAGGTCCACTTAGCGAAGCGAAAACGCATTGGATGGTCAATCATATTCGTTCAGCGGAAGGATAAATTTAATTATCTGTCAAATCAGACATGAGCTAAGCGTTACCATTCACGAAATAAGCACTAGTTGAAAAAAAAACGTTAGATTGCGGACCCTATATAAACATTTTTTTTTTGCCTGTCAATCATTAGATCAAGAAATTATACGATCACTCAACGTCCAATAACTTCATTTCAAGAAGGTAAAATTTTTCTTAAAAAATTTTCAAAAATGATCAACATATTGGAAGTGTTAGAGATGGTCAATGTAGCGTAGCCAAATATGTCAAGCTGCCGAATGAACCACAAATTGCTTTCGAAAAGCAGCAGGAACTATTCATATGGCATCGTATCTACTTTTTAGTCCTAAAAGCAAAATTAGATAACTTCAAAATTTAAATAAAACTCTTATTCGATTATAATCTTGGAACTTCTCCTTATGTACGAAATACTATGGCATTTAAATGACCGCCTCTACACTGATTTCCACAGCTGATTCATTTGAGGTAGTATTCGATCACTTTTTCGTATATTTCCGGAGATATTTCGGCGATAACTTGATGAATGCTGGCTTTCAAATGCTCCGCCGTTAAAGAATTATACGTGTAGAAACGGTCTTCTACGTAGCTCGACATAGAAGTCTAATGGCGTCAAATTATATGATCTTGGTGGCCAATTGGCGTCGCCAAACCGTGAAATTACACACTCTAGAAATTTCTCATGCAATAAAGCTAAAATCGCTCATGTTATAATTAGTCATGGATCCGTCCACGTAACGCCCACTTCATATTCTTAAATTGCATGATGAAAAAAGTCGCCAGAATGAGCCGTAAGATGGCGCTAATAGCTGAGAACGCCTTGACAACAATAACAAACTGGAACTATTCGGCACACTTTCACGAAGAAAAGCGATATTTTCGTCTGAGCGCGTTATTTGGATGATGCACAGGCCTGATTACATCTGTCATGATTTTTACTTTCTTAATTTTTTTAATATAATATTGCAAATCCCCTGTACAGTGGGTCGGTTATAAGGAGCATAATCACCCCCCAATGGCCACCAAATTTGCAATAACTTTTTGACTATTTTTACGGCTTTCTCGGTTTCTAAAAGATCCACCTTTGTAAATCGCAAATGTTACATTCAATAAATTATTCTTCAGATTACAGATAATTAACAGCTGACGGTCTTGCCAGATCGGGGGTTTTCAACCACTAAATGGATAGTTCTGTGCAGTATTGATATTATCTAAGAATTTCGAGAATATAATTTCTTGTCTTCCACATGAGATGCATTGTGCCAGAACTAACTGGGAAAAAAGGTTATGGGTGGGAAATAGAGGAAGTGATGCTTGTGGACATTCGATTTGATTTCGGAAAATGTCTCTGTAGAAAGTTTATTGCACTTAAAGCGTGTTTTTTAATATATTTTTAATATCAATGAAACAAGCTTTTTTGGAAAGCATTTTTATAAAATTAATATTTAAATATGATTTCTGCCATATTGTCGCCACGGCTGGCGCGTAGAATGGGCAATCTGGAAAGTGGAAGGACACAACCTCAGTTGCTGAGAACGGCACTAATTAATTGATTAGGATCATCCGCAATGATTTCCTGTACAGCGGCTACGGCTTCTTCAGTGCGCACTGTTCGGCATCTCACGGGATGCGGTCCGAAAACAAGCTACGGTTCTTCGAATTATCCGCTCTAAAGGCCGATTGAGCGGAAATAAATAAATAAATAAAATGGATGAAGTGCGCAATGAGTTTGACGAATAGAACAATTATTTTGATTAACAATTTCAACAATTTGTACGCGTTGCTCTAAAAAAACAGGTTATACTAATCGCTCGGCTACAGAATGAGTGGTGCCGTTAAAGCGGCTTTCACACTATAAGACTGAGTATTAAGATTTGTCAAAAATTCGAAATAATATGAAAGCTCTTATAGTGTGAAAGCGATCTTAAGTAAAATCTCATAGATTGAGAAGTAAAATTTGACACACCGATGACTCTCTCCATTTTTTGAAATTTTTCTAAAAGCTGAGACATTTCATATTATCAGGGTTACGAATGAAAATCATACGGCTCAGTCTTATGCTAGGAACACAACTGCGACGAACGACGAATTTTTGGTCGCGAATATTCGTCGCCAAAAATAAAACACATTGGTGTATATGAAAATACCCACAATCGCGGCGTTGGTCGAAATTCGTCATACTCAGCGAAAGTTGAAATAGATTTATTTCGAACAAATCAATATAAAGTGACCAGGAAAAACATAGTTCACTACTGTATTCTTGCATGTAGCACTAAAATGTTCAGTACATACTAAAAATACATTCACCAATTCACAAAAATGTATCATTCGGACGACTTTTTATTAATTTTGAACACTTTTTATGATATAGTTTCTCTCTCTATTTCTCACTTTTTCATATGGTCACCCGATCAGCTGTTAAATGAAAATAATATATTTACAGACAAAAAATTTTCAGAAAATAATTACAAAAAGGAATTTGTTCTGGAAAAAAAAATGGACAACACCGGGATAATTATTGAGTGTCTAAACAATCTGGCTGGCATCAGAGGATTACAATGAATTAAAAATCAAATATTAAAATTTTGTTTGCTTATTATTTTAATATATTCGCCGTTATTGTGTTTCATACGACGAATTTATAGAGCGAATTTTTACCAACGAATTCGTCGTACTAAACGAAATTCGTCGTTCGTACCAGTTGTGTTCCTAGCATTATAGTGTGAAAGCGGCTAAAAGTGGCACCGCAACCACAAATTGCTGCGCATTGAGTGAATAGCGTGTAGCTCGCAAAAATTATCGAGTTGCGGGCACAACTTCCTTAATATATCACTAATTGATATTAATTATAACATTTTCTTTTATAGAGAATTTTCATATCAGGAGATTATTTCGAAAAAGGAAGTCTTGTCATCAGTCCATTTTAAAAACATATATTTTGGAAATGATTATGAATTTAAATTGAATTAAGATTTTATAGGCTAATTGTTCGAAATTTGTTTTTAAATCTCAGAAAGACATGATAAATATTCCAAGGCACAATGGAAAGTCAACATCAGTTTTATTCAACTTACACAGCAGAGCAGAACAGCTGTTTTCGAAAGACGCAACCCTTTCATCATCAGTGCTCATGTGTATTGTGTTTGTCACCACTTATTAGGTGGCTTAGTTGAATGTGATAACAGTTCCTATTTAAACAAATTTTATTGTGAAAAAGGATACGAGAACTGTATCAACCTGATGTTAACACATTATTGTTTTAATACCCATGTTACCGTTTGATTATTTTTTCTTCATGTCCCATTTTTTCTGTGTAAGTTGAATAAAAATGATGTTGACTTTCCTTTGTGCCTTGGAATATTTATCATGTCTTTCTGAGATTATGAATTCATTTTATTATCTTTAACCATAATTAATGGAAGAATGTTTCTCTGATTTTTCCATTTGCGTTTGAGTGAACTCGACTGTGTATTAGAAAAGTGAAATAGGTAGTGAATTTGCCAGCCCTGATGATTGTGCATAAGTCCGTCATTGTTGCTGCATAGTGGTGTGTTGTTAAATCTATATTTTTTTGAGATTTTCTTCCTTGTATTTTTTCCCACTATCTCATTAAGCATTTAACATGGCCTTAAATTCAGTGAAACGTAATAATGCAAAGTTGTATCCTTACAAGTCAATTGTTTAAAAATTTTGCTTCAAACGTATTTCGTTGCGCTTCATTTTTATAGATTCCTATTATTAATTTCGTTTTATTGGAAGCGGCATAATAAAGTTTAACTAAAACGATTTTTTTTCCTTAGCCATGGAAACTTTTCACGGTTTTCCCTGTGTGGCTAATTTTAATTTTATTCTGTAAAAATGGTTGTTAATGAAGAAAATTGATTTCTTTCTTAATTTGTTACATTAAATTGTGGGGAATAATTTTATATTTTCAATCGATTTATAATAAAACACATATATTGGGTGATCCATTTCGAGGTTCCCTACTTTTTTAAAGCAAGATACACAGCAAATTCAAATTTAATGGAGAATGTTTATTATCATTTGAAAGAACATTCTTTGGCATTTATATTTTGAAGATTATGTCTATCAAATATTAGCCGTTGCTACGTCGCAGATGGTCCATCTAATTTTCAGTGACTCATTCGAACATTTCGATTGGTAACTGGCGAATGATACGCGTGATGTTCTCCTCCAAGGCCTGAATCGAAGCGGGTTTGTCTGCATAAACTTTAGACTTCACATATCCCCACAGGAAAAAGTCTAACGGTGTGATATCACACGATCTTGGTGGCCAATCGACCGGCGTGAAATTATGTGCTTAACGAAATGTTCTCTCAATAAATCCATTGATTGATGCGATGTGTGGGAACTGGCGCCGTCTTGCCGTTTGGTTTTATGTTGACCATAAATTGAGGGAAGTGCACGAAACACATTCCTCAGAGAACGTGAATTTTCGTAATAAAATTAAACGATTTGTAAACGTTGCTCAGGCGTAAGTCTTTCCATTACGAAATGCCAAACAATACTAAACAAAAATAACATGACAGCATGACACGACTCACACGTGATCTGTCAAAAAAAAGGCTATTGAAAAAAGTATCTCTACTTGAATCACGCTTTACAATACAAACGTATTTATTAGCGAAAATATTTGCGGAGACATCAAATGTGTCATAGTTTTGCGGCAAGACAACACCGTGTGCGATATTATATTCACATCTCGGAGGCAGATCTCAGAATATTCAGACGTTTTGAAAAATAAAATATTATTTAACGAAATTATAAAATTTTTTTATTAAAATTGTTGAAATGCATTTGATGATAATTTAATAAATTTGGAATTTTGACTAAAATTGTGGTAAAATCATGAAATTCATGCCTTTTCAGCCATTCTATTCCGAAACGGAGTTCAATCCGTATTTTGGTTCTTAATTTTTCATATATGTGACCTGCTCCACGAAAAGGGACCTCTGCGCCGAAATTTTTTTTTTTACTTTTTGAGTGATTCTTATAGGAAAAAAACGCTCTTTCAAATGCCGCAAACCGCAAGGTTCTATGTCTTTTAGTTTTTTTTCACAAATCACCTGTAAAGATGAACATAATTAATGAAAAATTTTAAAAATGTAATATAAACACTCTTTTTTACTCCTAACACGCTTTTCTGGTGGTTCTTCTGTATTTTGCTGCCTTTCACCTTTGTCTGATTTACAAATCTGATGTACAAAGTTCCAGAGAGTCGAAATACATCGCCAGATGATCAGGTTGAAGGAAGAGTTGCATGACCATGCGCAAAACACGGAAAAACGAAGCGCTTTTTTTAAACGCGTTTTTCTCAATAGCTTCTTTTCAGCGCAGAGGTCCCTTTTCGTGGAGCAGGTCACATATATAATTTATCATATATTCCATTTAAGATATTAACAAGTAAAAACGTTATATGTATTCGACCGGGTCGAATCTTAAATACCCTCCAAATATTTAGTGAGTGAATTTAAAATGTTTAACTTGGTGGGACAGAGTTCCTTTTTATAATATCGTACGTCAACGCCTACTAAAGGGGGCGGGGTACAAAAATAGACAATATCATGTTTTCCACAGACGAATGTATGGGCACTGCTAGACTGTCTTAGACTTCATTACTGATCAAGAATATATATACTTTATAGGATCCAATTCTCTTTTTAGGGTATTAAAACGGTATTTTGGCGGGGTCGCTTTGGCCAGATCTGTAGGGGACTCGTTTCACCTTTGTCATAAAACTCTAAAAATAAATGCTTGGTATAATTTTTCTATTTTATTCGATATTTCGTCAACAATTTGTTGACATCATCAGGAATAACAATCGATTTTCGATTGTTATTCCTGATGATGTCAACAAATTGTTGACGAAATATCGAATAAAATAGAAAAATTATAACGATTTTTACAAAAACGACCTCGAGCTCAATCATTCTAAAATACATATATAAGAAAAGGTCAATAAAAGCAAACAACAATAAATAAATGGAATAATTATATATAAAATAACATTTTAAATTTTTTTTATAGAGTCATTTACGATGCAGAGGGGAGGAGGGGGTAGGGCAGAAACAGGCAATCATAAAACTCTAAAAATAAAAGCTTGGGATAATTGTATACAAAATTAAAAATTAATTTTTTTATGTTAGGGTCATTTAGGGGGTGAAGGGGGGGGGGGGGAGGTTTCGTCTCAGCTTCGTCATTGAAGCTTAAAAATGTTATTTTTAAGGAATGTAGGCTTAAGTAAAACAATTTGTTAAATGTTTACTCTATTTTTGCATATAATAACGCCCACTAAAGGGGGCGGGGTCCAAAAATAATTTTATTTTATTTTATTTTATGAGTCCAAGTTTAAGGCGTTGGACCGTATTTGACATAAAAATATATCATTTGCTTAACGAAATAACCAAAAAACTTTAAAAATTATGTTGTTTTTTCTGAGTTGGTTTAGTTCTTCTTAGGGGAACTTTTTTCCCTCTTGCCCGATTTAGCCCATCTCCGAACTTAACCTGCTTTAAGCTTCAAAATTTTTAATCAATATTTATACCAAATTTCAAGAGTCTAGCTCTTTCCGTTTGGACTGAATCGTGATTTCCAGAGACGGACGGACGGACGGACATGCTCAGTTCGTCTTAGATTTCATCACTGATCAAGAATATATATACTTTATGGGGTCTGAGATGGATATTTCGTTGCGTTACAAACGGAATGACAAAGTGAATATACCCTCCAAATTCTTTTTTGGAGGCTATAAAAATGATTTAATTTTTTTTGCTTTCTGAGGAACCCGCATACTGAATGAGTTCCGTTTTCGAAAGAAATTGAAGTCATCGCTTTAAAGGTGTTTTGCTTTTAGATTGTAGTCCTTTTGTGACGGCACTAATGAGATGTTCTCCAAGTTCTGCCAGCAAAACATGAATTTGTAGCTGCATTCATATGGATTTCCACACAAGCCAAATATGTTTTTTTTTAAAATTAATTTTTAACCCTATTGTTAGATAATATTTGAACTAAAGCTAACAAACAAGCAACAACTATTGTTGTTAATGTTTAGCAAAATGGCTTTAGGCGGTAATAAACTGAAATCGAAAATTGAAACAATATAATATGTAAATTGCAAAAGTAATTAAATTGTTAATACATGAATGAATTTCATGATTGAAGCATATGGATTAGGAGTTTTCCAACGATTCATTTTCCGTTATTCAATTAAACTTTCAACTATTAGTTGACTTCCATACAGAACACAGTGAAAAAATAAATGGAAATTAAAATATGATTAGAATTAAGAAGAAAAATGTTAAATTGAATAAGAAACAATTTATTTTGCATGAATTTCTTATTAGAAATATAATATAATTTTTAATTCTTAACACATTTGCATAGTAAAAAAATTTTCACGCTTCTATTCAATTAAATAGAAAATATTGAAAAGCTCTAATATTCCCTATTTGTTTCTAATGTCGCTATGCAGCGATGTCTGTGCCGCTAGAAATGTAGCCAGCTTTCGTTCTGTCTTCTATAGGGCTTAATGCAAAGTAAAAATTTCCTATTCAGTTACTTGACTTTTCCCATCCATCCTTAAACTTATTGAATTTTCTGATGACACCTTAAGTCGCTACGCTCGCCATAAAATGATTATATGTCAGTGTATTTAAAATAAGGTAATAATTGCTTTTAAATATATATTACTGGCATCCACCTTCCATTTCTTTATTCTTCATCCTACTGCCGCCATTTATTTAGTGGCTGGCTGGTTGGTTGGCTATTCAGTGAATCTCTGCTAAATACCACGTACACTTCGTCTAGGCTATTATCGCCATTCATTATTTTGGTATTTTTCTGCTCAATTTGTGCCAGTGGCAAAAATAGCTACTGGACAAAAAAAAAGAAAAAAATAAGAGAGTAAATGATTAAAAAAGAAAAAAAAATAAAGTAATAATAATAGTACAAAATATAATTCTAAACAGAAAAGAAGACAGACAGAGAATAGGAAGGCGAAAAATAATAATTATTTTTTATTCACTTGAACCAAACAATAGAACAAATGTAAAGAAAATTAAATGAAATTGTGATTTCTCTTTAGGAAAATTATTTTAGCAATTACTTTAATGATGCTAAAATGTATACGGACAATTATGAATAGAAATAAAAAAAATGTGTGAGCAAAAAATCCATGAACGATTTTGATCATTTATGTCACTGTATTCAATTCTATGATTTTGGTTAATTTACCGAAATATATACTGAACAGTATTTTAATTTTTCTATTAATTCATCTCAAATTCGTATAATCTATTTTGAATAAAAAGCAGCCATTCTATGTTCTATATGCACGTCAGACAGATAAATGCTCTGAAATATTCGCCCCTATTATGAATGACGACATCGACGCCGTATCAAGACGACAGCAAAAAATTGTCGCTTGCCCACTCTTTTTCGACAGCAACTGACTACTATTGACATGTTCTATGTATGTAATTAGTTAGTAGAGTAATTAGTTGTTATCGACAAGTTGCAGACAAGTGATAATTTTTTGCTGTCGAGTTGATGTGATGTCGACGTCGCCATTCATAATAGGGGCGATTGTTTCCAAATATGATGAAAATTTTCGTTAAAAATCTCTTTGTGCCGAATTATTTATTGCTAAATTAAATTTATCAGGCATAAGGGAAAGTTAACATCAATTTACTTAATCAACTTACACATATGCAGAGCAGCTGTTTTCGAAAGCCGCTACACTGTAATCGTAAGAACTCATGGGTATGTTTCTTTGTCAGCACCTAATAGGCGGTTTAATTAAATGTGATAACAGTTTTTATTTATACGAATTTTCTTATTAACCTTCGCCTTACCAAAGGCTTTTATATACATCGTTTACCAATACCCACCCGGGTGGTACTGAAGTTTTATGCATGTGCTGGTGGATGCTATATTACTGATTAAATTGGATGCTATATTATCAGATATATTGCTATTAAACTTGTGAGAAGTCAGCTTTTCATTTTTAAAGTTAATCACAGAAATGGTTCCTTCATGTCTTACTGTTTCCAGGGATCAGCGCTTCTAAGGGAATCGCAACTGAAATATGAACGTATCTGTTATTTTTCCCAAGTAGAATTTCTAAAATCTAATTACTTTTTTCTCATGAAGAGAGAGAGAGAGAGAGAGAGAGAAAAGTATTTTCTTGGATTGATTGACACCGAGTTAGATTTGGATGGTACTGATAATTTGTGTGGTGATGATGATGAAGACCAGGATTATATGCCTATTGGAGATGCTGACGATTCTGATATAGAACAGAAGCTTGGCGAAGTAGAGGTGACCGTTGAAAGTGATTGTGATGATAATGATGAATCATGTGCGAGTTCTTTGTATTTTATGACATCTAAAACATCAGCTTGGTAGTGGTTTCAATTTTTCGTAATCCTAAGGTGCCACAGTTCGGCGTCTCTTGCCATCGTCTTCTTTAAGGACTTAGAATTAAAACTTCAAAGATAAACTCAACATTACTTTCTTAATTGCGGTATGAAATTTTACTTTTATTTTATTATTAGAAACTGCATAATTATTTTCATATTTTTGTTTTACTTTATGTATGAATTTTTATTAGTCGAACTTTCTTATGTAAATTGTTAATTTTTTCAACGGGCTTAAGTTCGAATCTGCAAGACTGCAAACAATTTTTTTATTATTTTATTAATAAATGAATTTGTTCAAATTCTATTTTATTAATTTATATTAAGATTGGAATATTAAGAATATTTTCAATAATCATCAAACCAGCAGAACGGATCAGTACTGATTTCGATTTTTTTACTCGCCACAGTGAGTTATTAAGGATACCAAAGTTCGCATATACATTTTTTTGAGGGTAAGGTTAGGTTGAAGAGAGGGGCATAAGCTATCCCAATCAATCCGTTCAGGACTACACTTAGACCTCATAGGCCTGTTGTGCGCTCTATAATAAGGAGTTCCCATTCTACTTTAGGGAGCCTGCACCGATACCATGGAAACCTCTGAATTTGATTACGTTTAAGAACCTAGTTTCTTCAATGTATTTCCTTAAGTCTCTCCAACTACAAACCCTAAGAAATTCCATCTCCTGTATATTCTCCTTATTAAATGTTTGTCTTCTGACTTGGCTAAAAGCTGAACAGTAGCACAAGTAGTGCTCCAGTGTCTCGTCCTCTTCCTGGCAGGCCCTGCATGTTATATCGTCAACGATACTTATTCATGCCAGGTGATTCCTTAACTCTGTATGTCCTGTTATTAAATAAACCAACCTCCGTAGTCCTGGCCTACTCAATGTTAGGATCTCCTTTGTCCTGTTACCATCTGGCTCCCCCCCAAAGAATCCTAGTCACCCTACCTACGGTAGAGTGCTGCCAATCTCTTGTATACTATACAATTCTATAGCCCATCGTTTTAGTTCGTTGTTAAAAACCTGAAATGGCTTCAGACTATCTAGTGTGATGTTTGCCATTAATGCTCCCATATTTGCTAGCCTATCTGCCTCAACATTTCCAGGTATCCCCTGATGTCCTGGAATCCATATTATCTCTATGCCCCCACAGTGCGTGTATGAGTTACACTCATCCTTGCATTGTAGTACACACCGAGATTGAACCACATGATTGCTCAGGGCCGAGATGACCTTCCTCTTATCCGTGAATATACGAACTGGTAGTCTGTTATCGATTTCCTTTAACCATCTTATCCCTTCCGCAATAGCCACGATTTTACCCTGAAATGCTGTGTTGTGATCCGGCAGGCGGATGTATTTGTGAAAGTTACGACCCATGTCATAGAATCCACCACCCGATCGGTCACCAATCTTCGACCCGTCCGTGTATCCATTAATATTTTTAATGATATTCAAAAGCTTGTATCAAACGAGTCAATAAAATTAGCACATAAACTTAGGGAAAAAATTATCTTTTGAAAAATATTAATGAAATTCCAACTGCGCCTCAATAATGCCTTAAAGGCATTGGGGCCAAATTATACTGAATTTAAATATTGAGTTTTTTACTAATTTTTCGACCTATTTGTTATATAATAATACAATATTTTTTAAGCTTAAGGTCTTTATGATATATATGTATATATATATATATATATATATTTTTTTTTTTTTTTTTTTCAATATTTCGTTAACCTTTGGTTAACTTCTTCAGGAAATTGTTATTATTTTTTATGTTTTCTTTCAATGGTATTGAAATGTATTGAATGGTATTGAAAGAAAACATAAAAAATAATAACAATTTCCTGAAGAAGTTAACCAAAGGTTAACGAAATATTGAAAAATAAATATATATATATATATATATATATATATATATATAAATATATATATATATATATATATATATATATATATATCATAAAGACCTTAAGCTTAAAAATATTGTATTATTATTTAAATATTGTGCTAATAAATATAAAAAATTAAAAATATATATATATTGATTGACTTCGGTATTTAGGACGTTAATCCATGTTTGTCTGTGCTGTAATGAAAATTCTCCTGCCATGATTTTGTTTTGAATCAGACAAGTTCTTGAGGTATGACCCCTACATATGCAGTGCATTGCGCCGGAACTAGAAAGTAGGGAATGGTATTGAGAGGACAGATGAAGAAAAATGACAAGATAGAAAATTTTTTTTTTAGCTATTTCAATCTTTGTCCTTCGCCGGCTTTTTTTTTTTTTGCTACAGGGCCGGCAAAGGAAGGTGCTGTTCCTCTGCTGTTCAATGACCAGTGCTATGCCCCCATTATTGAAACAGGCCGACAATAATCAACACAACCGTGCCCTAATGCTGCTCAAAAGTATTTGACACCATATTCATGACTAAGCGCGGAATCGATCTAAGGACCCTTCATTGTCTCTTGTTAACTTCTTCAGCCAGCAGCACCCACCATCATTAAAATGGAAATTTCGATCAACATCGTATGCGTTAATTAATTTGTCCCCCTGATGTTTTTCCTTCATTTCCCCATAATAGTGAGTCACATTCGCAAGCAACTAAACTAATTTGGAAAGTGATCCATTAATTTTTGTTTTGATTTACTTGTCTAATTTTGCTTTTGTAGTTTGAAGATTTATAGTAGGGATGTAACGATACGTCGTTTTGCCGATCCGATACCGACACTCAAAAAGAAATATCGCCGATACCATATTGATACGCATATTGAAATTGAACTTAAAGTTAAAATTGAAGTTAAAATTAACAAAACTCAAGTAGAGTAATTCTTTTATTATACAAAATTACAGTGTAAGAGATTATCTATATATCTATATATATATATATATATATATATATATATATATATATATATGTATATATATATATATATATATATATATATATATATATAAAGAAGGTCGTGTTAGTTACACTATTTATAACTCAAGAACGACTTAACCGATTTGGTTGCAATTTGGTGGGAATTTAGCTTAGAGTCAGGAGATGGACATAGGATACCAAAATGGCGGATACCCCAAAGATGTGGGCCATCCCTTTTTATCTACCCCGATGATATGGGTATCAAATGAGAGGGATTGAGAAGGAAATATAAAACATAATAAAATTATTTCTTTAATATGAACACATGCGGATGGTCATTGTCATTTTATTTCAGAAATTTATTAAGCATTGTTGTTGCTTCTTGTTGGACGAAGCATAGCAAACACAAGCGATTCAATTACAATTGAACACGAAAGTTAAAGTCGAAATTGAATTAAATCTGAAGTAAAACATTTCGATAAAATTAGTAGTCCGGAGTTTTGGAAAAATTTTGATGTGGCAATATGTCCCCAGCTCATAAAAATTTATTTAAAATATATATAATTTTTTTCCACTACTTTTTTTCAAACATGAAAAATGTTTGTTCTAAGCAGCGAAATAAAATAACTTCTTTGAACTTAAAAAATATTTTACTAATTCGCAATTGTCACGCAATTATTAACATGGAATGTTTAATTTAAAACTTTCATAGCGATTTTAAAAATTATAATGAGGAATGATACAAGTTTTAATCTTACATAAAAAACTGGTTTAAAAAGATTTATTTTTGTTTTTTCTCAATATAACTGTTCTATTTTTTAATATTGATAACTGCTATTTACGGTCTCCGATATTTTTTTTCTTAAAATTAAAATTTCATTCACTTAATAAGTTGGCAAAAACTCTGCCTTTTTTTCTTATTTTAAGCGTTTGACATTATGTTTGCTGGGCAAAGTCTCTCACCAATACATCTTCACTTTAATTTTTGAACACCACTGGTATAAAATGAAAGAAAAATGAAAGGGATTTTTGAGAACGAAACATAAAATATAATAAGGCCTCTTACAAACAAAAGCGCGCACCACTCCCATGACATGGGAACCAAATTCAAGAAGTTTTGGAAGTGGGAACACAAAATATAATGGAATATCTAGAAACCCTTTTTGAGACACGCCCCAAAATGGTCATACGACTACTTTTTATACACCACACGATATGGGTATCAAATTAAAAGGATTATTGAGAAGGAAACTGAGACTAAAGTATAGTAACTCCAAAAAAATCGAACAGAGATTTATTCAGACTTTATCGATATGAAAAAACTAAAAAAATCTATTTTGTATTTTTTTTCATTTCTCATTTTCTGTGACGATATATGACTTTCTATATATACACTTGAGCAGTCGGATCTTAAGCATTGATTTTACAGTAAATTTTCATTTCAAATATTTTTATAATTATATTTTATAATTAAGCCTTTTGCTTTAAATCAAAAAATATTATTTAACAGCAAAGTAACCATATATTACCAAAAGGTATAAACGCAATTAAACTAATTTCCACCCAATTAACTCACCGAGCAATGCCGGGCGGGCCTGCTAGTTAATATATAAAATTTGTATTTTAATATGATGAAAAAACTGTAGTTCGGCTTAAGGTCCGTTCACAAATAAAAACAAATCAATTTGTTTAAAACGTTGTTTTTATTATTTGTCTCTTCCAATATTTCGGTTAACTTCGTTAACCATTATTAAGGAATCTAACAAAATACAAATATAATAGAACATATACCAAAGAATTTTTTTATATATCAAACACTAATATCTGTATATAACTTATTTTAATTAAATCTATATAAAAAACAAAACAATATCCTACCTCTATGTTGTTTACTTATCGACTAATTATTGTTTCTCTTATTTATGTTTATTAATTATGTGTCGATATTTTAATTCATTCTGAAATTATTTTTAAAGAAATCGCTTGCTGTTATGGTATGTGACGCGTGGCGACAGCTCAATCGTATGATTGCGCATGCATGCTGTTGTCGTGTATGGCCTGCTTTAGTCGTTATGCAAAAAAAAAAGCGTTGAAAATCAAATTGTTTGTTCAAAACAGCTCGAAAAATATGTAAGAAGTATCGCCGTATCGACAGTAAAATATCGCCGATATCGATATATCGGCAAATCAGAAGTATCGCCGATATATCGGAATCGGTTACATCCCTAATTTATAGCTTTATTCCTTCTTGTGTGTGATACGATTTATTACATTCAAAATAATTTTTTTTTTCTTTTTTGAAAGCTGTGTTTTTAACAGACACATTCGTCTAATTACCTCGCTGAGGTATTTAAGCGTGGTCCTTTGAATACATTTCCCGCATAATTACCCAATCGTAAGTATATCATATGTGGGTGAAATTCTCAAATGATTGATAACTGTTCTGATCTTATGGAAACTATTATTTTATTTAAATTTTTAATAAATTTTTCTAACCGCGCGATTCGCTACAAAAAAAAAGTGTAGCACACAATTGCTTTAATTCAAACATCTCGTCATATTAGGCAGATCACGCGGTTGTGTTTATTACAGAACTAGTCAAAGATAGTTTAACTTAAAATATACTTTTTTGTTGCTATAATAACAGCAATATTTTAACTGGAGTAAAAAAAATTATTTCTTTTTGCTGCAGAAAATTTCTAGATAATTGAATTTTTCTGCTCGCTTTCTGCCTTGGAAAAACTATAAAAGTTATGAGTCCATTATGGATGCTTTTTGATAAAAATTTTATAAAGGACGAGCAAATGGCATATGAGAGTTGTAAATTGCATTTGAAATTTAGCGTTTTTCTGGCAATAATAAACATGCAGATGTCAACTGCCAATACAACTGCAGTTTAATTAATATCAGCTCTACTGTAAGCGCAACCTGTAAGCACATCCCAATATATTTGACTTACGTTACTAATAAATAAATACTAAATGCCATTTAAAAAATCGTAATTTTTATCATAGAAACATACATGCATGCAGATGCATGTACGTATACATTTTGGAAAATTATACAATGTGTTAGATGCAATTTTTTATTATTTCATTATATTCAAAAGCTGGGAGATAAAATTTCAAACACCGGCCAATAAATAAAATGTTATAATTTTTAATTTCCAAACACACACTAACTCTCTTTCGATTTTAAATAAGTCACTCAATTCGCAGTCGCTTCAAGTTCTCTTTATTATAATTCAGGAGAGGCATTTTCTGCAAATTATACTCTCAGCACATTTGCTATGTTTTCTCCTTACAGAAAACTAAAGGGATGGCCACACTCAAACTTCTCCTGTTGTCTACAGGGGCCATCAAAGTTGCGATGTTTCTTTGGTAGAAGGGAAGAAACGAGTCTGTGGCAAAATGAGTTGATTTTGTGTCTGCACAGGAGTTCTGCTTCCCCTCATTCATACTACTACTACGAGCCTCTAGGTGGCGCAACTTGTAAAGCAACAATATTGGTGATAGTCCTGGCTGGTAAATTGGATAAACTTTAGAAATTGTGCAGTGCTGAAGGATGTGTGCTATGTTTTTTTATAACAGTTATAAAGTTAGTGGTTGCTTGTTTCTTATGGGTAAATGTGTTTGTGTTTAGGACTTGAATCCTTACGTTTTAGTCAATATACAAACCCAAGTATGGAAATTTCAATATCTTCCACTAGAGTTGGAAGTTATACACAAACAGCACTGATTTTCATACCGTTTTCAGTGCTACTTTAATATAGCGACTTGAAAAATTTTCAAGTTAGTGTTCCATGCTTTTTTTAAATATATTTTTTTAAATATATTTTTTTAAATATATTTTTTTAAATTAATTTTTTTAAATATATTTTTTTAAATATATTTTTTTAAATATATTTTTTTGTTTTCATAAATAAAAAGAAATCATTAACAGATTTTGTACAAACAAGAACTTTTGTTATATTCAAATAAGCCAAATAAGACGTGAATAGCACAGGAAAAGTTTTTCTTTGATAAAATCGTTAAAATTTTTGCATAAAATTCCTTTCATTTCGTTAATCATTCGTCGGCCCGGTAGCAAAAATTCGCCGGCTACAAAAAATTCTCTATCTTCTCATCTTTTTATATGGAGGGTATATTCACTTTGTCATTCCGTTTGTAACGCAACCAAATATCCATCTAAGACCCCATAGTTTAAGGTTAAAGGTTAAAAAGGGCTGCCCGCAGTAAGCGAGAAAAACACTCGGAGGCCATCAAAAGGCCCATTGTGATGCCCAGAGGACTATACCCTACACACTCTTCTCAAGACGAAGTGGTGGTTCCTGAGAACCATTCAGAACTTCTCACAAAGCCCGCCAGGGCAGCCAGCGGTGCATCCCTGAGGCAGTCAAGATCCCGCAGGAAACGAGAGCCTAGATGTCTAAGCCTACGCTCCTGCAGGGCCGGACAGTCACAAAGGAAATGCTGTACTGACTCCTCCTCCTCCTCATCGAAGCAGCTCCTGCAGCGGCCATCATGGGGAAAGCCCAAACGCTCCGACATGTGCCCAATTGCACAGTGCCCCGTCAAGACCCCTACCAGGAGTGCCAACGGCTGTTTCCCAAAAAACAGAAGTTGCCTAGTCCTAGCTCTGCTAAGCGAGGGCCATAGAGTTTTGGAGACCCTACAGGTAGTAATACTTGACCACCTGTTTGTCACCTCCCTCCTTGCCCACCTCTGAAATCTGCCCAGCAGCTCAACTGAGGGAATGTCAATGTCCCTACGCGATACTGCTTCATCCAAGGCCGAACCCGCTCTCGCGCATTCGTCCGCCATCTCATTCCCCTGAATGCCTTCATGCCCTGGAACCCAAACCACATTGACATCATGCCCCCTAAGTCTGGCCAGAGATTGAATGCATGCCAGTACACATCTCGACTTTATCATCTCCGAACCCAGGGCTCTAATTGCTGCCAGACTATCTACACAGATGTCAATAGTTCTTGCCTCCAAATTGAGCCCATCAATCCTTAATGCTGCCTCGGTAATGGCATAAATCTCTGCTTGGAAAACTGTCGAGGTATCGGGTAGCCTGAGCGATACCGAAAGGCCGAGACCCTCGGAAAATACCCCCGAACCAGTGCCAGTGTCCATCTTCGAGCCGTCCGTAAAAACCAAAGTTGCATTACTACGAGTCGCAGAGTTTTCCATCCAGTCCTTCCTCTCCGGGAATGCGACTGAGAAGGATTTGTCGAAGCACATGACCGGAGTCATATAATCAGTCCGTCCCCCCAGGACCTGCCCTCCTACCTTTTGTAGGATAATGCCATGTCCCGTACGGTCATGCCTGAAACTGCCCGACTCCATGAGCCTGAGGGCAGATCTGGCAGATATGTACTTGATGTATATTTCAAGGGGAGCCAAATCAAGCATTGTCTCTAGACTGGCCTGAGGGGCAATCAGTACTGATCCGTTCTACTGGTTTGATGATTATTGAAAATATTCTTAATATTCGAATCTTAATATAAAAATAATAAATAGAATTTGAACGACTTCATTTATTAATAAAATAACAAAAAATCATTTGCAGTCATGCAGATTGGAACTTAAGCCCGTTGAAAAAATTAACAATTTATAATATTTTTTTCATAAATTTTATTAGCAAGTAGTTGGATTTTTACCACCGAACAATCCCAGTAATAATGAAGTGGCTGCAATGAAACTCAGTCGATTGAAAATTTTTTGTTTAGGAAAATTCTTCAAACTAAATGTTCCTTTCTTCGACACATGATTAAGAAAATAAAATTATTCTAACAGACTTTTAGGCTAAAAAAAGAATTCAATTCTGGCAAATTGTGATACTAATCAAGGACACGGATTTAATAGTTCTTAGGAAATTCATTGGCTGAAACATACTCGCACAGATATTCAGTAGGAGCTTCTTTAATCCTTTGGCAAGATTTATTTACTAATTGCTTCCAATGGGCACAGATTTTCTTAAAACGCTGCTTCATTCCTTTGGCAGAGTTTTTTTTTTAATATACAAATAAACACACTAAAACAATTTTATTTCAACAACATTATTATAAATATTGTTGGGACACGAAATGCTTAAAGCAATCTCCTTAAAAAAAATAAATAAAACAAAAACTCATACTGGAACTGACATTCAACGAAATAAATGAAACATGTGATATGACTTCATATTCACAATTTTTATTACATGCAGAGAAAATAGTCTTCAACGGGCCGTCACGTCACATGAACAACAAAATCAAATAATAAAATTTGCTAACATTTTATTTATGCCGCCAAAGAGTCGTGCATTCACATTTGGAAAAGACGAGAAAAAACAAGTAAAAACGTTATATTCGACCGGGTCGAATCTTAAATACCCTCCAAATATTTAGCAAGTGAATTTAAATGGAACTTGGTGGCACAGGGTTCCTTTATATAATATCGTACGTCAACGCCTACTGAAGGGGGCGGGTTTAAAAATAGACAATATCATGTTTTCCACAGACGAACGTATGGGCATTGCTAGACCGTCTTAAACTTCATCACTAATCAAGAATATACATATTTACTATATAGGGTCCAATTCTCTTTGGGTATAGAACCTGTATTTTGGCGGGGTCGCTCTGGCAAGGGCTGTGGGGGAAATATTTCACCTTTGTCATAATACTCTAAAAATAAATGCTTGGGATGATTATACACAAAATAAAAAAAAATGTATTTATTTTTAATAGGGTCATTTAGCGGGCAAAGGGGGAGGAGGAAGTAGGGCAGCAACAGGCAGTCATAAAACTCTAAAGATAAATGCTTAGGATGATTATATACAAAATTTAAAAAAAAAAATTTTTTTTTTTGGTAGGGTCATTTGGGGGGCAAAGGAAGAGGAGGGGGTAGGGCAAAAATCGGCAGTCATAAAACTCTAAAGATAAATGCTTGGGATGATTATATACAAAATATAAAAAAATTTTTTTTTTGTTAGGGTCATTTAGGGGGCGAAGGGGAAGGAGGGCGTAGGGCAGAGTAGTACCAGGTTTCGTCTCAGCTTCGTCATTAAAGCTTAAAAATGTTATTTTTAAAGAATGTAGGCTTAAGTAAAACAATTTGTTAAATTTGTATGCTATTTTTGGCTATAATAACGCCCACTAAACTGGGCGGGGTCAAAAAATATTTTTATTTTATGGCTCCAAGTTTAAGGCGTTGGACAGTATTTGACATAAAAATATATCATTTGCTTAACGAAATAACCAAAAAACATTAAAAATTATGTTGTTTTTTCTGAGCTGGTTTAGTTCTTCTTAGGGGAACTTTTTTCCCTCTTGCCCGATTTAGCCCATCTTCGACCTTAACTTGCTCTAAGCTTCAAAATATATTTATACCAAATTTTAAGGGTCTAGCTCTTTTCGTTTGGACTGAATCGTGATTTCCACAGACGGACGGACGGACATGCTCAGATCGTCTTAGATTTCATCACTGATCAAGACTATATATAATTTATGGGGTCTGAGATGGATATTTCGATGCGTTACAAACGGAATGACAAAGTGAATATACCCTCCAAATTTTTTTTGGAGGGTATAAAAATGATGTACATGTACAATATATTTGTGTACACTTTATTTTATATATAATGATGTGAAAAAGAAAGCCCAAAAATGTATGAGAGATGGATGCATGAATGTGAATGATAATCATAAAGAGGACAATAATATTCAATAAACAAAAAGACGCCAAACATTTGTCTGCACACTCGTACCCAAAAAGCAAACGAACAATTGCAGAAAATCTGAAGAAAAGGCTACGAATACAAATACAATTCCTTTTTGGCACCGTTAATGGCAATGCCTCGCCGAGGCATGTGTAAAATATCCTTGCAATTTGCATTTCAACCTTCCAGCATATGATACACGTGCACATATACACACATGTACATGTGCACACACTTACACGGCTCGAAAATTGTATATCAGATATTCTTTTGATAAATAGCAACATGACATGGCCAAAACAAAGAAAAACTTGGGGAAATCATATACAAATTTTTCTTTACTTTTTGTTTTCTTTTACGAATTTAAATTTTTTTCTCTTATGAAATTTACTTGGGGGTTGGTTGAATTGTCCTTCTTTGAGTTGTTTAGATTTGTTGAAAGAGAAGAAAAGAAAAATTTAAAAAAAAAATCGTTATCCTCTTCGAGCATTTACTCGTACGTATGAGTAAATCTATTGTAGAAGATGCAAAAATTTTCGTACCCTACACTAATACTTAGTGGAGGTGGAGAACATTATGCGCTACTCCATATAATTTTGCAGCATAATAAAGATCTGAACATTAGTGCAGACTAATTCCGCTACTATCAAGTACTCAATACCATCTAAAACTTTTATACCCTTCACCAAAAATTATTATATAGGCTTCCCTTTCCGTATGTAATTTCCACAATTTAACATGCGACCCCATGAAGTATATCAGCTTAAGGCAGTATTCATAAAAATATTTTTGATTTATAAAAGGTTTATAAAACAGATGTGCATACAAAATTTGTTTTACAAAATTTAAGCAGAAATAAATTTTATGAATAAAGCAGTTAATTTATAAAAATAATTTTGTTTAATAAGATCCTTATAAAGCAAATTTTTGTATTAAAAGTCGTCTTATTAAACTGTTATAAATGAGAATTTGTTTTTATAAATTAATGGCACTAGTCATAAAAAATATTTCTGCTTTATAAAAGAGTTATAAAACAAATTTTGTATGGAAATCTATTTTATAAACCTTTTATAAATTTAAAATATTTTTCATGAATGAGGCTATAATTCTTTAGAGTATTTTGGTTCCTTATGAATAGGGAAGTGAAATAAGCGATGTCCGTCTGTCTGTAGGTGGAATCGATTTTTCTCCAGAAGAGTCACAGGCTTCGGTCGTGTATCGATGAATTGAAAATAGATGGCTATTGAAAATCAGTAAAATCTACAATATGGCTCCAGAGCTGGAAAATTTAATATATTTTTGGTATATAAAAGTAATTGGCTAAAACTAATTTCTGTTTATATTTCATTATACTTTAGGAAGAATTAAATTTGTATTAAACATCAAACAAATTGAAAAAGACTATTCCAGAGTTGGACAATTGAAACTTTTTTTTGATACTTTAAAAGTAACCAATTAAACAAAATTTTTATTTTTTTATAAATTAAACATGTTCGATATTTTCAAAAGATAATTTATTGATAATAAAGCTCAGAAAAGTAAAAAAAGTTATCTCCAGAGCTGGAAAATTGAAATTTATTTTTGATATATAAAAGTAATTGTCTAAAACAAATTTTTGTCTAGTTTTTATTACACCTATTTTATACTTCAATAATAATAAATTCAGCATTAAAAATCCAACAAAATAAAAAATTAAATTCCAGAGTTGGACATTTAAAATGTTGTTGGTACTTAAAAGTAACTAATTGAAAATTATTATTTTTATTTTGGTTAGAAATTCAACATGTCTGATGCTTTTAAGAGATATTTATTGCTAATAGAACTCAGAAAAGTAAAAAAGTCAGTTGCAGAGCTGGAAAATTGAAATTTAATTTTGGTAAGTAATTGAGTAATTTTAGTTTATTTCTTACTATACCTATTTTATACTTCAGGAAAATTAAATTTGGTATTAAAAATTAAACAAAATCAAAATTTCAATTCCAGAGTTGGACAATTTAAAATTTTTTTGATACTTAAAAGTAATCAATTGAAACAATTTTTGTATATATTTTTTATAAATTAAACTTGTTTCATGCTTCTAAAAGATATTTATTGCTAATAGATCTCAGAAAAGTCATAGAGACCGCTCCAGAGCTGAAAATTTTAAACTTTTTTTTTTGCAATATTAAAGTAATTAAATAAAACAAACAATTTTTCTTTGTGATGAAATATAATTTGTAATTGAGAAAAAAATAATTTTGTAATGAAAATCAGAATGATCAAAGAGATGGTTCTAGAGCTGGAATGAGTGTACGTATGCGCTCCAGGCGTACGCCGGTGAAGGGTAGAAAATATTCATCATAGCCGAATATAGCATTTTTATATACAGTAAAACTTCGATATAACGAATTCCAAGAGGATCCGAAAATACTTCGTTATAGCCATTGCTTAGCTATAAATATAATCAGCAAAGCCTTGATATAACGAAAGTTGAAGAAATACGAAAAAAAATTCGTTATAACCATAGTTTTGCACACACATTAAGAATTCGTTCTCTTGATAACGGGACTTTACCATTTTGTTATAATTTTATTCTTGCTTCGTTGTATAGAGGGTTTTGTGTGAGTACTTCACTGTATAGAGGCTTTACAAATGCGCCTGTAAATACATTTACACTTCGCTATTTTTATAAGGGGGTTTATTCTGATTTCCTTATATTTGGGTCATTTAAAGGAATATTTTGCTATATACAGGTTTTTTTACTCAGAGTTTGTTCCTTATAGCTATAGTGTATTTTTGTATGAAAAACTTTTCAATCAAGAAGTTTTCTCAAGGGACTCAATAAAACATACGTGATATTGAGTTTTTCGTTATAACGAAGTTCGTTATATCGAAGTTTCACTGTATTTTGTTCTTAATTTGGTATGCTACGCTTGTCCGAGCTTTCTTTCTATTTTTTCGAAAACAAACTATTGAAATATAATTTCAGAAATTTATTTAAAAATATCACTACATCCACACCTGCCCTGATGTCTAATGTAAAGCACATAGAAACTGCTGTACATGGAGTCATTTAGTGATTTTTATAACTTTTAAAAAACCCAAGAAATAATCTGCTAAAAAAAATCCAATTGCTAATACCCCATCAAAGGGCATATTTCCAGTAACGAAAGTACGAGTAAATTCTCTGTCAAAAGCGAAGAAAAATCCATCCTTCAACAATTAAAACATTTGAAACAAGAATAATAAAGATATGCAATGATATTAATGACAACACATGAATTCAAAATAAAAAAACCAACAACAATAATAATAAAAAAAATGTGGAAAATTATGAAGCCAAAAACAATGAGAGTGACACAAGGGTTTGTACGAGCCCTAAACAAAAAGGATGTGTCTTTGTTTACTTACAAGTGCATTAAGTAACATACTGAATATGGGTGTGTGTGTGTGCCTGGTTTCACTGAGTGTGGCAACATGTGTGTTAAGGGGCTGCATGTCACACATGTGCATGCTCACACCGCCATCCAAACATGGAATTTGTGTAATTTTCTTTAAGTGTCAATGGCTGAAGACGATGGCGGTATTATTGTGGTGGTTTCTACTGCAGTCTTTATGTGTGCATGTATTAATGTATGCATGTGTGTATGCATTTGCGTGTGTTTGCTGCCATCGTCTTCTGTTCTTGCCATTCATACATGGAGAGGGAGGAGTTGTGCTTAAGTGATTGCAGACGTTCATTGTTTGTTTGCATTTTATTCTAGTTGTTTTTTTTTTCATTTGACTTATTTTTCACTTACTAAATGCTGCCGTTTGTTATACCCTGTTTTCACGGCAGATCGTATTACTTAATTCGCTCTCTCAATCACTTTGAAACATTATGATCAGTGTTGCCGTTTTGGATTTATTTTCTTCAATGTGTACGTGTGCAATTTTTTCCCATTTTTCTTAATATTTTTTTAATCCGAAATATGTGAAAAAGTTTTCTTTAATTTTCATACCCTCCAAAAAAGAATTTGGAAAGAGCTAGACACTTGAAATTTGGTATAAATATATTTTGTTGCTTAGAGCAGGTTAAGTTCGGAGATGGGCTAAATCGGGCAAGAGGGAAAAAAGTTCCCCTAAGAAGAACTAAACCAACTCAGAAAAAACAACATAATTTTTAAAGTTTTTAGGTTATTTTGTTAAGCAAATGATATATTTTTATGTCAAATACGGTTCAACGCCTTAAACTTGGACTCATAAAATAAAAAAAAAATTATTTTTGGACCCCGCCCCTTTTAGTGGGGGTTATTATATGCAAAAATAGTGTAAACATTTAACAAATTGTTTTACTTAAGCCTACATTCCTTAAAAATAAAATTTTTAAGCTTTAATGATGAAGCTGAGACGAAACCTGGTACTACTCTGCCCTATTCCCTTCTCCCCCTTCAACCCATAAATGACCGTAACAAAAAAAATATTTTTTAATTTTGTATACAATTATCCCAAGCATTTATATTTAGAGTTTTATGATTGCCTGTTTCTGCCCTACCCCCTCCTCCCCCTTTGCCCCTTAAATGACCCTATAAAAAAATTAAAAAATTTTATTTTATATATAATTATCCTAAGCATTTATTTTTAGAGTTTTATGACATGAGTCCCCCACAGATCTGGCCAGAGCTACCCCGCCAAAATATAGTTTTAATACCCTCAAAAGAGAATTAGACCCCATAAAGTATATATATTCTTGATCACTGATGAAGTCTAAAACGGTCTAGCAATGCCCATACGTTCGTCTGTGGAAAACATGATATAGTCTATTTTTGAACCCCGCCCCCTTTAGTGGGCGTTGATATTATGTAAAGGAACTCTGTCCCACCAAGTTAAACATTTTAAATTCACTTACTAAATATTTGGAGGGTATTTAAGATTCGACCTGGTCGAATATAACGTTTTTACTTGTTATATATGGAATACTTTTCAAACAAACACACTTGGTTACAAAAATTCAAAATATGAGCTTCAGGGGTATTTTTTATCGAACATTAAAGGAACTTTCTTATTTAAAACAGTTTTAGAGTTAAACAAATTTTAGTTTTATTTACTCTACACATCTGCTTAGTGTTATTGCTTAAGGTTCCATAAATAGAAGAAACGTATTTTTAGTTTTTTATTGTCAATCATTTATGATCACCATCAGGATCTACTTATGTATGTTGATGATGCACCTAAAAGTTTCAATATGTTAATGAAAAATAAAAAAACTGAAAAATACTTTTAGAACAAAACCATGTCGCAGCAGAGGATTCTAAAATATGGATAACACTGCTCAGCAAAAAATTAGTTTTTTTTCTCACCTTTAAGTAAAGCTATGTGCACTATAAGGATTTTGATGCGCTAAACTCAAATCCGTTTTCTTTTTTTTTTCCATCAGGTCGGGATTTTTTTTATAGGCGTGGCAAATTTTTTCCCCTAAATTAGTCAGGTACGGAGACATATTTCACCCTAACTCGAGAACGAGTCATCCGATTTTCAAAAGTAAAACACCAGAAGATGTGTAACAAAATTGTATTTATTTTAGTCGAATATAAGTTTCTCTATCTCTTATCGTTTGGAATTATTCAGGAGAAAAACATTTTTTTCGTGCAAAACTCGTATTTTTTGAATATCTGCTCTATGTTGTTTTTAATTCCATTTTTAAACTAAAAAAAATTACGAATTTTACACAAAAAAAAAAAAAAAAATTTTTTTTTCTATTAATTTCTAAATAATTCCAAAACGATAAGAGATGGAGAAAAATTATATTCGACTAAAATAAATACAATTTTATTACACATCTTCGGGTGTTTTACTTTTGAAAATCGGATGACTCGTTTTTAGAGTTAGTGTGATATATGTCCCCATACCTGACTAATTTTGGGGGGAAAAATTTGCCACACCTATAAAAAAAAATTCCGACCTGATGGAAAAAAACCGAAACGGATTTAGCGCATCAAAATCCATATAGTCCACATAGTTTTATTCAAAGGAGGATTTTGCTGCTGAGCAATTTAATTTTCCAGTTTCTAAGCGGATAACCCTATTGCAATAAACATTTCATGGAGTGCGTAGGGAGGCATTGTTGGGCTTAGATTTCAAGTTTGAATTTTGTATATTTTAAAAGGGGGAGCACGAGTCTTGAGTCCCCTAATAAAATAACTTCTACGGTTTGAAAAATTCAGCTCATGAATTAGATGTATTAAAAAAAGTTTGTTAGTAAATTTTCTTATTCAAGAGCCAAAAAAAAAACACTACTATGATCAGGGTTTCCCCTATTTTTTTTGTTAGTAGGACTAGCAGTCAGGGCATGATCACTACATAAAACACTATTTCAAAAGCCATTGCATTCTGTTTTTTTTTTGTTTATTTTTTTTTTGTATTTTTGGAAAAAATAAAAACACATTCATATAATTAATAATAATGTTAAGCAACAGTTCAATGAAAAAAGTATTTTATCAGCCTGGATCCATTTTTATACCCTTCAAAAAAGAATTTGGAGGGTATATTCACTTTGTCATTCCGTTTGTAACGAATCGAAATATCCATCTCAGACCCCATAAAGTATATATATTCTTGATCAGTGATGAAATCTAAGACGATCTGAGCATGTCCGTCCGTCCGTCTCTGGAAATCACGATTCAGTCCAAACGGAAAGAGCTACAGTCTTGAAATTTGGTATAAATATATTTTGAAGCTTGAAGCAGGTTAAGTTCGGAGATGGGCTAAATCGGGCAAGAGGGAAAAAAGTTCCCCTAAGAAGAACTAAACCAACTCAGAAAAAACAACATAATTTTTAAAGTTTTTTGGTTATTTTGTTAAGCAAATGATATATTTTTATGTCAAATACGGTCCAACGCCTTAAACTTGGACTCATAAAATAAAATAAAATTATTTTTGGACTCCGTCCCTTTAGTGGGCGTTATTATATGCAAAAATAGTGTAAACATTTAACAAATTGTTTTACTTAAGCCTACATTCCTTAAAAATAACATTTTTAAGCTTCAATGACGAAGCTGAGACGAAACCTCCCCCCCTTCACCCCCTAAATGACCGTAACAAAAAAAAAAATAAATTTTTAATTTTGTATACAATTATCCCAAGCATTTATTTTTAGAGTTTTATGATTGCCTGTTTCTGCCCTACCCCCTCCTCCCCTCTGCACCGTAAATGACTCTATAAAAAAAAATTTAAAATGTTATTTTATATATAATTATCCCAAGCATTTATTTTTAGAGTTTTATGACAAAGGTGAAACGAGTCCCCCACAGATCTGGCCAGAGCGACCCCGCCAAAATACAGTTTTAATACCCTAAAAAGAGAATTGGATCCTATAAAGTATATATGTTCTTGATCAGTAATGAAGTCTAAGACAGTCTAGCAGTGCCCATACATTCGTCTGTGGAAAACATGATATTGTCTATTTTTGGACCCCGCCCCCTTTAGTAGGCGTTGACGTACGATATTATAAAAAAGGAACTCTGTCCCACCAAGTTAAACATTTTAAATTCACTCACTAAATATTTGGAGGGTATTTAAGATTCGACCCGGTCGAATATAACGTTTTTACTTGTTTTTTCGTAATGAAGTCAAATATTGTGTGGCTAGCGAAAACTTTTCTTTCGTAGGTTAAAACTTATTACGCTAAGAGTTTCCAAGATTAAAAACATAATATTTAATATAAAAAAAAATGGTAAAAAAGCAAAGTTCAGTTAAAAGCTATAAATGGTTAAAAAAAGTGAATTTCCTTCCCCCTTCTTTAAAGAATAAAGTGCGTTCCTAATTATAAGAAAAAGTTTGAATAAATAACTGCACCATATTTATATTTATTTAAATTGCAATATTTATATAACGAACAAACTTTTTTCAATGATTTGTTATTAAAGGAAGCACAGCTTTTTAAAATAGACTTATTTTTTCGCATTAGGGCCAGTGTCGATAAATTTGCAAGGTCGCGATATAAATAATTTTTAAAACCACCTAAAGGTTTTAAATATTAAAAAGCAAATCAGTCTGGCTCATATGAACAAAATCCCATTTTTGGGATTTTCAAAATTTTTTTGGGAATTTAGGGGATCTCGGAAATATATCACACGCTTTTTATGTTTTTTCCACCAAAGTGAAAATTTTCATTCAAAAACATCGCAACCATATTTTTTTATTATAAAGGCCAATATATTCGCGAATATATTCAGGATTTTTTTTTTGAATTTTAAGAGAATAATCCTGCACACATTTTTATAAGACTTTATATGCATAAAATATATAAGCAAACTTTGTAATAATATTCAATAATTTAGGCTCTTAAAGAGTCCTCCTGAATTGTTACTTTTTCTATTGACTAAATTCTGCTGCATGTTGTTGTACGAATTTCGCTTTTATTTCTGCACATGACTTTTGAAAACCATTTGAATTCTGTTTTTGTTTCAGTTTGTTTTTTTCTGTTTTGAAGCAGGTGCTTTAAATTGCATTTGAAATTGTTTTAAATTCTATACACATCCGTTTATTATTTACCTCTAACTACTTAATCAAACATACTGCTTTGTCTATTTTTCCTGTTTCATTTCAACCACATCCAACTATCCATCCACACTGTGCGACATGTACTCCCGTACATTCAGGCATTCGGAATCATTCAATTCTTTTCTATGCTTTTCATTTTGCATCTGGCATTTTTGCTAAAGTCATTGTGTTTGCAATTTTATACTTCTTGCTGAATATACAACGAGTATAAATATTCCTGTTATTTTTTTCTTTCCATTTTCTATTCACAACCCTTGATGTGGAGAACAGGAACAGGTCCTGACAAAAGGAGTTTTGTTGTTTCTATTGCAATTATGGGATCACATGTAGTTTTAAGGGTCATTATTTTATCAAGCTTCAAGGTTTAAAATTCGAAATAGAAACTCTTTAAGTTTTACTTGTTTAAGTGGCAAAACGACATAACAAACTTTATTTAAGTTATTCTGTTTAGTTTTTGATTTTGGGCATGTGTGTAGAACTAAAATATTTTTCTGTGTTGTTCATTTAAAAAGCTTTTGCCACAGAATGTGGCAGGATAGAAAGTAATCAAAAATCGTCTTTATACTGATTCTCTGACAAAAGGCATCAGCTTGAATGTGGTTTATTTGTAAAACAATTAAAAGTGTTATTTTAAATAGCAGCTATAATGTTTGTGCAACCGGCAAATATTTCAGTATCAAATGCAACACCACGACCACCAGCGGCCCTTCTTATTGACCAGCACAAATGTCATGTTGCATTAAACTAAACACATTGTTTGTCAACTTGATCTGTTTTCCAGTTTGATTTAATGTTTCTCTTTCCTCGTGTTTTCGTTTTGGGGACTAAAGAAACCGTAACGGTGTTTACTTGCAACAATAAAAAAAATTAAATTATATAGTGCCAAAAAAGGCATTAAGAATCTGCACAAAATTGTATAAAAGATATTTATTTTCATATTAAGGTGACCAGCTCTTTGCACCACACCACATGGTCAACTGGAGTGAAAAATGCATATGTAAAGCAATAACATTTTTTTTATAACTTCCATTCAAATTTTCTGCGCAAACCATTTGAATTCGATATCGGTCGAAATATCATTGCATTACAGACTGATTTTCTGTTTGAGTAGTTGTGCAAGTGTGAGTGTTAGTTTTTGAAATTAAGAAAATATTTAGGGCCTGTTCCATGTTATCACTAAATAGTGTTCTGTCGAATATTAACATACGAAACTAAATCATATATTTAGAATCTGAGGGCAAATCACGGCATTCGATATCGAATTTAAATTCCGATCGATATCATGGAGTGATTTCTTTTAAATGTTACTGCACGTCAGAACGATATCTAGTGACATCCTGGGACCAGCTGAATTAGTTAACACTTGTAATGCGAAACCTAAGATCCCGGTTTTAAGTGCGTACCCACTCTGGGCCCGTTAAAAGTAAAAAAAAAAGAAAAAATCGACTCCTTGTGAACGCTTATTTTTCAACTTGAAAATTCATATGATCGCTTGTGATTATTTCGATGAAAAATGCCACCGTCATTTCATTGCCATCTGTCTAAACTGTCAGTTGTCAAATTGATCTCTTGCGAGTTATCAACACTTTTCGTTATAAATGGCATCAACTTGAAATCTTGCATTAATTTTAGAACCGCCTTTATATAAAAAAAAAAACAACAGAAGAAAAAAATGCATCTTTGTGTATCGAGTTGCACTTGTAATCTAAAGCCAACCATGTGCCAATTCAATGCAACTTTGTTGCAAAACAAGGCGACTGGGTGACTGACTGATCGCTAATTTCATTGTTACACAATGTTCCTACTAAATACTTTCAAGCAGACAATTAAAAAGGTAGACAGCAATGAGACAGACATGCGAGTTCACAAATCATAAAAGGCCAACCACTCAGCCAGCCAGCCAGCCACAACTTCGATACAGAATGTACTTAATATGGGAACCAAAGGCGAATACATCATTTTACTCTCATTATTATTTCGCATTTCGTGTGTGACATGTAGCAAGAAGCTTTGGTATTTATCTTTTTTATTAAACATTTAAAATGGTGAACTTGAATTTGTTCACAAATGATTTATTTTCGACTAAAAATGCTTTCTTTACTGTCAGTTACAAACCAGTTGTGCGATTTCTTTTTGATTTCAATTATTTTTATAAATATTATTTGAAGATATAAAAGACCTGCTGTAGTTTTCTTGAAATATAATAGGTTAGGTTAGGTTAGGTTGAAAAAGAGGGCCATAAGCATCCCAATCCGTCCTGGATTACACTTAGGCCTCATAGGCCTGTTGTGCGCTCTATAATAAGGAGTTCCCATTCCACTGTAGGGAGCCTGCACCGATGCCATGGAAACCTCTGAATTTGATTACGTTTAAGAACCTAGTTTCTTCAATGTATTTCCTTAAGTCTTTCCAATCAGAGCCCCTAAGAAATTCCATCTCCTGTATAAGCTCCTGAAGTCTCTTCTGACTTGGCTAAAAGCTGGACAGTAGCACAAGTAGTGCTTCAGTGAGTGTCTCGTCCTCTTCCTGGCAGGCCCTGCATGTTATATCGCCAACGATACCCATTCGTGCCAGGTGAGTCCTTAACTCTGTATGTCCTGTTATTAAATAAATCAACCTCCGTAGTGCTGGCCTAATTAATGTTAGGACCTCCTTTGTCCTACTACCATCTGGGTCCCCCCATAGAATTCTAGTCACCCTACCTACGGTAGAGTGCTGCCAATCTCTTGTATGTAATTCTATAGCCCATCGCTGTAGCTCGTTCTTAAAAACCTGAAATGGCTTCGGACTGTCTAGTGTGATGTTCGCCATTAATGCTCCCATCTTTGCTAGCCTATCTGCCTCAACATTTCCAGGTATCCCCTGATGTCCTGGAATCCATATTATCTCTATGCCCCCACAGTGCGTGTATGAGTTAATCTCATGCTTGCATTGTAGTACACACCGAGATTGAACCACATGATTCATCAGGGCCTCGATGACCTTCCTCTTATCCGTGAATATACGAACTGGTAGTCTGTTATCGATTTCCTTTAACCATCTTATCCCTACCGCAATAGCCACGATCTTACCCTGAAATGCTGTGTTATGATCCGTCAGGCGGAAGTATTTGTGAAAGTTACGACCCATGTCACAGAAACCTCCACCCGAACGGTCACCAATCCTCGACCCGTCCGTGTATAGGTTAGTTATGGGGTTCATTGTATCTGCATCCTCCCACTCCATACCTTCCGATATTATGGTGGTGCAGTGCGATTGTACATATCTAATAGGGATTCTATCGCACGTGACCGTGCGAGCGTTGTTCCCGGGTAAGACGTGTACTATACTCTGGTGTTTGGTTGTGTGTTCCCTTGTCAGCCACTCACCCATTACCATCAATCTCGTAATGAAATATAATAAAACGAAACAGTAAATATATAAAGATATATAAGAAAAGTAATAAAAATATATATATTTAAATTGTTAATTTTTTTTTCAACGGGCTTAAGTTCGAATCTGCGTGACTGCAAATGATTTTTTATTATTTTATTAATAAATGAAGTCGTTCAAATATAAAAAATAATAAATAGAATTTGAACAAATTCATTTACTAATAAAATAATAAAAAATCATTTGCAGTCATGCAGATTCGAACTTAAGCCCGTTGGAAAAAAAAATTAAAAATTTACATAAGAAAGTTCGACTAATAAAAATTCATACATAATTTAAAATATATATATTTGTTAGAGCACAATTTGTAAAAAAAATTTTGAATCATAAAAATATAAATTTTTTTCAATAATTAATAAATAATAAAAAAAATAATTTGTGAAAGTAAATTTTTTTTGTAGTAAATATTTTTAACGAACATTCATATTGCTATATTAAATTGGAAATTAATGGAAAGTCAACATCAGCTTTTTAGTTATTCAACTTACACAGAAGAGCAGAACAGCTGTTCTCGAAAGCCGCAACGCTTTCATCTTCAGTGCTCATGTGTATTGTGTTTGTCAGCTTCTGATCAGCATTAGTGCATGGTTTTGTTAGTTGTTGGGAGCCTCTTTTCAATGATAGAACTGGTCACAGAACATAATTGGCAACGACGGACACGATCATGTACTAAAACGGAGAGTAAAAGCAGCACCCTTCTTCGTCGGTCCTGTAGCAAAAAATTAGCCGGCGAAAAAAAAAAGGTTGAAAAAGCTACAAAAAATTCTCCATCTTCTCATTGTTGTTCATCTGTCCTCTTAACACTAGAGCTGTGTCGTTCGTGAACGAACGGGTCAATTTGAACGAATCAGTACACTGAACGAAGTGAGCCGGTTACTTTACTGAGCCGTTTTGGCTCAGCAGTACTGATAACAAGTTCAATTCACTTGGGTTCGCTCATTTCACTTTTTTTATTTATTGGCCACGGATTTCTTTAAATATGTATGTCCCGAACTGCACACCATCGAAATAAGAAATCTTAAAAACTTTTTAAACTTTCTCAGATTCTATTTTTGTTTATATGCAATTAAATACTTTTATTTTATAAAAATTGTCACTTATTAATTTTTTCTTTTTTGCATTTGGTGTTGTTTGTTTTGATTATTTTCCTTTTTATTGACCGAATCATATGTTTCTTTGTTTTCATTTCGTATTTCATAAAAAGAGCGAACGAACGAAATGAACGAACGAGTTCTTTCTTAAAGAATGAACGAAAATGACCGGTCACTTGAACGAATGATTTGGCACAGTTCTACTTAACACTATCTCCTCCTTTCTAGTTCCGGCGCAATGCACTGCATATGTAGAGGTCATGTCCTGAGTGCTGGTCCAAGATAAAAAAGCATAATTATTAATTATTCGTTTTTCGATGTGAAAACTTCTCACAGGTTACAGAAACCAGGCGCTGGAGACTTTTGAAATCAATTTCATAAATAGTAAAATAAAAGTTCAGATGCCATGGCAGCTGGATTGAAATGATTTTATTGAATTATAAAATTTATATTTCATTTATATTTTTATTTATAATTCATTGAACGCCATTGTGGAAATCTAGTCGGACACGACCGAGCCAGCCGCTGAAAAAAAGAATCAGATGCTAGCAATGATATTTGACTTGAAAACGATCCAATAGTCCTTTAGAAATCGAAATAAAAGCTCTACAGATTTGTTCATTCCTTTCTTTTTGTTAATCTTTGATATGCCATTGAAATTGCAACAGACTTTTAAAATCGCAGAGACGAAAGGACGGTAATGAAAAGTTGAAATTTATACAATAAACCAAGATTTTGTGGTTGTTTTTGTTGTATAGAAGTGCATCTTATACAATCAACCAACCAGTCAAACCATTCATACAAACCAGCAGCCAACCATCCATCCATCCATCCATCCATTTATTCAACCATAATATTCATTCAGTCATCCTGGTGTGCAGAAAGTAAAATGCAAAAATAAAAATTGAAAAGAAACAGAGTTCCACGCTTTTGCTAGTATTTTTGTGTTAAAAGGCAAAAGTTAGGGAGGTTGTTCATGCTTCAAAAATTTCCACTTGCCATACAAATTTTACTAAATATTTTTAAAGCCGCCATTAAAATTGGATGTAGGGTACGAGTATTTTCCTTGATTTGCAGGCCAGCTACGAGTAACACGTATGTTTTGCTATTAATTAGTGGAAATTAACAGGGAATTTTTACTGCGGCTGCTTTTCAGATCTTCAGTGTTTCGAAACTGTTAAATGGATTTAAATAAAAGTTGATACAATTTTTAGTAACTGAACTTAAATTCGTTTTTTACCTCCATTAAGCTAAGCTGTCGTCTGTCTTGGGAGTTTTATTTTATATCAGTTTTACACAACCATTTGCTTTATTTTTATTCCTCATTTCGGTTATTATTTTTAAAATGTTTTTTCTTCAGCAGCATTTTTTTTTTTTTGTTAAATGCAATTTTGAGTTGCCTACCATCATGCCTTTGTTACAAAATAAAAAAAAAGTATATGTATATTAAAAATAAAAAAGTGGAAAATACCACATAAAAATTTGAGCGTAAAAAAATAATAAGTAAAAAAGCTTGGTGTTTTGGATGGATTTTCAGTTTAATTGCGAAAAATTGTTGTTGTTGTTGCTTCCAGTTGTTTTCAACACTACTTGCAGCAATATAAGAGTTCATTATCAATCTCATCATCCTCGTCAGCAGCAACATCAGCATGCAATCTACTTACGAACGTTTTACATTACAATTTTTGCACAAAAAAAAAGAGAAAAATGTATTTCCTATTTTGCTGTGGTATTCGTTTCCTTTTAGCAAATTTCCTTTTTTTTTTTTGTTTTTGTCAATTTGCTTGTTTTTGCTAAGAGTGCAAAACGGCTTTGCTGTAATTAAAAAACCAGCTCAAACCCTCTCGGTTAAAGCAAACGGAAGGCGTAATAATTTCAACTGAGTTTCTGATGACAATGAATTCTTTTGGTCGGCATAAATATTTGATATAATAAAACACATTATAAATATTTTTTTCGTTTTGAAGAATTTTAATGCTTTAAAAGTTTCTTCGAATGCCAGAATTATTGCAAAGCTGCCGTACATACGAGTGTATAATTTACCAAGTGGCGATATTGCAAAGACATTCGGAATTTTTTGTGCTTGTCGGTTGGCCAACTCCATGTGTCTTATTTGAATTTAAAAATAATTGTTATTATTGGAAATCTTATGGCAAATTTGTGTACAAGAATTTCTTTTTCAGCAAACTGATATGGCAGCACACAAGTTGCTGTGTTGCCGTTTGCTATATATTTTTATAGGTACAATTGCCATATCGTTCAACCTTGGGTAGCTATCATAGAAAAGTTAACATTTAAACCTATATTCATAAAAAATACAACAATTTAACAATTTACAAGTTGTGAATTCTCAGATGGTTTTCGGAAGTATATGCATAAGATAAGAGGTTTTTAACTTTTCAAAACTGTGGTTAAAGTCTACTGAAGATTTGGTAAAGCACCAATGAAATGCATATAGACACTGCTTGACCACCAACAAATAAATTTCATTTATAAAATATAAAATTTATTTATATGAAATTTATTTCATAACAATTTTTTTATATGCATTTTAAAAAAAAAATTTGTATGAATAATTTTGAATAAAAAACATTTCAAACCCATTTTAAATATTATAAATATGGGAATTAATGTGTAACAAACCATTCGTTTTGTTTATTACGCAACTTCAGCGGTTTTAAAGGGTGTTTTTTATGAAGTTTTTATTTTACGCGAATCACTCTGTTGTCTGACAGCTGTTTTGACAGTTTAAAGTGACGTCTCTACTCAGTATTATTTGGCAAATCATCATGAACAGGTTAACTCCAGAACAACGCTTCCAAATCATGGAAATTTATTTTCAAAAACAGTGTTCAATTAAAAATGTTTATCCGCTTTTTTACCGCAAAATTCTCTTCAGTGATGAGGCGCATTTTTGGTTGAATGGATGATGTCAACAAGCAAAATTGCCGTATTTGGGGCAAAGATAATCCACACACGCAGTTCAAGAATTACCAATGCATCCCGATAAATGTACTGTTTGGTGCGGTCTATGGGCTGGTGGAATCATCGGTCCTTATTTCTTTAAAAATGAGGAGGAAGGACGACGCGTTACCGTGAATGGAAATCGATACAGAATCATGATCAATGAATTTTTGGTGCCAAAACTTCAAGATATGGATGCAAACGAAATGTGTTTTCAACAGGATGGTGCCACTTGTCATACTGCGGGCGAACAATGGACTTATTGAAAGAACATTTCTACGACAACATTATTTCGAGAAATGGACCGGTGAATTGGCCTCCGCGTTCGTGTCATTGCTGAAATACGCCCTCAAATGCTTGAAAAGGTGGTCGAAAATTGGACCTCCAGAATGACCTTTGTGCAAATTAGTCGTGGTGGCCATATGCCCGAAATTATATTTAAATGTTAAATGACAAGAAATTATCTACCAAATAAAAACTTTTTTTTGGCCATTTCATAATTTACCAGGTGTTTTATTTAAATTTCAAATCAGCAAGCTCCTATAAAAACACCCTTTAACTTATATGGAATGCAACCTTGTTTTTGTCTGTTTTTGGGCGTGCTAAGTTGAGTGCTGCCAAGTTGTATATTGGAAACAGCTGGTATGTTAATAAGAATATATACTGACGCCTGAAATATTATGAAAACATTGTCAAAATGGAAGAGAAAAAGGAATTTATGGACGGATATTTATGGAAATATTTTTATTGACATTTCGATTTTAAAACACATTGTAAAACTTTTATTTATTTTTTTCCTTCAAATAAAAATTTCTGTTGTACAGGTTGTCAATTAAGTGTTGTAAAACCAATTCACACATTTCTTTGAGTGATTAAGTTTATTTTGAACAAATTTATTATACAGACTGTATGTTAAAACCACAATTTGAAGTGTGAACGCAAAATCAGCTGTCTATGGTTCTAAAACTAGGTTTTAACTTTCAGTGTGTGAACACTATAAAACTATTATATAATTTTTTTTTGTTATTTTTTTACGTAATCTACACATAAGTTTCTGTAAGAAAAATATTTATTAATTCATAAATAAAATCAGGCATTTAAAGGTTAAATATTTTGTATGGAAATATTTATTGTAAAAATAAATGCAATTAAAATTTATAGGCTAACGTGTCTTAATTCGACGAGAAAATATATTCCCAAGTACAGGAAAAAGACAACATTAATTTAATTATAATTATTATTTAACTTACAAAACATAACAGAACAGCTGTTTTCGAAAGACCCTACACTATCATCATCAGTACTTAAGTACATTTTTGCTTATCAGCACTTATGAGACCGTTTAGTTGCATGTGATGAAAGTTTTTATTTATTAAAATTTTATTATGAAATTTACATACGAGAGCTGCATCAAACCGGTCGAATATTTCTGAATTTCTTGTTTCACTTGTACTTAAGCCAGGCCTTTTTCGTTTGAATTCTTTTATATTTACTCAACTAGATATTTTAGCTATTGTTAGATAAAGCCAGTATTTTATTTTCTTCTTGGACGGATATTTATGGCAACTATTTTTTTCTTGAGCCGGCACTTAGCGCAAGCACCCTACTAATGCAAAGCAAATGAGTCGATAATGTCGAACGCACTGTTGGAAGTTGCAGAATTTAAAAAGTTAAAGAGAAAGGACTTTTATGATGAAACATTTTTTTAATGAAATATTTCATGCATGTAATTGTAATTTTTTTAGAAATATTGTCTTCATAAACAACGTTTTAAAAAATTGCTCACTTATATTTTTGTGTTTTTCCCCAAAATAGTACTGTATAACCTTCAACGCTATAGAAAGAATTAATGAGATCTAATTCTATTAATTATTGTGCTAAAATTGTTTGAAAACTTTAACAGAAAAAACTTAAATATTTTGGGCCTTTTAAATCGATAATTTAGCCCCCAACAAAAATTAATAGAATGCATCACTGGTAGAAAAAGTAAAGGGTGTTTTTATAAGAGCTCGCTGACTTGAAATTTAAATAAAACATATGCCAAATTATGAAATGGGCAAAAAAAATTTTTTATTTGGTAGATAATTTCTTGTCATTTAACATTTAAATATAATTTCGGGCATATGGCCACCACGACTATTTTGCACAAGGGTCATTCTGGAGGTCCAATTTTCGACCACCTTTTCAAGCATTTGGGGGCGTATTTCAGCAATGACACGTTGAATACTGGTTTCCAAAGCGTCAATCGTTGCTGGTTTATCCACGTAAACCAATGATTTCAGGTATCCCCACAAAAAATGATCGAGTGGCGCCAAATCACACGAACGCGGAGGCCAATTCACCGGTCCATTTCTCGAAATAATGTTGTCGTTGAAATGTTCTTTCAATAAGTCCATTGTTTCGCCCGCAGTATGACAAGTGGCACCATCCTGTTGAAACCACATTTCGTTTACATCCATATCTTGAAGTTTTGGCACCAAAAATTCATTGATCATGATTCTGTATCGATTTCCATTCACGGTAACGCGTCGTCCTTCCTCATTTTTAAAGAAATAAGGACGGATGATTCCACTAGGCCATAGACCGTACCAAACAGTACATTTATCGGGATGCATTGGTAATTCTTGGACGGCGTGTGGATTATCTTTGCTCCAAATACGGCAATTTTGCTTGTTGACATATCCATTCAACCAAAAATGCGCCTCATCACTGGAGAGAATTTTGCGGTAAAAAAGCGGATAAACATTTTTAATTGAACACTGTTTTTGAAAATAAATTTCCATGATTTAGAAGCGTTGTTCTGGAGTTAACCTGTTCATGATGATTTGCCAAACAATACTGAGAAGAGACGTCACTTTAAACTGTCAAAACAGCTGTCAGACAAAAGAGTGATTCGTATAAAAAAACTTCATAAAAAAACACCCTTTACTTAACACCTATACGAAAGTGGTTTTAAAGTGGGTTTTAACAAAATCATTTTGTATGGTAAAACCAGGTTTTAACAGTTGGTTTTAACGTTAAAACCAGAATTTTTTTAAACCATGCCAGTGTGTAAACACTATTAGTTGGTTACTTTAAAGATAAAGCGTATATAGAATTTTGGCAACAGTGTGCATTTAAGGGTTAACTATTAATTCAGTTGGTTGCTTTATATACTATTTATTCTGATTTTTATACAACTTAAATCGAATTGCCTTAGTTCGATATTATAAATGAAAATGTAAAAAGCCAGTTGTTTATATCAATGTGTTTGCTGTTATGATCTTGCATGTAGAATTTTTTATTAGGCTGAAATTTGTATGTAATTTAATACAGAAACAAAACTATGTATATATGTATTTTATTTTATTTACATTAAAGTAGCTTAATCTAAAGTTTTTCGTTTTATTTTATAAAATTTATTAAATATCATATTGTCCTGTTTATGACAGTTGTTTATAATATTTAGTAACGCAAATTTATCATAAAAGTTTTAAAAGCAGAAAATAATATTTTTGGTTTTTATGTCCCGTACCGCCTTAGACGAAATGTGCAACACTTTGTTATGTTCGTCTGTATGTGTGTGTGTGTGTGGTCGACTCGTTTTGATGCAGAAGACAATGTACACGCGACAATGACAAATCATGAAGTTAAAAAGTTGAGAACAAAAACCCAAAATTATGCAAAGAAACATCATCATTATTGCTGCCATCGTCATCATTTAGACCTCTTATTCCTCTCTCCAGCTCCCTTTTATGGGGACCATGATTTATCACCTAATAATTATATAAGCGTACTTTTTGCTGCGTGTTTGTTTGTTTATTTATTTTCTCCTTTGTTGTTCCTTTTATGCCTGCAGCCTGGCCATTCGCTCATCCAGGCACAAACAGTTTTATTCTTGAAGACTTTCTTTTATTTTTTGGGGTTTTTATTGTTTTTTGTTCGATTTTTAATTTAATCCTTGGCTACAATATGTTGCTCGTCCCTTGTGTGTGTGTGTGTGTGCGTGTGCTCGTTTTATTCCTTTTTAGGCAAGTACACAATTTATATGTTCACGTTGTTTTGTTTTTGACCAGGCGCCAATGCGGATTAATTTCCATAACTCCTCTCCCTTCGATATTTAACTGCAAATACACTTGAATACTGTTTAATATAAGTTTTTTAAGGTTTAAAATTGAGAAAAATTATCATTCGAGCATGTGCAGATATTTTGCTACTCATATATGAAATCTACTCAGTCTCATTGAATTACCAGAATCTATTCAGCGGCAATTCTAATTTTACTTGCATTAATTTAATTGGCAGCTAACCTTGATTCGTCATTGCAACTGGCACTTTAACGTAGCAATTCCATACTGAATGGCAGTATTTGTTGAATTTCCATAAAGCGCAATATCACGGTGGCCATTGTTCCTTCCTTCATCTTCAACTGTTTGGCATACTTTTTCAATACAAATCCAACATGCGAGTCGGAATACATGGATGGCACTGCCTATACGAATACGAATAGTTGCTGCGATCAAGTATAAATTTTTGTTGAAAATTCCTGATGTGATGGTTGGCCGCTTGCAATTAGTTACGCTCTGATGTCTGCAGTAAATTTTTGCTGGTTGGCTCAGGAACTATTCAGAAAATATACAAGCCAAAGAGACTACGTGTGGTTGGTAGTCCTAAATGCAGGCCATTATTGTTAATGCTTTGGAGTACTCGTATTATACATACTGTGTTACTGGCCTAAACCGATTAATATGGTTGTTGCTTTTTTGTTTGCTTTTGTTTTTGCTAAATGAAATTATTGGCAAAAATATTTTTATCATAATAATGCCAAATATTTGCAGCCAAGTTTGAAAGGCTGTTGATTAATTACAGCAAATTTACTAGCAACATTACTACCCTTAATTTTATTAACTGTTTGCTTGCCATTCGTTGCCAACGTTTGCTGTCCTATAATAATATTTAAGCTATTTTCCTCGACTGCAGATGCAATATGGTGGCCGATATATTGAATTTATTAGTTTAGGTTTTAGCTGAACAAATTTTTAATTTGTCTTCTTTAATTTAAGGCTTCAGGCCAACTGCGGCCAGCTGATTGATAAATAAATTATTGGATACAAATTGAAAATTTAAAAAAACGAGGAGTGGTTTCTTTGACAGTTATTTTGTGCCATTGATTCACTGTTGACCGTTACATTGTGGCCTGTGAACTGATGATGATGAACTGTCATCATAAAAAAAAAATGTGTTCTTCACCGAGCGTCTATGCTGAACTGTATTCCCTTTGAAAGATTAGATTTGCGAGATTTGGGCTGTAGGATCCGAAATTAAGGCGGCTATAGACTGGTGCATTACAACTGATACGACCGATTCAAGCACCTAACGGGTGATTTTTCAGCAACCTACTTTTCGGAAACATTGTTTTTGACAGCTCAGCTGTCTTTGTGTAATATGTTACAGTTAAACATGCTCAGTTTGGTCTATAATTTCACCATGAATAGCGTTGCAAACGAACGACGCTTGCAGATTATGGAATTTTATTATCAAAACTCATGCTCGGTTAAGAGCATGTCATTGAATGGTTATGTGAACAAGTATTGACAGCTCAGCTGTCTTTGTGTAATATGTTACAGTTAAACATGCTCAGTTTGGTCTATAATTTCACCATGAATAGCGTTGCAAACGAACGACGCTTGCAGATTATGGAATTTTATTATCAAAACTCATGCTCGGTTAAGAGCATGTCATTGAATGGTTATGTGAACAAGAAAAATTGTCACAAGTATTGCGAACTGCTAATAGGCCGGTGGCACTTTTATCAAAGACTACAAATGGTAGGAACGTTACCGTGAATGGCTAGCACTACTGTGCGGTGATAACATATTTTTTTGCCCAAAATGGAAGGGCTGGACTTGGCCGAAATGTAGTTTCAACAAGTCGGTGCCACATGACACACAACACCCGAAACAATGGTCCAAATGAGAGGCGAGTTTGGTGAACAATTTATTTCATATTTGCGGACGGTCAATTGGTCGTCTAGATCATCCTATTTAGCGCATTTTGAATATATTTTGTAGGGCAACGATGAGGTTGATGTCTATAGCGACAAGACCGCAGCGTTTGACTTACAGCAAGAAAATATTGATGAATTCATTCATGAGAACCATTTGAAGGCCTAGCAGCGGTCAACATTTTCATGAAACTATTTCTAAACATTGAATAAAAAAAATTGTTCAATAAACTCAAATAAAGATTTCATACATTTCTCAAAATGTTATTATTTTTTTTAATCAAATCCGAAAGCTCTTAAAAATCACCCATTAGCTGCATCGTCAGTTGAACTCATAAGGATTTCCTGGAATCATTTAGACTTGCGTAGTCGCACTGATGCAACCATACGACTGTTTTGAAAATTTATCTGTATCACGAAGTTTTTAAAATTTAAGCTATTTTGTGAACAGACCTCGTAGACGGTGAAAATTTTGAAAACAGAATTTGTGATAGTTACTTTATTTTTATAATTTTTCCTCGTCCGCGGTTTAGCCAAATTAGCGACAAAACAGGTTGGGACGTTTGTTTTTTTTTTGTACCTTATTCTGTAAGTCGTTGTCGATACTCTTCTGTAGCTAGTGTTATGCCTTCACCTTAGGGAGAGGTCGACAGCCATTGTCTACCAGAACCATGCACGAAGAAGATAGGCTAAAAAATCTATCCCATATTTATGACTTAGTGCGGAATCGAAACCTTCAGTTTCGTAGTCTAGGCTTTAACCCCCATATTCATAAAAAAATAAAACGTATTTGAAATCTGTTTCAAGAAAATTTTGTATGAAAAAATTTGATTAAAATTCATTTCAAACTCACTTTAAATTTTATGAATACCGGGTTAACTATTTCAGCCTACAGAACTATTATAGGAAGATGACACAAGCAACTCCTTTTGGCCTCAATGAGATATGAGCACCAAGAATTAACTGCTCTCATGTACGGCTATCACACGTGGGGTGATGTAAAATGTACACAAAAATCATGCGTTTTGGCGCCGTTACCCTTTTTCTTTTTTATCGCAGGCCTGTGCCCACAAACCACAACCATCATTTGAATTCAGTGTGACGTATGTGACAAAAAAAGTATAAAATTAGACGTTGCAAACTAATAAAGAACTTCGATGATATTTCTAACACTATTTTCATTTAATATAAATATAGCAAGCTCTTAACGAAACACCCTTTGTGTGAACGACTGAGTATCTGCACCAAGTGTCGCCGTTATTATGCACAATATTTATTTTTATGATTGTTAATGCTCACACAAATATCTTTATAAAAATGTACATTGTCAGAGCAGACATTTCCAAGCCACGCAGAGAAATACACAGCCAAACACACACACATTCTTACAAAACTGTTATTTTCCGTTAGTTTGTTGGCATTTAGTTGGCAACAAATGTACAGACAAAGACAAAGTTGTTTATAAGTTTTTATTATATTATTTGTTATTTAAGTAAATTTGTTTATTACTTTTTATTTGTCATTTGTTGTCCTTTTTTGGATTGCAAGTACTTGTGAAAAGTTGCCTGGAAACAAACAAAAAAAAAAAATTAAAAATAAAATTACTTTGTGACACTTAACATTTCAGTACGGAATCGAAGTCAGGTTGTAATATCCAGGTAAATAAAAATGGTTTCAGTTTTATGGCCTTTTATTGTTATGGTCTTCAAAAAATAAAAGTAAAGAAAAAGAAAAAATTAATAGAAACAAATAAAAAGTAAAAAGTACAAAATTTGATAAACGAATTAAACCAACTGCTTGGCTGACTATAGCGTACACTGTCATTTCATTATATGCACCTAATAAGAAAATAATAAAACGCACAAATATCCTTTTTATCCCTCCAGTTATTTTCACTGTCATAAACGAAACACCTCCTATTCCATAAACCAAATGTCAATTTCAATTGTTTTCTATTGTCTGGTGACCCCATTGATTAGCGTCATTCGAACAATAAATTTATCGTATCTCTCCCCTCCCCTTGATTAGTGTCAAACAAACGAAAGCACCAATTAACATTATTAAAACTGACATTAAATTTTGACAAACTCATGCGAAAAATATCGACAGCACTGACGACAAGACAAACATACAAAACGAACATTTTGCAGAACAAACATGCACAGACAGTAAAATGAAGCGAAATAAGAAACGCAATCGAAGAACAATGAATGGGATCTGTCGGAGTATGAATGTAATGAATGTGAGAAATCCCATTGATTACCAATAAACTACAATTATCCCCTGCCAATGCAGCGTGCATGCAATTCAAAATTGAATGGAAATTGACTTTAAAACCACCACTCACTCTCAACAGGATCATCATCGTCATCATCATCGTCATCATCATCATCAACAAGACGAGTACATTCGTAGTACACAAGGCAGCAAACAGGATTGTTGAGCAAATAGATAAAAGGTTACAATTAATAAACAAATATTATTTTAAAACGAAGGGGATGCTAAAATGATGGCATGTTCCTTCTGTATGAGTATTTAATTCATAAAGATACTCGTTGGATTAAGACAATCAATGAACAAAAGACTCTCTTGTATGAAAGTTAATTGGAGGTACAAATTACACTGCAAGTAATTGTGTTACTTGAGCGAAATGAAAATTTGGATCTACAAAGTGAAAGGGTTTTCTTATTAATTTAATTTTCTTTATAGTTTAAAACGGTGGACAAATTAAAAGTTATTCCTTGATATTATTTATTTCTCAGAAAATAAAAGTTATTTCTTGATTCTTATTTATTCCTTAGAAAATAAAAGTTATTTCCCGATTTTTATTTATTGCGCATAAAATTTCTTGATTTTTATTTATTCTCCAGAAAATAAAAGTTAATTCTTGATTTTTATTTATTCTTCAGATAATAAAAATTATTTTTTTTTATTTTTAATTATTTCCCAGAAAATAAAAACAATTTTTTGATTTTTAATTTATTCCCCAGAAAATAAAGGTTATTTCTTGATTTTTATTTATTCTTAGAAAAATAAAAGTTATATTTTGTATATTTCCTAAGAAAATATATTTTTTTTTGCTTTTAGTTTATACTTCAGAAAATAAAAGTTTTTTCTCGATTTTCATTTACTCCTCAGGAAATAAAAGTTCTTTTTTGTTTTTTATTTATTCCTTAGAAAATAAAAGCTATTTCCCAATTTTTATTTATTGCGCATAAAATTTCTTGATTTTTATTTATTCCCCAGAAAATAAAAATTACCTTTTGATTTGTTTTTAATCCCCGGAAAATAAAAATTTCTTTTTGATTTTTATTTAATCCCCGGAAAATAAAAATTATTTTTTAGATATTTATTTATTCCCCAGAAAATAAAAGTTATTTGTTGATTTTTATTTATTGCGCATATAGTTTCTTGATTTTTATTTATTCTCCAGAAAAAAAGTTATTTCTTGATTTTTATTTATTCCCCAGAAAATAAAAGTTATTTCTTGATTTTTATTTATTCCCCAGAAAATAAAAGTTATTTCTTGATTTTTATTTAATCATCAGAAAATAAAAACAATTTTTTGATTTTTATTTATTCCCCAGAAATAAAAGTTATTTCTTGATTTTTAATTATTCCTTAAAAAATAAAAGTTATTTCTCGATTTTTATTTAACCCTCAGAAAATAAAAACAATTTTTTGATTTGTATTTATTCCCCAGAAATAAAAGTTATTTCTTGATTTTTAATTTATCCCCCAGAAAATAAAGGTTATTTCTTGATTTTTATTTATTCTTAGAAAAATAAATGTTATATTTTGTATATTTCCTAAGAAAATATATTTTTTTTTGCTTTTAGTTTATACTTCAGAAAATAAAAGTTTTTTCTCGATTTATATGTTGATTTTTATTTATTCCCCAGAAAATAAAAATTACCTGCTGATTTTTATTTAGTATCCGGAAAATGAAAATTACTTTTTGATTTTTATTTATTCCCCAGAAAATAAAAGTTATTTCTTGATTTTTATTTATTCTTCAGATAATAAAAATTATTTTTTAGATTTTTATTTATTCCCCAGAAAATAAAAGTTATATCCCGATTTTTATTTATTGCGCATAAAGTTTCTTGATGTTTATTTATTCTCCAGAAATAAATGTTATTTCTTGATTTTTATTTATTCCCCAGAAAATAAAAATTACCTTTTGGTTTTTATTTATTCCCCAGAAAATAAAAGTTATTTGTTGATTTTTATTTATTCCCCAGAAAATAAAAATTACCTGCTGATTTTTATTTAATATCCGGAAAATAAAAATTACCTTTTGATTTTTATTTATTCCCCAGAAAATAAAAGTTATTTCTTGATTTTTATTTATTCTTCAGATAATAAAAATTATAGTTTAGATTTTTGTTTATTCCCCAGAAAATAAAAGTTATTTCCCGATTTTTATTTATTGCGCATAAAGTTTCTTGATGTTTATTTATTCTCCAGAAATAAAAGTTATATCTTGATTTTTATTTATTCCCCAGAAAATAATAGTTATTTCTTGATTTTTATTTAGTCCCCAGAAAATAAAAATTATATTTTGATTTTTATTTATTCCCCAGAAAAAAAGTTATTTCTTGACTTTTATTTATTCCCCAGAAAATAAAAATTACTCTTTGATTTTTATTTATTCCCCAGAAATAAAAGTTATTTCTTGACTTTTAATTTATTCCCCAGAAAATAAAGGTTATATCTTGATTTTTATTTATTCATAGAAAAATAAAAGTTATTTTTTGTATTTTTATTTATTCCTAAGAAAATAAACATTTTTCTTTGCTTTTAATTTATTCTTCAGAAAATAAAAGTTATTTCTTGATTTGCATTTACTCCTCAGGAAATAAAAGTTATTTTCTGTTTTTTATTTATTCCTTAGAAAATAAAAGTTATTTATTTGCCAAAAATAGCAGAGCATATCAACGATATGTTCAGAAGTTGTTACACTTCCGTCATCAGTACTGATATGTATTTCTGTTCATCACCTCTTGTTTCGTTTTTCAGTTAAATGACATAGCAGTTATTGTTTATAAAAAATTTTATAAAAAAATTATTTACAAATGCGGTATCAAACCTAAACTGAAAATCTCGATTTGAAATTTTTTTTGTGAAAAATTAGGACTAAATCAATAGAGAGAAGTGATACCGTTTGGAATGTTATTGGAAGTTAAACAAATTAATTTTAAAAATTCCTGTAACGCTTTTCGGATAATTCCAAACTATATAAACAACCTTTAATTAAAAATCAATTAAATTAAGAAATTTTTGCAATCATATTCTGCAACTAAAAGCAATCTATGTGAAATATTTGAATTACATAATTAGAAAATGTGTTAAATATTTTCACACAAAAAAATTTTTAACCTAGATTTGTTTTTGCCATAGTTCTGTTTTTGTCTATCAACATCCCTAGTATTTAATATTTTATTTCAAGAAGGTCAAGTAAAAGTTTAAAAACCTCTCCATTTGAAACACATCCTTCTACGAAATGTCCCTCACAGCCAATTTATCATACTACTCACATCTGGCAAGTGGCTACAGCATTTGTACTATAGAATTTTGTTGAGCATTTTGTTCGAAGTAGCAACTATTATTTAAAACACAGATTGTCTAAGGACAAGGACATATTCCAAAAGCTTTACAATTAAGAATGTAACAAATGAAAACTAGCAACTGGTGGTTAACAGCTACTGAGTTGGCTGCATTAGAAGAAGTCAAACTAAAAATAACAAAAAGAAAAAAAAGGAAAAAACTTTACACTTGACATTGAAAATTATAAATTTGCCATGGTTATTAAAAGAAGAAGGATGTTGTAGTGGGTGGTTTTCGTAGTTGCACTAAAAATGGCTAACGAAGCTTTGCCTAGAAAATAGTACACAGCATGCCGGCAGAATGTTTTGAAACTGCAAGAGAACTTTGCTCGATTGCACGAGTATGTGGGTGAGTGAGTGTTTGCGTTAAAAACAAAAAGTTAATTAGACATTTTCCACTCGCACAAGAAGTAGCATTTTTGTTTACTTTTGCTTGCTATTTTTGTGTTATCCTGGTATTTTAAGCTTAATAATATTCTCTTATTCTCTCAATTTGCTATTTTCATTATTGCAAAATGTTACGAGGGTGTTAATTGTTGTTATTAAAGAGTGTATTCTAAAATATATACATTTAACGAGTATTTAAGAGATTGCCGGGAAGGGAGTTTTTAACATTCTCTGTTCCGTTAACAACTTTTCTCTGTATTAAGACAATGCTATAGCATATATTTTATTATACCTAAAAACGTCAACAATTGAAAATTACTTATACTTATATTACCCTGATTTATCCATTTCTTATATACTTATATATGAATTTGCGGAATTTTTCAATAAACTCAAAATATAGGTTAATAATTCTGATTTTAAGAATAAAAAGTTAGCTTTAAAGTAGGAAAGATGGCATCAAATATGTTTGTTGTTTTCAATAAAAAATTATGGGGGTGCTTTATCTGCAGTCCAAATTAGTTATCTTTTGAGAAAAGTACTTTTTATAAAATAGTACTACTTATTTAAGAAACTGTAATTTTTAAATTTGTAAGTAAGAGCAGGTATTTTTTAGGCAAAAATAACCTTTTAAGGAAAAATCAATTTTAAGAAAAAGTACGTTTTAGGGAAAAGTACATTAAAAAAAGTACCTTTTTTAAAATGAGCACCTTTTGAGGAAATTTTCTTTTAAGAAAAAAATCGTTGAAAAAGTTCCCTGTAACAAAAAGTACCTTTTAACAAAAAGTACCTTTTAACAAAAAGTACCTTTTAACAAAAAGTACCTTTCAACAAAAAGTACCTTTTAACAAAAAGTACCTTTTAAGAAAAAGTACCTTTTAAGAAAAAGTACCTTTTAAGAAAAAGTACCTTTTAACAAAAAGTACCTTTTAACAAAAAGTATCTTTTAGAAAAAATACTTTTTAAAAAAGAGTAGTTTGAAACAGAAAGTACCTATTATAAAAAAGTACTTTTTAACAAAAAGTACTTTTCAAGAAAAACTTGTCATATAAGAAAATGTACTTGTTAAAAAATAATATCTTTTAAGAGAAAAATTTTTAAAAAAAAGTTACTTTTAAGAAATAGTACCTCTTAGGAAAAGTACCTTTAAAGTAAGTGTCATTTAAAAAAAGTGCACTTAATGAAATCATAGATTAAACAAACAAAAAAAAAAAAAATATATATATATATATATATATATATATATATATATATATATATATATATCTTTAAAAGAAATCAGTTTTCATGAAAAAGTAACTTTAAAAACATCTATTTTAGAAACTCACCTATAAAAAACATATTTTGATTACAGAAGCACATTAAAAATTTTTGTTGTTTTTATACCACCGTTTTGGGAAAAAATTTTGGAAACTACTTTTTGCAGAAAGGACGTTTTAAAAAAAACCATTATTGTATTGCAGCATCACTGGTATAGAGCGATTTTGTACTCATGTTCTCTACATGTTTGCGGTAAAATTCATTTAGACATTGAAATGATTTAAGCTTCCGTTTATTTAGATTCGCTCATAACTTTTATTTTCCTTATTCCTCTTCTACTTTGGCCATTAACACCCTCTGCTCGTTGGCCATAGAAAAATGGCGTGATAATTATATTGAGTCTAATTAGATTGTTGTCTTAAATGGCGTAGGGTAGTTGTTTATTTTTTTTATGGCCATTTAACTTAAACACAAATTCTCTGTAAACTCTTACTTTTGTTTTTGTTGCCAGACGGACGGAAGGAGGCTTTTAAATGAAGTTTTCTTTGCATTTCTTTTGCGTATTTCTTTTTGGCATTTTATTTTATTGGCGTTAACGAGAGAAAATCACAGTCATAAGTTTTCAAAAAGTAAAAAATTTCATTAGCATTTTTATGGTCTTAATGACGTTAGAGCAAAGAAAAAAACGAAGATTGTTCAATTGCTTTAGGTTGTCAGTTTTGTGGTAGCAGGGTTTAAATTTGAGGTCAAGGCCAAAATGAAAAGTAATAAAACTAATTAGTGCGTACCAAGGACACAGCCGTATTTAAAAGTTCAAGTAAAAGAAAATTAAATATAAAAGAAGGAGTTTTTTTTTAAAGGCAATGAACTTGGAAATATTTCAAATTTAAAGTAAAGGAAATTTAAATAGAATTTAAGGGCGATAAATAATAAAATAAAAAAAGGTTGCAAAAGGTTTGATTAGAGAAAGTTATTTCAATTGTGTTGTGTGAAATAATGTGACAGAGTAAAGAATTTTCAGTTAATATTAGAAAGACTTTCATCGTTGTCGAACAAAAAATAAAAAAGAATAAAAGTAAAAAGTTTGAGTGATAGTTCTGATGCATAAGAAATATTTTACGTTAATAAACTGCTTATTTGACTCATTTTGTTTAGAAATATGTCAAATAAGAATTTTATAAGCATAAAATATTTTTTGTGAATTAGACGTTTTAAATTTGACTTTACCACTTCAATATGAAAGGCTATAATTAGGATTTCTTTTCGAAATTGCTTTTTGGTGATTCCAATACATCTCATACAAATTCACCTCTTCACAAAAAAAGTTATTCCATTGACCATAAATCTTTTAACAATTTTTGGTTTTTAATTCATTTCTAACATTCAACTGGATCTAAAACTTTTCTAGTATATTTTTATAAAACATTAAAACTTAAGTGAATTTTTTCTATCTATTGTCAAGAAAGAAACGGAATTCTCCTGCAGCGAAAATATGGGGGCTTGACATGTTGCTAAAAAATTTTTTATATAAAAGTGCCAACACACACTTTTACGTTAAATGTAGGAATTACAAGCCTTTCTTGTCCCAAGCAAGAGGGGTGAAAAATTTCATTCTCCCCAAAGCTAAAGGTAGAAAGCTTCAATGCTTGGGCAACAACTGGTTATAAAAGATTCTGGGTTTCCTCTACCGGCATCAGTCTTTAATGGGAAAAATATTGACAGGAAAACTCAAACGTGCCCAGTAAAAAAATTTATTAATAAAATCAATAATTTAAATTTATTTTGAATAACTTTATATGAACTTTTGCAATATTTTTTGTTACGTGGGAAATATGTTGGTGCTGTTGGCTGAAGTAGTAGAACACGAGACTATGAAGCGGAGGGTCGTGAGTTCGAGCACGCGCTGAGTCATGAAATATTGTGTTGAATTCTTCTGAACAGCATTAGTGCGTGGTTGTGTTAGTTGTTGCCAGCCTGTTTCAATGATGAAGGCATAGTCACTGGTCACTGAACATAATTGGCAGCGACTAAAAGCAGAGTAACAGCACCCACCTTCGTCGGCCCTGTAGCCGGCGAAGTAAAAAGGTTGAAATAGCTACAAAAAAACTGTATCTCTTCTCATCTTTCCTAATCTGTCCCCTCAATACTATCCCCTCGTTTTCAGTTCCGGCGCAATGCATTGCATATATAGGGCTCATCCCCTGAGTGTTGGTCCTATTCCTAAAAAAAAAAAAAAAAAAAAAGTTCGTCAAGTGGCTGCCCACACCTTTTGACATGCATTTTTCACGGCTTTCAAGATTACTTCTAGCATTCTTATCGAACATTATCCTGTGCAGCTCTCTGGGACTTCTTTCCATAAGACTTCAAAGACGGGTGATCTTATAAAATTGCCAGATATCCACAGTTACTCCTGCTGTGTGTGCAAGTCTTATTTCTTATTGTTCACCAAGATCATCATCATGTGGACATGCAATTTTCACGGCTTTCAAGATTACTTTTAGCATTCTTATCGAACATTATCCTGTGCAGCTCTCTGGGACTTCTTACCATAAGACTTCAAAGTCGGGTGATCTTATAAAATTGCCAGATATCCACAGTTACTCCTGCTGTGTGTGCAATTCTTCTTTCTTATTGTTCACCAAGATCATCAGTTCAATCAATTTCGCCTTTAAGAAGTCGTTCATCATGGACTTGTAGTGTAGTAAACATGTTGCCGATGGCATCTTCAAGAAATATGGGAATGTAAACTTATTTTATTTAAATAACCGCTTAAATGGAAATTTGGCTCGTGGCTCATTTTCGAATTACACTTTTTCTTTTCTTTGTTGATATTGAGAATGACTACAGTAATTTACTAATGATTAGCGGGCAGTGACTAATTCCCTATTTCCACTTGTTACGGGATTGTGTGTAAGTCTCCCACTGAAACTAGCTGTAGAGTGTGTCTCATGATGTCCAATTGTGTGGCAAGTCGCCTGGTTAATAGTTCTTCCTTATCAGTGGCATCGGCAGGGCAACAGAACGACCAGTCCGTTGCCGGCCTCGGCATGCAGGAATTACAAGCCTGTTTTGTCTTTTATGATTCCAGATTTTTCGAGTTCAGCAGCTAAGCGCCTGGTTACCATTAAGGAAACGACAAGGCTACTCATGATGCTTTAATACCAGCAACTGACTATTAACAACACGCTCCGTTTGTCGTCTCTCTTCTTGAGAGAGAGAAAATATTTTTTACGAACAACTCTCAGCTTGAATTGGTTTAATTTTATATTTTGTCCGGAACAAGGTGGCCTTAGTTCAGAAATTGGCGATCAGCTGTTACCAAGGTAAAATTATTGAACTGTCAAAGTGTTCTTCTGGTTTTTGGTTTTTGTGTGCGGCCATTGTTTTTTCCAAAGCATTTCATTTGACAGTTCAATAAATTTTACACAGAGTTGCATAAGTGAGTTCACCTTGTATGAATTCGCCTTGGTCCGGACGAAATTGAACTGAGTTGCCAATAGGTTAAACTTTTTCACACAAAGTTGAGGTGTCATTTTGTGTTTGATATATTAAATTGTGTATGAGATTAAATATATAAATTATGAGAAATAATATTATCTATTTGTTTTTTTTTATATGTACTTTGCTAATAACAATGCTTTATGCAATTCAAAGCCATAAGGAACAGCAATTTTCTTTTTTCATCCATTATTATTATCACAAATTCTTGAAAAATAATTTAAAATATGTAATATTCAAACATCCAAAATATCAAGAAAACAAAGCAAAATATAAAAAATTGCTGCAGTACTACCATTTGGTAAAACGAATTTTTTACATGTATGGCAGCTTTGTTTTTCCGAACAAATTTTTCTCAATGGGTGAATCGTGCTGCAGAAACTCCCAGTAAAGAAAATTTTGTCCGGACAAAAATTTTGTTCGGACAACATGGGTGAAACCGCCTTAATTGACGAACAAAGTGATTTGTCAAATGTATATTTTCCGATAGGATGATTAATTCTGAATTTCTTAAACTTGATAATATTATCGTAACGTAGATGTAAACATTGTTATATAACATGCTTGTCTCTCTCTTGTACGTCTGTAATGTATTTTCTTTTACAAAACAGAGAAAAATTATATTCGCATAAATTCTTACATTGAAAAGAGATGGTCGCATGGAGCTTCAATAAAATCCGGTAAACCATTTAATAATTCCTCATATATTTCATTTCAATCCCACTGTGCATCGAAGAAAGCGCTTGTTATACTTTTAATTTATAAAAAGCATTTTCTCGGAATAAATGAAAAACTTTTTGAAATCAAAATTTTTATGTTATACGTGCTGATTCCCAAATTTACAAAAAAGTTCAAAATTGATTATTGAGGGGATTTTTGGAAATCAAAATGAAAGTTGTACATTTTGCACATTTGTAGAAAATAAATATATAATTTTCAATCAGCTACACTGAAGAAACATATTCAAAAATTTTACGATTTCAGCACATGAGTATTTCCCTACTGCAAAAAAAAAATACCATCTCTGTCTGCAGATAGAACTAAACAGTTTTGTTTATTGAAAAGATTTGTGTGCAATATTACACAATTTTATTTAAAAGTTTTATATTTCCTAAACATTAAATTCAAATCAAGTACTGTGCTCAAGGAGATAATTTTATTTTCGAAAAAATACGCTTGTTAAATATTTCATTTTTTCTATATAAAAGCATACACACAAATCGTATTAACGAAGACTTCAAATCTTTTATTTAACTTTATTTGATTATTTCCTACCCTGATTTATAATAAAGCAATTTAACAAGCAACCATGCAATATTTTGTATTTGGTCGGCTAAAACGAATTTGAAATACTCTTGCGAATGAATGAAATTAGGAAATCCTTTTCGATAAATTATATTTTTCATTACGCACTGGGCTATTTGCGATAAGTCGGTTATATTCGCAGTGAATTTGGGTACATAAATGTATTTAAATATAACTGCAGTGTACGTTTAGTGTGAGAAAATCAATATAAAAATTAAAAAAAAAAAAATTAAAAGTTTTGCACTTTTAAACTTGATTTAGGTAAAGGGAGAAGTTGTAAGAAATCACGTTCGTATAGGTTTTGAGGTCTAAAAAATAGAGAGAAATAACGCAAAATCAAACACTTTAATAAAATTCTGATCCAATTTTTTTCCTTTTCATTACTTTGCGAACCCCAAACTGAATTGTTATAAGAAATGATTAGTTTTCCCTTAAATTTTTGTTACATATTGCATCTATTACATAAACCACCTACAGCTACTTTCATAGATCTGTAATACCGAAAATTTCAAAATTAAATTTTGTTTATTTTGCTAAAGTTTGTACAAATATGAAAGAAAGTCTCTGTATACAGATTTACAAGTTGAGAATAATACGATAAAAGACTCAACTCCGACTATAAAAAGACCAAGTGGGGATGAAAATTATTTATTTTTCGGGATGTGCAATGTGTTCCTTAGGGCGGTGGCAATTTTTCAACACAATATGGTATTTACATATATTATATCGTTTTCGTAGCCAACACACATGTTCAAATGTAGCCGAAACCACGTGTACAAATTTGAATTTCTAACTTTCAATTAAGAAAAAATAGCATAAAAATATTTAATATAAAAACCAAATGTAAAAAGTGCTGAAAAACTTGCATTATTAAAAACAGTATTTTTTATGAAGAACTCTTTTGAAAGAAAGTTATTTTCTGAAAAAAGTTTCTTCTTAAGAAAAATTTATGTATCTTTTCACAAATAATACATTCTAAGAAAAAATTCCTTTTAATAAACCAAAAAAAAATACGTTTTAAGGAACATAGAACATATAAAAAAAGTACTTTTTGAAAAATTGTACATATCAGGAAGAGGTACCTTAGCGGAAAAATAAAAAATAATAATAATATAAAAAAAGTATCTTTTAAGAAAAATTACTTTCTAAGAAAATGTAGCTTTTAAGATAAAGTACCTTTTAAGAAAAATACTTTCTTAGAAAAAGTACCTTTTAAGAAAAATTACTTTTTAAGAAAAAGTAACTTTTAAGAAAAGGTAACTTTTAAGAAAAAGTACCTTTTGAGAAAAAGTACCTTTTTAAGAAAACGTACCTTTTAAGAAAAAGTACCTTTTAAGAAAAAGTAAATTTTCCAAAAGGTACGTTCTTGTGAAGGTAATATTTCCTAAAAGGTACATTTCCTAAAAAGTACTTTTTCCCAAAAGTACTTTTTAATAGAAAGTACCTTTTATGAAAACAATTTAAAAAAGTTACATATTATGAAAAAGTGCCGTTTAAAAATAAGTATCTCTTAAAAAATATACTCTTTAAAGGAAAGTACCTTTAAAAATATGTATTTGAAGGAAAAGTACATTCAAGAAAAAGCACTTTTTGCAAAAGTGTGCATTTAAACCAGACATAGGCACAATTACATCAACATTTTGAGTTTGTGAGAGAAATTTTGCAAACAAACGAGAATTCTCCCCACACTTAAATAACTTTTTTAACAAGCGCCCAAACAACCGTTTTGCTTGGAAGCTTGTGATAGACTGAATTGTGAATCACAATTTTTTGTGATTTGTGAGTAACTACAAATACGTGTGACTCTCAAGAGCGAATTTATATACATGTGAAGCGCGCTCACCCACAATGCCTATGTCTTAAAAAGTTAATTTTAAAAAGATTCCCTTTAAAAAGGAATCATTTTAAGAAGAACTACATATTAAAAAGTATCTCTGAGGAAAATGAAAAAAAATATATAAAAAAAATCCTTATAGAACAATCCTCAAGAAAAAGTATATTTTAAGTAATAAAAATTTTTAAGAAAATACGATTTGAAGAAAATGTACCTGTATGTCTGCCGAAATGGTAGATAAAAAAATATCTCTTGAGAAAAACTACTTCAAACTGTAATCAAATTATTAAAAATTCTATCCTGATAAAAACAAGAACAATACCCTCTTGTTAAAACAAAAATCTCATGCGAGAAGAAAGTATTTATGTGGCCTATTGGAACGATATATGTATGTATTTGTATAAATTCTAAATTTTCTTTGTATAAAAAATATTTACTTTTTCATTGCATTTTTTTTTCTTATGCCTAGTACTCTGTTTAAAATTTCATGTGAAATTCTGACAGAACCCATACAAAAAATATTCAATCGAAATATTTGTGGAAAAATTTTGCTAAGCTAGTACTCTGTTTTAATTATGAAAAACATGGGAAATAATATGAATGTTATTTATTTCGTACGATAATTTTTTTAAACTAAAAATTTTCTCATTGAAAATGAAAAACATAATTTCAATTAAAAAGGAAAAAACTGAAACTGAAATAACTGATGTTGCGCAACATTTTCCACAAATTCAAACAGAGTACTAGGCTTTAGTAAAGAAAGCTAGTATTTATTTATAGTAACAAAAATTGTGGCTACACTAATTTTCTTAAAATGATTTTGGACACAAAAAATTCCACTTGCAACAGTCATGGCGTAGACAGTCAGTTCTTTGCAATGGAACTTGTAGTTTTATATCCTACTCCAGTGACAGACATGTCAGGGAGGCGGGCGGTGGACTTCATTCCTGCGTTCATCTTTATATTTTTGTTTTCTCTGTACAGACAGTTAAAAGTGATATTTTTTTCATATTTATTTTACTTGTACTACAATTTCGTATTTATCATCAGTTTATTGTCGTTTCGCATTGAAAATATTTCTGCTAAAAATGCCACATCTTAAATGATTTATAGAAAATTGTTTAAATTGATTTTTTCTTTATTTCATATTACTCGTGTATTTATTTTTCGCTTAGGAACAATATGCCGAGCAATTTTATGTTTTGTTAAATCAATTTCTTCGTTATGAAAAAAAAAGAGGAGGAAAACTTTTTAAACCTTCAACTCGTTACAGCCATTATGTGTATTTTATTTTTGTGTTGCAACCATTTTATAACATTAAAATATAATAACATTTATTTACAACCACACATAGCCACTCACACACCCCTACATACATACACACGTTCAGATATAACACACAGATCGATGCATACATACATACATATGGATGTGTGTATGTATACGTGTGCCCAGATAAAAACAGCCAATGTTGCAACGTTTGCCATTCTTAGGTGCGGTGAATAGGAGAGCTAAAAACGCCTGGCCACGGACCTTATTCTTTCGTAGTGATTTTGGGAAATACAGTTTCTTTTACAATTTTCCAAAATATATTGATTATTAATGGTTTTTTCATTGCATTTATGGGAAAATGAGAGCTGGCAATGTGACCAACAACTATTTTTTTATGCTTTTTATTTTGATTAAATATTACCCGTCATTTCAAGCCACGTTTTTAGAAAATAGAAAACTACTTATATAAAAACGGAAAACATGTTGTTTTTATACACTTTCTCAGGGGAGTGTGCGGCTTAAATTGTTGGCAATACAATAATTAAGATCTTCGAAGCGAGTTCGAACTTAAGATGACTCCAATATTGTAGGTGCTGTTGGCTGAAGTAGATAACACGGAACTATGAAGTTGAAAGTCCCGAGTTCGGCTAAACGCTCAGTCACGAATATGGTGTCGAATTTTTCTGATCACCATTAGCGACAAAGGCATAGCAGGGGTCACTGAACATAACTGGCAGAGACTAACACTAGTTTGCACTTAAGAGCAGAAGACAACAACCCCCTTCGCCGGCCCTGTAGCAAAAATTAGCCAACGAAATAAAAGGTTGAAGTAGCTGCAAAAAATGCTCTAACTTCTCACTTTTTTTCATCTGTCCCCTTTATTATCCCCTTTTTTCTAGTTCCGGCGCAATACACTGTCTATGCAGCGGTAGTTTCATAAGTACTGGTTCCACTAAAAAAAAATCCCAAAAATTAATTGACGATTAATAACAAACACATTTTTTACAAATCAGTTAATTTAGTGGCCCTTTAAAAGGCCTGCTAGATTACGAATATGCAGGTGGTTTTGGAAGATAAAATAAAAAGCAATATTTTGCCGCTTTAATGTAAAAAAAACTGTATGTTTACATATACTATATTTTGGCTATGACGAATTAACAATTTTCTTGCATTCTTTGCACTTGTAATTTTTCTACAATTTCTAACGAAAATGTTTATGTGTATGAAATAACCTGGAACTTGCAATTGTTTCAAAATAATCTTAGTGTGAAAAATGTGTAAAATGAATTTGGAGGCAGGTATTCGCAAAGAAAAAACGTTCTGCAACATTTTTTTCACTCGAAAACAAATGGTTTCTGTTGATACACCTAAAACAATGTTGCATACATACCAGCAATAAAAGCGGTAAAAAAATTGCGACAATGCATACATTTGATTTCAGTAATTACATTTATTTGTTGACCTATTTTATTCAGTTATAAATTTAAACTAGAATGAATATTGACGTTTTAGGCCATAAAGTAATAGATAAAGCTGCTATTGCAAAATTGATATTTTTCACGGATTGTACGTCATGTTGCATCGTCTTGTTGAAACAGCATATGGACTACATCAGTAATAGATCATCAGTATCGCCCACTAATTGCTCAGCTTCAGTTCAGTTCTTATGGATATATGAATTTTTTGACAATAATATCAGTTTCCTTAACCCAAATGGCGATTAATAAACGATTCTTAAGAAGATATTTTTTAATATGACGCTTTTTAATGTATCAATTTTAACTTCACATCCATCCATGACCTTTGGCTTTAGAATCGAGTTGTTTAAAATCATCGCATAGCCAAGATTTTTGCTAATAAGCAAAACCATTTGAACTGCTTTTGTATTTGATTTGGATCATCTTTCAATGAATGAATTTTTTCCGAGTTAAGCCTAGTACTCTGTTTAAAATTTCATGTGAAATTCTGACAGAACCCATATAAAAAATATTCAATCGAAATATTTGTGGAAAAATGTTGCTAAACTAGTACTCTGTTTAAATTATGAAAAACATGTGAAACAATATGAATGTTATTTATTTCGAACGAAAAAAAAAAATTTTCTCATTGAAAATGGAAAACATAATTTCAATTAAAAAGGAAAAAAACTGAAACTGAAATAACTGATGTTGCGCAACATTTTTCACAAACTCAAACAGAGTACTAGGCTTTAGACGTCAATGAAGGAAAGATTTAAATTAATTAATATGACTAGGGTTTTTGAAACGCTTTTTTCACTTCAGTTTGTTTATTTAGTCCAATAAAAATGTGTTTTATGTGCACTTAAAAAAAGCAGAAGAAAGCTGATCATTAATATAAGTTATTTTTGGATTAGTAAAGCTATTAATTGTTTTAATTAAATTTGTTCATAGAAGTGATATCAGCAAAGCATATATTAGACTTCACGAGTTTGACTTATTTTTTTACTAAGAAATGTAGTGATATTTTCTCCTCAAGTGTTATTTTAGTTTAAAAAAAATTCTTTAAAAAAAATTTCTTTAAAAAAATTCTTTACAGTTGTTCTACTGTACTTTCTGCATATCGGGCGTTATAGTATGTTTGTATTGACAGTTCTGCGAGTATAAAATGTATGTTTACGTTGGAACAGTTTTCTGCAACATAGTTTTACGTGCTGTATCATGAAAGTCAGCCGTCTATAAATTATATCCGTTCCCAATTGAAATTCGCGTTAAAATGTAGTTAAATTTTATGTAGATTTTTTTTTATACTTCTGCATTCTCATTTCCCACAATCTCACCAACAATTTTTCTATTCGTAAGATTGTTGTCTCGCTGAAAGTGGAGGGGTGGGAGGGATGAAAAAAAGGAAGATGAAATAATAAAACTTTGCTTACAACATGAACGAACATTAAAGCCAATAGTAAATGGTTGGTTATAAAATGAAGGCTATAAGAATTTATAAATGTATACGAGGGTCTTCTAACGAAAGCTTAGCAGGTAAACTTTTAAACATAAAATTTAATCATAAACCTAAGTACATGTGGTGAAAGCTCTTCGCTTGCAAGTTTGTTTAATAAAAACCAAATGAAAATTAAATGGGAAATGGTTAAGCGCCATTTGGTGCGGCCATCGTATACTACTTAGTAATCAAATAGTATTAGTTGATAGTAAAAATTTATTACCAAAGATACGAATTACCAAATTGTCTCATCCTGGTGAAATTCGTTTACGGAATTTATATCAGGTATTTTTAATATCTCTGCGCTATTCAATAAAAATTTGGATTGCAATTTTTTTTTTAATTCTAATAATTATATTTACAAGTTTTTATTTTTTATGTACAAACATAATTTAAAATTAAATTAATTATCTGTAAAACAACCCAGCAAGAAAATTTAATTAAAAATTGGCTAAAATTTGAGAATTTTCAAAAACATGACAATTCAGAAATATAGTTTCAAAACGTAATAGTGCTTTTACACATGCACGAAAACTAGTGCTGATAGCGTTTCGAACCAAAATTTATTAGAAATCCGATAAAAACATCAGCAAGATCAGTAGATTTTTATAAAATCTCCTTAAACTCCACACTACTAATACATCCAACTGTGGTTGCCTTGCATAAAGTCCCAAAAATACTACGCTGTTCAAGAAATTTACTTGACAGTGTGTGTGTGTGAGTAGATGAGGTGAATTTCAAAGGAATTTCATGTATCAAGAGGGAAAATATTCAAACAACTTTTTTTAAATTGGAATGACCGCATTATGTAAAAAAAAACTTCAAGATCGAAATCTACTAAATTCCGTGCAGGTGTAAATGCACTATAAAAAATTAAACTGCGATATTATATTCATTATATTGTATTTAATATTGTTAAAATAAAATTAATGTTAGTTTTTTTTTCTAAAAATTTTAAAGCCTACTGTGCTTTCCTCTATATATAATTCTCAATTGGTCCTAGAAAGTTTGTGCATAAACTAAGTGATGATGTTATTTTGGAATTGGTTGAAGTCTACTGATTGTGATTTAACGTAAGAATCAATGAAATGTTGGCAAAGAGATATATCTAACCCTCAAAAATTAAATTATTAAATTAATTTATTAACTACATAAACAACGGCAGGCTACAATGCCACACTACGACAAATACTGGCAGCTGAAATTCTTGCCATGCGCATTGCCACTTAGGAATATTTTTTTCTTCTCAAAACTGCCAAAGTTAAGCAAAATATTTATAATTATAACACGTAACAATTTATGACAATTTATAGTTTTGATGGAACTTCGAGGCTTAAATTATATATTTTATTTACTTCGATATGTCACTAACCATTGTTCAGCTACTTCAAGAAATTATAAAAAAGAATCATATTAGCGAAAATTTAAAAAGAAATCATATTATATATTCAAAAATACTATTTTGTAATTTTTATTTTCAGTCAAACAACCTAAAATATGTTTGTATTCACATATCCCAGTCAGCATGTGGAAGATTGTTTCTTCAAACTGAGTCTTTTTCGAGTACCTTAGATGATCAAAAACTGATTAATCAGTTCTGCGCTTAAAATAAGACTCGAAAATGATTCCAGAAATACTTAGAAAGTGTTAAAAAAAAACAAACACAAACTGCAAGCTCGTGCAGGAAAATAAAAAAATATATATATATAGAGAACTACCACAAACTGTCTCGAAAATGAGTCGAAATTTATCAAAAGCCCGAATCATAAAAGACTCCTTAAGAAGAGTCGCGGCTAGGGTACCATTTTCTCCTGAATGAACAGGAATTTTCGACTCGAAAACGAGCGCGTAAATGCTTATTTTAATCGTGCGAAGGAGTCGAAAAATACTCGAATATAATCATTAAATTCATAAAATGCTGACTGGGATATTTCATATATCACACTCGTTCAACAATACTGTATTAACTAAAATTTTTTTTATCTCTTTGGCAAAAACCAATACATAACACTTATTTCTAACTATAGTTAATAATTCCCATAGTTCTGACTACTCTTTCTTAATAAAATTACATGTTGTGACCTTTTTCTGCTGAAATGGATTATTCCTGTGAATCAAGGAAACAAAATTATTTTGAGGCCTTAACAATACATTGTTTTTTCGTATAAAAAGTAGTATTTTGAGTTAAGTTGTTATTCTAATAATAAAAGTTTCTTTTAGTCAGGTAGAATTTTGAGTTGCAACTGTTTAATTCATTCAGGCTAAGCAAATTTTTTGTTTTAATTCGAAATATGATTGTTTTCATGAAATAATGCTTAACTTTTTCTTTGAGTTGTCACTGTTTTCGTGAAATAATTCTGTTTTTTATTGAGTTATTACTGTTTTGATGAAATAGTTTTAATGACTTAAGATTTTATAGGCTAATTGTTCGAAATTTTAATTTAAATCTCAGAAAGACATGATAAATATTCCCAGGCACAAAGGCAAGTCAACATCAGTTTTTTTATTCAACTTACACAGCAGAATAGAACAGCTGTTTTCGAAAGCCGCAAAACTTTCATCATCAGTGCTCATGTATATTGTGTTTGTCACCACTTATTAGGTGGCTTAGTTGAATGTGATAACAGTTCTTATTTAAACACATTTTATTAGGAAGAAGGATACGAGAACTGTATCAACCTGATGTTAATATGTTATTGTTATAATACCCGTGTTACCGTTTGATTATTTTTCTTCATGTCCCATTTTTCTGAATTTTTTGTTCCATCATACCTAAGTCAAACTTTTTTTGGTTTGAATTTTATACTTAAGTACATGTGAACGATTTTCCAATTTATTATTGGAATTTAATGACACTTTGTAATATTATCACTTTATCATTTTGCATTTTAGCAATATAGCAAAAAATGCAAGTCTGATCAGCTAGAAATTTCATTATTAAGTTTATTGAACATAATAGTGAATATTTGAAATAAGAAAGTCTAATTAATTCAATAACAAAAAAAAATAAAGATGCCACTGTTGGAAAATAAAAGAAAGGATATTATGGACCTGGTCAAGAGAAACATAATCCCTAAAAAGTATTATGATTCATACTACGAAAATTTTAATGATATATTTTAAACTTTTTTAATATAATAAAATATTTATTTTAAGCTTTTTTTAATTCAACAAAATGATAGTAACTAAAAAAATAACACATTGTCTGCAGACAATGAACAAATAAAAAGGTTATGCAGCGCAATACAATAATTGATGGGTGAACTATTGTTAATGAAAACTTCCTTAAGCGTTAAGAAACCAGTTTTTGGTCTCTCCTGAAAACGTTGAAGTTTTTGAGTTAATACAGTATTGTTGAACGAGTGCGATATGTGAATACTTTGGCAACCCCTGATTTGTTTATAGCCTATAGACGAGAGCTACTTAAATGACAGTGAGGCTATGATGGCTTCAAAATGTTGATTTTGATACAATAGTGTGTGTATTAACGTTGCCATTTTGCGATCGGCATCATAGTGGTGAGATATAAAACAAGTAAAAGTGCTATATTCGGCTGTGCCGAATCTTAAATACCCTTCACAGATGTAATTCTTCTTTCTTTCTTGCTAAAACAGGAAGTAGGTTTAATTGAAAGATGTAACATAGTTTTACTTGAAAAAAAATTTTAATTTTTAAACTTTTTGGTCACTTTCATGTACCATAAAATATTTCATTTGTCCAACCCTGGAGTCGAAATTTTGATTTTTTTAAGATTTTATTACCAAATTTGTTCTTCCTGAATTATAAAATAGTTTGAATTAGCAATAATAACAACGTCAATTGCCTATTTGGTTACTTTTATATATTTCAATTTCCCAACCCTGGAAGCGAAATTTTAATTTTTTGTTTATCAGTGCAACGCTTCATGAGGTATAAAGTAATATTTTTTAAGAAAAATTTAAAATTTTTAACCATTTTAGTCACTTTCATGTACTATTAAATATTGCACTTATCCATCCCTGGATTCGAAATTTTTTTGAATTTTTCATACCAATTTTGTTCTTTCTAAATTATAAGACAGTTTTAGTTAGCAAAAAAAAAAAAAAAAACAACATTAGTTGCCTGTTTGATTATTTTCACGTATAAAAAAATACAATTTCCCATCCCTGGAAGCAAAATTTGAATATAAAAAATTTTTTTTTGGTCAATGCAAATCTTCATGACGTATAAAAAGGTTTTGTAAAAGAAAAACTTAAAATTTTTAACAATTTTAGTTACTACATGCACCACAAAATACGGAATGGGCCGAAAAAAATGTTTAATTTTCCATCCCTGGAAATTTTTTTTATTGTTTCAGTTTTTAATAGAACATTGGGGCTTCCCAAAGCAAAAAAACAGGTTTAATTTACAAACATTAAAAATTTTTGGTATAAATTTTGCGTCGAGAAATATAAGTAAGCTTCCCAGCTCTGTAACCGTACTTCGGATCTTTCTGAATTATATAGAATAGCACTCTATTTAAGTTCATTTCCAATCCAACGGTCCAAGAAAGAAGTCTCTAGCTCTTCTGGGGGCTTGGGAAACCTGATTTCACGTACAGACAGACGGTAAGAGGGACAGACGGACATCGCCCAATCGTCATCGCTATTCATGAGGATCTAGAATATATATATTTTACGGGGTCCCATGTGCATATCGAAGAAATTACACACGGAATGACAAACCTATATATACCCTTTCACTTTTTTGTGAAGGGTATAAAAACAGGCAAGTAATAGGTAGTCGTAATATCATGGTATTATACTTTAGCTGTTGTTTAAAGCGGAAAGTCACCGCACTCAGTCATGAATATTGTGTCGAAATCTTTTGATCAGCATTAATGCATGGTTGTGTTAGTTGTTGTCACCCTATTTCAGTGACGAAGGCATAGACTGCACTGGCCACTGAACATAACTGACAGCGATTGACATCATCATGTACTAAAGAGCAGAGGAGCATCACCCTCTTTCGGGGTCCCTGTAGAAAAAATTAATCGGCGAAGTAAAAGGTTGAAATAGCTACAAAAACATTCTCTATCTCGGTACCCTAATACTCTATTTTCTAGTTCCCGCACAATGCACTGCATATGTAGGGGTCATACCCTGAGTGCTGGTCCTAATTAAAAAATGTACCATTTCAAAGTTATTCAGAAATTGAAGGCTAAAAAATTTTTTTTTCGTTCAAAATGAATCTCTTTTGTTTTCAAAATTTTATTAAAAACTGTAAAAATTTATAATAACCTACAAAGTAATAAATTCTGAAAAAAGTAATTTGAAACCTAATGAGGTAAAGTGTTTTTGATTTGTCTTTTCCAGATTTTTCGTTAAGGTTTAAAGATTTAATAGAGCTTGCCAGCCGTTTTTAAACTATTTTTTCATAAGTTTGTCAAAAACCACCTTTTTCTTCATCGCTTTGTACGAAACAAAATACTTTACTTTAAAAGATTTCAAATTTAGCTTGAGCACCCTGGGAAATAAAATAACAATTTATATATCGGCTCCTTTACATTTTATATTTATACTACATATTTTCGTTTTGAAAACTGTTTCTATGCGGGGCAGTGTAATGTGTTTAGGCCATTTGATGGCCTTCACTAGAACTGATCGCATCACATGGTTATTATACTTTGATTGAACTTTTTAGAAATATTTCCAAAGATGTTGAAGTAATTATCCACACATCTATTGAATCAAACACAGATATGGCTTAAAAAGCAACTTTTTAACACTGTGTTCGTAGTCATGGTTCCTTAGTATCTTTTCGTCTGGGGAATTTCAATAGTTCTGCCTTAAACTAAATTACCAAATGCCAAAAGAACAGTATGTTACGTTTATTTCACTAAATTTAAGTGTGTATGTGTGTAAGGAACAAAAAAGTACCATAATATTTTCCCCTAAGTAAAACTCATACTGATATAAATGGTTTTTCAACAAACATTTGAGTAAAAATGTACAAAATTTTCTGTCAAATGTTTGAGAGAGAGAGAGAGAGAGACAGAGAGAATCGTTGTTACTAAAGGCAACTTAAAAAACAGAAGTAATAACAAACAAAAATACAAAAGAAAACGTATGAGGTTGATACTACGAAAAGCACAATGTAAAGTAGTAAAAAAAAAGACAACAAAATAAGTTAAAAAGTCATTGTCTGAAAATGAGTACTCGAAAAATCGATAGCAGCACATGTTTGTTATAATGCGCTACCTTTGCGTAAGTGTACACGTGAATATGCATGTGTATGCGTGTATTCCCGGATACAGAGCTGAGAAGCATGTGCTGGTGCATGAGTATGAGTGCTGTAGCAAAATATTACTCATACAACACAATGGCCTCATGCAGCCAAAAGTCCCCCATTTGATAGGAATCATCATCTTTCTTTACGCAGGACACGTAAAAGTAGCTGGTATCGGATACAAACAGAAAGCCAACAATAAAATTTGTTATACAAGGTGAACAGACTGATTCATATGCGTATTTTTGTCTGCTTATATGGTTGGCTATAAATGCATGTGTGTGTGTGTGTGTATGTGTGTTTGTGTAGGCACGTATAGCATGTGTGTGTTGGTTGATATTTTGTGTCGAGAAAGACGCAGAGAAAAGGCAATCTTTCTTTGATACACAATTTCTTTTCCAATGCCAGTGGAGTTTTATTTAAAATATAATTCTATTTTTGTACAGAATTTATTTGTATCTACATTCATTCCAGAATTTAAAAGAAATTATTTCTTAATACGAGTATCTTTCTTTCTCCTGTTAATAGAGAAATTTGTTATATATGTTCAAAGTTTCTGTTTCCACTAAAGTGTTTAATAAACACTAGAATTTATCGAAAATTTCTGGAATAATTCCTTCTTTCAATGGTCTGACCATTTTCTAAAATCAGCTCCCAAGTTTTCCAGTTTGTGTGCAAAATGTAGCGCAAACTCTTATTAGAATTCAGCGTATGAGTTTAGAAAATTGTTTTTGTGCTTCATGCTTTCTATTCTTTTCCTTTTTCTTTATATTCACAAACCTTGGCTGGGGTTTCTTTTGTTGAAAATGCTTAATATCTGCTTTTTTTTTATCCCTTGTTCCCTATTTTATTTGCAATATTTTCTTGTTTAGCTGGCATTATTTTCAATTTTTGGTTACTACAAATGGAGTTGCCATGATATTAAAAGCAGGTATAACATTTCCGCAGGTCAGGTGTTTTTCACTGCAGTACTTTTGCTTATTTTTGGTTTCAGAGAGATTTTTACAATAACAAGTTAATTAGAATTTTTTATTATAAAAAAACTTGAGTTCTTTTTTTTATTAAATAATAACTAAATAATTTGTATATGCTCTGGATATCTTGTTCAGAAGAACAATGAAATTGATATTATCCTGAAGAAGATATCCAGAAGAAATCGAAATATTGAAACAATAATAGAATAATTTATAACAAACTTATTATTTAATAAAAAATACCTCAAGCTTATTACAAGAAAAATGTTTGCAAATACAAAAAAAAAATTGGAAAACTAGAAAATTATAAACGTTTTAAGCTAAAAAAGATTTGATGTCATGATTTGACGAAGATGACGATTATTAGTCAGCTTTAAGTTCAAATCTGCGAATTTACAAATTACTTTCATTTAAAGATTTGTTTTAAAATCTAAATTTTTTATTAAGTTGCTTTTGTTAGAGGTACATTTTTAATTGTCCGATTTGATTTTCCACTTTCGAACTATAAGTAAGAGTTTCATGAAAAGTGTTCTACTGGCTATGCTGTTTCGAAAAAAAATTTTATAATACGGTAACTAGCAATCATGCTCAATGAGAAATAATTTAAAAAATTAAATAATGCGTGTCTTTGCTCATACGAAGTTATATAATAATTCTTAATGCTGCAAAATGCTTTTAAATCAAAATCATCTTTTCCTAGTTTCAAGTCGCTAATATTTTAGTCAAACTTCGTTCCTTTTATCAATAACTTTTAAAATGTAAAAATGCTGCAATATATGGCAGCTCTTACATCTAAGATTAAAATATTCAGATTGCTTATTGGTTGACTATTGCATGCGGTCATAAAGTTTTTGAAAAGGCATTCCATTTAAATTGTTATTTTGCCTTTACCGAAGTTTATTTTTCTCTTTAAAAGCTTTGTTTGGTGAAATAAACAATTTTAATAATTAAAGTAATAAGGTAAAAGTGTATTTTTTTGTGCTAATTTTTTTCTAAGTTTTCTGGTTTTACCAACAATCTAAGAAGTCATAATTTAACCTACTTTGTTTCTATTTTTAATAATTATTTTTAGCTACAAAAAAGTTTATTATACGCTTCACAAAAAAGTGAAAGGGTGTATATAGGTTTGTCATTCCGTGTGTAATTTCTTCGATATCAATATAGGACCCCATAAAGTATATATATTTTGGATCCTTATGAACAGCGATGACGATTGAGCGATATCCGTCTGTCCCTCTGTCTGTACGTGAAATTTCCCAAGCCCCCCAGAAGAGATAGAGACTTCGTTCTTGGACCGTTGGATTGGAAATGAACTTAAATAGAGTGGCATTGAAATTCAGAAAGATCCGATGTACGGTTCAAGAGCTGGGAAGCTTACACCTATTTTTCGACGCAAAATTTACACCAAACACCAATTATTTGTTTTAAATGTTTTTGTAAATTAAACATATTTCGTGCTTTGGGAAGCCTCAATGGTCTATTAAAAACTAAAAAAATAAAATTTTTTTCCAGGTGTGGGAAATAAAAAATTTTTTTTCTGCCTATTCTTTAACAAAACCTCTTTATGTCATGAAGACTTGCATTGGCAAAAAAAAAAAATTTAAATTTTGCTTCCAGGGGTGGGAAATTGCATTTTTTTTGTACATGAAAGTAATCAAACAGGCAACTGATGTTGTTGTTTTTTTTGCTAACTAAAATTGTCTTATAATTTAGGAAGAACAAAATTGGTATCAAAAATTCAAAAATAAAAAATAAAATTTCGAATCCAGGGATGGACAAGTGCAATATTTAATAGTACCTGAAAGTGACCAAAATGGTTAAACATTTGAAATTTTTCTTGAAAAAAATTACTTTATACCTCATAAAGCGTAGCACTGATAATAAAATTTCGAATCCAGGGTTGGTCAAGTGCAATATTTTATAGTTCATAAAGGTGACCAAAATGGTCAAAATTGTAAATATTTCTTAAAGTTGCATGGGTAAAAAAAAACAAAAAAAAGTTTATATTTCACTTCCAGGGTTGGGAAGTTTAAAGATTTTTTGATACATGCAATATATTGTAGTACATGAGAGTGACCAAAATGGTTGCAAATTTTAAAGTTTGTTAAATAAAACGACTTTTTATTTATTTGTTAATGAAGACTAGGATTGGTAAAAAAATAAAATTTCGCTTCCAGGGATGGGAAATTTAAATATTTTTTTATACATAAAAGTAACCAAAAAGGCAACTAACGACAGTTTTTTACTAATTAAAACTATTTTTTAGTTCAGGAAAAACAAAATTGGTATCAAAAATTAAAAAAAAATCAAAATTTAGATTCAAGAGCTGGATAACTGCAATATTTTGTAGTACATATGTAATAGAACTATTTCATGCCTCATTAAGAGCTGCATTGGTAAAAAAAATTTTAATTTCGTTTCCAGAGTTGGGAAATTGAAATATTTATTCTGCATAAAAGTAACCAAAAAGGCAATTGACGTTGTTTTTTTTGCTAATTAAAACTCTTTTATAATTCAGGAAGAACAAAATTTGTATCAAAATCCTAAGAAAATCAAAATTTTAACTCCGCGGTTGGACAAATGAAATATTTTATGGTACATGAAAGTGACCAAAAAGTTTAAAAATTTTAATTTTTGTGTCAAGTAAAACTATGTTACACCTCATTAAGAATTGCATTGGTAAAAATTAAAAATTCGCTTCCAGAGTTGGAAAATCTAAATATATTTGGTACATAAAAGTACCCACATAAATTCCAAATTTCGTGTTTTTAGTGAATTAAACCTATTTCATATTTCAGAAAAAATTAAATTAGTATCAAAATATTAAAAATTCGGTTCCAGGGTTGGAAAATCGAAATTTTTTGGTACATAAAAGTAACCATATAAGTTCCCAATTATGGTTTTTTTCAGTGAATTGAACATATTTTATGTTTCGCTAAGAAGTAAACATTTTAAAAACTAAAAATTCAGTTCCAGGGTTGGAAAAGCGCCGTTTTCTGATTCATTAAAGTAACCATATAATTTGCTATTTTTGATTTTTATGATGAATTATGCCCACTTTATATATCAGGAAGAAACTGCTATTAAAAACCAAAAAAATCTAAAAGACGATTCTCCGGTTGTACAATTAGAACTTTTTGGGGAACATGAAACGGATTTTTACTTTTTCTTTTTAAATTAAACATATTTAATATTTTTGTAAGACGTTTAGAGGTATTAGAAATAAGAAAAGTCAAACATTTAGCTCCCTAGCCAAAAAATTTTAACGAAAAAAATTACATCTGTGAAGGGTATTTAAAATTCGGCACAGCCGAATATAGCACTTTTACTTGTTTTATATATATTATTTATTCCCTAGCTTTTAGCAAAGTGAATTCAATTAAACCCTCCAAATTTTTTTTTTATGGAATAAAAAGTATTTATCTCAAGAAACTTACCGATGGTTTATAAAATATTGATTAAATAATAAAAAAAAAAATTTATTTAAACTTAAACAACTTACGGCTTGTAAAAAATTATTTTAGTAAAATTGTATATACATTTTCCGTGGGCATATCAAATCTATGTTAAATAATAAATAAGTTTACATATAATAAATTTATTAAATATAATTTATTTAACTGAATTATAGTATGAGTAGAAAGCCCACACAATTTCTTGTTTCTTTCAATAACCTGGTCTTCTCTTAGTTAATAAAAAGTACTTTAATTCGAAGGCAGCATTTTCAGCTTCTCATCAATCATATTCATTGTTACATTTTGACATGGCAAAGTGTCTGATATAAAGTTCGTTTTCATCACCTGATATCCGAGTGTAATTAGAGGCAATAATTTATTACCATTTTATTCAACGCACTCGTATAAAGTCGATTGCTTTGCGTCAAAGTCTTCCTGAGGCAATTTTGCTGAAATATTCGTAGTATTTTTAATTTCGCTAGGGTTTTTGTGGACGTTATTTCTCATCCTTAAAAAATAGGCATGTTTGGGAAGAGTGAGTTTTTTTCATTAAACTATTTTAATGAACAAAACTGCAAGAAAACAGATGCTTTTGTGCAAAGACTCAAGTGTTGGACTTGAAATATTCCTACACATGACTGGTAGATTACCAGCATTGTTATTATTATTATTTTTTTTTTTTTGTAATTTTGAGCCATGATACTGGAGTAATTTATGTTTCATAAAAACAACTTGTTGACATTAATTTTTTTGTAGCTTAAGCTATAATTTTTAGCTGCAAACTGTAATTACTTCTTAAAATTTTCGCTAGTAATTGGCTTCTTATATGTATTATAAATGAAAAAAATAACTTAAAAACTTTGGGTCTACTTTGTTTGTTGAATACATGAAAGTCTTGTTTAGTAGCAAACAAATAAAAAATTAACTAAAACAAATATAAACATAAAACTGTAATATATTAAATTCAATTAAGATTGATAGGTTAATGGTTCTGGCAGCACTCTACTGTAGTTTGGGTGACTAGACTTTTATGGGGACACCCAGATGGTAACAGGACAAAGGAGATCCTAACATTGAGTAGGCCAGCACTACGGAGATTGGTAAATTTAATAACAGCACATACAGAGTTAAGGAATCACCTTGACGATATAACATGCAGGGCCTGTCAGGAAGAGGACGAGATACTGGAGCACTACTTGTGCTACTGTCCAGCTTTTAGCCAAGTCAGAAGACAAACATTTAATCAAGAGATTATACAGGGGATGGAATTTCTTAGGGGTTCTAATTGGAGAGACTTAAGAAGATACATTTGTGGAAACTAGGTTGTTATCATGGCAGCGACTGACACTATCATGTACTAAAAGCAGAGTAACAGCACCTACCTTCGTCGGCCCTGTAGCAAAAAATTAGCCGGCGAAGTAAAAAAAAAAGGTTGAAGTAGCTACAAAAAAACTGTCTATATCCTCATCTTTCCTAATCTGTACCCTCAATACTATGCCCTCGTTTTCAGTTCCGGCGCAATGCACTGCATATATAGGGGTCATCCCCTGAGTGCTGGCCCAAGATAAAAAAAATCTAATCCAAAGGTTTCCATGGTTTTAATAGAGGCTCGCTATAATAGAATGGGAACTCCTTATAACAGAGCGCACAACAGGCCTAAGTGTAATCCTGAACGAATTGGGATAGCCCTCGCTTATGACCCTCTCTTCAATCTAACCTAACCTAACCTACACAGCAGAGCAGAACAGCTGTTTTCGAAAGCCGCTATAGTTTTGTCATCAGTTCTCATGTGTATTTTTGTTGCTACTGATGAAAGATTGTGGCCTGTTTTTAGAAAATCGGCTAGCCTAATATCTTGTTTACTAGGACGAGCACTAAGGAGATGACTCCTCTTCATACAACACATTTTAGCGGAATTGTAGAAATGAGAGCATAGTATTAAAGGCAAAGAAGATAAAATGTGTGATGCGAACTTTTGGCCCATGGCTTCCACAATTAGTAGGTGTTAGACGGTAATACCCAGTCTAATGCTAGACAAAGCGGGACAGTTGCTGACAATATATGGTCATGTGATCTTCATCTTAGCCACATGCTAGCTAAAGCCTTCATATGCGGTAGTTAAAGCAGTTTACCACTGGTAACTGTGTTGGTAGCACTCAAAACATTGTTTACTTTTCATATGAAATATTGATTTATTCAAAAGAAACTGAGAAGAAAATTTTTTGGCAAAAAAGTCTGTTATAACCTTCTGCCTATAGGAATCACACAATGGCAGCATACAATAATCGACGGCTGGCTACTCATCTCAAAGGTAGATTAAAGCCAAACTGAAAAGTCAATTACAAAAAAAAAAAAAAAAAAACACCTAACACTCATAAAAGTTTGCCAGTGAAATATGACGAGTACTTAATAGATAATTTAAAAATTAAATTTTATGACTGCAACAAGTACGTGAACATGTAAATGGTGGAAGATAATTTCATGTTATTACAATATCATCATCTTCCTCATGTTCAGCACGAACGAGAAATCCATTAGTACGAGTACCAGCAGTTCGCAAAAGTTGTACGTACGGCCAGTGACAGTTAAAATAAAACTAAATGTCTGAAGGCGTTTTCGCAGATATTTCCAAATTATAAAATGATCATGCTCGTATGCAAAACATTGATACTCGTAAAATGATTATTATTTCGGTGTTTTCTTTTCATATTTCTTTATATTTATTTTTTTCTCCTTAACATACTTTTTAGCAGAAATGCATGAAAGTGTGGTAATTTAAGTATTATTCATGTTTGCCTGCAAATAAGTTAAAAACGATGTAGTAGTGCGGCATTGAATATGCAAATGACATGGAAATTTTTTAATTTTTTTTTGGTAAAAAAGCCTTTGCTTCAGGCCTTAATAAATAAGTGAAAGGAAATTATATTTCTTGTTCTATAAGCAGGTGATGTAATTGAAGTTAATAATAAGATTAAAATGACAAACATGTCAATGAAACGTAATTGTACAATGATTTGGCGGATTAAGAACAAGCGCTGAAAACTAAGTGAAATAATTTCAGCTGGCAAGCTATTGAATAGGGTATTCAATTTTTATGTTGTGCTTTTAATCGCTCGATTAAGTAGTGGACATTTGGGTTAATCTGTTGTTTTTTTTTTTACTGACCACAAGGTCGAGTTTTTAAGATATGGATTAAGTTTAAACTTAGTTCAACCTTCGCCTTACCAAAGGTTTTTATATACATCGTTTACCAATACCCACCCGGGTGGTACTGAAGTTTTATGCATGTGCGGTGGATGCTATATTACTGATTAAAGTGGATGCTATATTATCAGATATATTGCTATTAAACTTGTGAGAAGTCAGCTTTTCATTTTTAAAGTTAATCACAGAAATGGTTCCTTCATGTCTTACTGTTTCCAGGGATCAGCGCTTCTAAGGGAATCGCAACTGAAATATGAACGTATCTGTTATTTTTCCCAAGTGTAATTTCTAAAATCTTGTATTCTTTTCCAAGTTCATACATGATCGCCAAATAATTACTTTTTTTATAGCTCAGCAAGATGGTGTTTAGTCTCTCTAAAATTACGAAAAGAGCATTGAGGAGTCAGTTATCTGTTCTTTTCTGCTACAAAGCTTTGTAACGATAATTTAGGTATTTATATATGTTGTGAAATCAGTGTTGTCAGATTAGGGGTTTCCCCCCTAGATTTAGGGGTTTTTTCTATTTAGGGGCAGATTTAGGGGTTAATATTCTTTAGGGGGAAATATGGGGGTAAGAAAATTTTATTTAGGGGATTTTTAGGGGATTTTCGAATTTATAGTTTGGTACATAATAGTACATAATTTAACAACTGAGCATGTCGAAGATATTGTATCGAAATGTAATCACGCAAATACAAACATTAAAACATTTTTCTCGTTAAATCAATTTTGTTGGTTTTCCTTGAACTGCAAAATATAAATTTTAAAAAGTTGTTCATCTTTACAATTTATTACCAATATGCCAAAAAAGGATAACATATATAAAAAAAATATAAAAAGGAGTGGGAAGCGATCAGCAGTTTAAATAACTTTAAATACAATTTTAAACACAATAAATGCAAAATTAAATTTCAGATTGGTTAGCCCCTGTCCAGGGAGACAACTACAAAGCTTTATGCAAATATTGTAAAAGCATTATGGTGGCTAACAGGAGACCTTATTGCATACCAAAATACGAAAAAACATATTGGATTTGTATTCCAAACAAAAGAAGTACATGTACCCGTAACAAACTTCCTCAAGCCGTCTCTTACAAAAGAAAGAAAGATTGCAGATATATTTTTTGGGGGGCTTTTTATAAAAAAAATAAAAATTTGGGTGTTTTCGTGCTTTTCGCGTAAGAATGATAATACCTCAATTCAAATTTAATAGAAATAAGAATGATGACACCAAATTACTACTTAAACTTTTCTGCTTAAAGCCTAGTACTCTGTTTGAATTTGTGGAATATGTTGCGCAACATGACTTATTTCAGTTTCAGTTTTTTTCCTTTTTAATTGAAATTATGTTTTCCATTTTCAATGAGAAATTTTTTTTTTTCGTTCGAAATAAATAACATTCATGTTATTTCACATGTTTTTCATAATTAAAACAGAGTACTAGTCTAGCAACATTTTTCCACAAATATTTCGATTGAATATTTTTTGTATGGGTTCTGTCAGAATTTCACATGAAATTTGAAACAGAATACTAGGCTTTAGGGGGTTTTTTAAGAAAAAGTGTAGAATCTAGGGGGTTTCTAAATTTTTTTGGGGGGAAGAAAAAAAATTATCTGACAACACTGTGTGAAATGTAAGCATAGCAAGGGCGATTTTTATTATAATATACAATTTAGTTGTTATGTAAGAACGTTGGAAAATGGTCGCAAAGCTTTTTGATATGAGTAACGAAAATAATTTGCAATATATATGTATTTTATAATCACTATTTTTACTTTCAAAGTAAAAATAATTATTGTATCTTATGTTACTAAAGGCTGTCTCATGAAGAGAGAGAAGAGTATTTTCTGGGATTGATTGACACTGAGTTAGATTTGGATGGTACTGAGAATTTGTGTGGTGATGATGATGATGAAGACCAGGATTATATGCCTATTGCAGATGCTGACGATTCTGATATAGAACAGAAGCTTGGCGAAGTAGAGGTGACCGTTGAAAGTGATTGTGATGATAATGATGAATCATGTGCGAGTTCTTTGTATTACGATACTAAAGACAATGTGAAATGGTATAACGAGGCGCCAATCAAAAATCGCCGACGATCGATCAATATTATTCATGAAAACCTTTATATGGGTCCTAATCCAATATCTAAAAATATGTCCAGGGTTGATACATTTAAATGCATTCTCAGTCAAACAAAATGTGAAAAATGTCATCAAGGCTCTTCAACATACTTAAATTAAATGTTTTTATTAGTAAAAAATTTCTATTAATCAGTTTTTATAATAAATAGTTTCATACCCAACCGGGTGGGTATTGGTAAACCATGCAATAAGATTTAAAAAACTTTAAAAACTCCTTAAAAAAAAATTTTTTTTATAATATTTTTGATAAATTCTAAAAGTATGAAAAATTTGTTCAGTGAGTCAAAATTGACCAAGTTATTAAAGAAATAAAACCGAAATGGTCACCGTGGTGGGTATTGGTAAGGCGAAGGTTAACGTAGTCTGAAACTCTGAGTTTTCCGATGAAATAAATTTTTTGTTATTTCATTAAAGACCAACATTTTAAGCAAACTTAAGCTGTTCCTCCAAAATTTTTTATATAACTGAGATCCCAAAACGCAGTCTAATCGGTTAAATGAATAATAATACCTACATGATTCATTATTTTGATATTTTATTAGCAACAAAGGGATCAATGCGAAACTAGATCACACTGAAGAGAAATTCATAAATATGGATTAAAAAATATGGCCATACCTGCAACCTTTTGCTAATCTTAAGCTTTATTGTTTTAATTTTCCAACTTCTATTGTTTTCGAAAGAACTAAACGATTCTGCTGTGATTAATGGAGATCGATGTAGTTTCCTTTAGTTTTATAAAAAAAAATCAAGAACTTATGGCGGTTTCTTTTCTGGAAAATATGTAACATTTTGTCACTTTAGGCACAATTAGGCACAATTTTAAAATAAAGCACATTTTCATAAGGGATGGTAGATCAATTTCCAATAAATTCGCTATTTGCAAATGCCATATTGTTACCATTTTCCATTGAAAAGTGCAAAAAATGTAGCATTATTTTTTAGAAAAGAAAACAACATTCGTGTTCTGATCGGATATCTAATTTCGGAGTAAAAAAAAATTATTCCGAATTTTTTCCTTCACAAACGCAAAAACCGCTATAGAGCCGATTAGTGAGATCGATGTATTTTTTCAATATCAAGACCTGATTGCTTTTTGGAATCTTTATTACAAAAGCATCCTAAAAGTTATTAAAAAAAGAAAACAAATTTGAAAAAAAGTTGTCTTCGTTTTTTTTGAGGATTCTCGAAATCTACCGGTCCGGATTGGTCTAAATTCACAGTAAATCTGAGATGGATAGAACTGTTGGTTTGGTCCTGCCAAACCGTTCAAAAACGTTAGCGCATAATGTAGTTATCCACACACGCAGAGGCACACACCCACACACACACACAGACACCCACATAAACATACACACAAAGCCATACGCACACACATACATAGTGATACCATCAGAAGAACGTCGGGATTTGGTGAAAACGCGGTTTTTGAAAAAAAACTGTAAAATTAATAACTTCCCGATGCCTTTAAAATTTTCAATTTTCTTTGAGCGAAGTTAAAAAATAACAACTTATTTTGTTTCTTTTTTTAAATGCGGTGTAACACTCAAGGCATGACCCCTACATATGCAGTGCATTGCGGTGGAACTAGAAAAGAGGGGATCATATTGAGAGGACAGATAAAGAAACGTGAGAAGATAGAGAATTTTTTGTAGCTATTTCAACCTTTTACTTCGCCGGCTAATTTATTTGCTAAAGGGCTGACGAAAGCTCTTTAGTTCATGATGGTGTCAATGGCTGCCAGTAATTGTCCAGTCACCAGTGCTACGCCTTCATCACTGAAATAGGCTAGCAATAACTAACACAATCATGCACTAATGCTGATCAAAGGAATTCGACGAAATATTCAAACTCTGGACCCTCCGCTTCATAGTCTCCTATTTGACGATGTCGCACGCTATCGTTCTGTCGAAGAAATTAAAAAAAATTAAATTTTTTTAGAATCTCTTAGAAATAGTATTTGATTGAAATATTTATTTTTTAACAAACGAACATATTATAATTTTAAAAATGTTTATGAATGCACGAGTATTCAACTCTATTATTAATAAATTTATTAATCTTTTCTTTTCAGGTAAGTTGAAGCCTAAGAATTTTCATATTAAACATTATAAAATATGTAAGTGAAAAACCTAAAAATATTTTAGAATAACATCAAGTGAACATGACAAAATTGTTAGCAAAAATTAGAACAAGAACTACTCCTTTGGCGGAAGAGGCACCTTCATTTGACATGTGCCCAAAAGTTTGCTTACCCTCACAACACAAACTCTTGCCCAAAACAATTCTATTTCAACTAAAATAATTGCATAGAAAATTATTATTAATAAATCTATAATATGACAGCTTCTGCAGAAAGAAAAAAACAAGGACGGAATTAATTAATAAAACACATAGAGTTGGTTAAATAAATTAAGCTACTGTAAAACAAAATAATAATACCAATTTATTTCGCATACGAACGAGCACAAACGTTATAATCAACGTGCTGTTAATTATTATTATTAAAATTTGTTATTTTCAGCTTTTTACTTTTTTTTTTATTTTTAATTTAACATCCATAATCATTGAACATAAACTTAATGATCATAATACGTGCACTAAATAACAAAATACTCGTACTTAAGTTTTGCTTAGCAAAGACTTGCAAATGCTTGTGCCGTACTGGCAAAACAACCTGAAACCTATTGAGGTAGTCCTCTGGCTGGACAGCCAGCGTGGCTGGCTATTTGACTGACTAATTATTGGGCCATATATTCTTTAAGGGTCATGTTATTGCATGTTTTGAATAATTATGGGTTTCAGTGGATGACACCAACGGGCAACTGCTTTTTGTGTTTTTAGAGTTTTGTTTCAGCAGCATAAAGAGGAAGGAGAATTGCAAAAAGAAAAACGAGATGGTTGTTATAGGCATGAGTAAATTTTTTAATCACACGTTTTTTAAATATGTAACATTAAATTATGTTTGTTTGGACTGCACGAGTATTTTAAAGAAACGGAACGTTTCGTTTAAAGTAAATTGATTCAACTTGAGCGCTTCATATCATTGAAAGGTCTTCTAATGAATGTCGATCTTTTTTTTTTTGTTTATTTTTATTATTGATTTAAAGTATTGGAGGGCTTCCACGAATGCTCTCTAATCCCATAATCAGCGATTGTGTGCTCTCCTCCGCATATATCTGGCAAATCTTCGTTGTATAGGGTCCGCAATCTAACGTTTTTTTTCAACTAGTGCTTATTTCGTGAATGGTAACACTTAGCTCATGTCTGATTTGACAGATAATTAGTTTTATCCTTCCGCTGAATGAATATGGTTGGCCATCCAATGCGTTTTCGCTTCGCTAAGTGGACAGAAGAAAAAAAATTATTCTTTTCAGATGAAGCTCATTTTGATCTTGGCGGGAATAGAAACAAGCAAAATTGTCGCATTTGGGGCACAGAAAACCCGCATTGAAAAGCCGACGCACCTAAAACGAGTCACTGTTTGGTGCGGATTTTGGTCCAGAGGCATAATTGAGCCATTTTTCTTCGAAAATGAGCACGGAGTGGTCGTTACAGTCAATGGCGATCGTTATCGGGCCATGCAGCCATTTGAATGAAATTATTTTCCATTATTAACCGGAAGGATTGTACTTTCAAATAAAAAAAGGAATTCGAGAAAATATTCAGTAGTTTTTTTATAGCATTTTCAAAAAAAAAAGTTATTTGCCGGACCCTATATCTTTGAACCCTATTTTAGCACATATTTATTCTTTTTAGGAACGGCGTGTTGGAATATCTATCTAATCATGGTAGTAGCGTTAAGGATCAGTTATAATTTCGATTCCCCTACACTGCCTCACAATGGATTTTTGTAAGATTTTTCCACTTTTTGAAGCGTTACATGAGAGTCCAATTATGAACTTTTTAAGCAAGTTTTTCTTTGATTATAAATTTCTTGTGTTAATATACAAGTTAACTCTCTCCCAGCTCTGATGGTTATTATATCACCTATTCGATATTTTATTTTTACTCTTTTCCACTACCATCGGTTGTGTATCAACTTCTTTTTGCGTTGCAGTTGAAAACAATTTATATTACGTCTGATAACTCTCTTCAGTTGCCATAAATTTCTTTAGTTGCCATAAATCTTCTAAGTTGCCGTGAATTTCATAAGTTGCCATAAATCTAATTAGTTGCCATACATCTCTTCAGTTGCCATAAATCTCTTTAGTTGCCATAAATCTATTTAGTTGCCATTAATTACTATATGAACAGCTGAAATAATTGTAAAAAAGCCACCCAAAAAAATATTAAAAATAACAAAGTGCTGTTAATTAAAATATAAACAAGTAAAAACGTTATATTCGACCGGGTCGAATCTTAAATACCCTCCAAATATTTAGTAAGTGAATTTGATATGTTTAACTTGGTGGGACAGAATTCCTTTATATAATATCGTACGTCAACGCCCACTAAAGGGGGCGGGATTCAAATATATACAATATCATGTTTTCCACAGACGAACGCATGGGCATTGCTAGACCGTCTTAGACTTCATCACAATTCTCTTTGGAGGGTATAAAAACTGTATTTTGGCGGGGTCGCTCTGGCAAGGGCTGTGGGGGAAACATTTCACCTTTGTCATAAAACTCTAAAAATAAATGCTTGGGATAATTATATACAAAATTAAAATTTCTTTTTTTTTGATAGGGTCATTTAGAGGGCAAAGGGGGAGAGGGGGTAGGGCAGAAACAGATACACATAAAACTGTAAAAATAAATGCTTGGGATGATTATACACAAAATAAAAAAAAATTTATATTTAATTGTTATGAAGTTTTTCTATTTAACACATTGTTGTCACAATACTAATATATAAATGAAATTTATTTGTTGGTGGTTAAGCAATGTCTATATGCATTTCATTGGTGCTTTACCAAATCGTCAGTAGACTTTAACCACAGTTAAAGTTTTCGGAAGTATATGCATAAGATAAGAGGTTTTTAACTTTTCAAAACTGTGGTTAAAGTCTACTGACGATTTGGTAAAGCACCAATGAAATGCATATAGACATTGCTTAACCACCAACAAATAAATTTCATTTATATATTTATATTTAATTTTAATAGGGTCATTTAGCGGGCAAAGGGGGAGGAGGGGGTAGAGCAGCAACAGGCAGTCATAAAACTCTAAAGATAAATGCTTGGGATGATTATATACAAAATTTAAAAAAAAAATTTTTTTTTGGTAGGGTCATTTTAGGGGACCAAGGAAGAGGGGGGGGGGGACTAGGGCAGAAATCAGCAGTCATAAAACTCTAAAGATAAATGCTTGGGATGATTATATACCAAATTAAAAAAAAAAAAATTTTTTTGGTAGAGTCATTTAGGGGGCAAAGGAAGAGGGTGGGGGGGGGGGGTTGGGGTAGGGCAGAAATCGGCAGTCATAAAACTCTAAAGATAAATGCTTGGGATGATTATATACAAAATTTAAAAAAAAAAATTTTTTTGGTAGGGTCATTTAGGGGGCAAAGGAAGAGGTGGGGGGGGGGAGGTAGGGCAGAAATCGGCAGTCATAAAACCCTAAAGATATATGCTTGGGATGATTATATACAAAATTTAAAAAAAAAAATTTTTTTTTTGGTAGGGTCACTTAGGGGGCGAAGAAGAAGGAGGGGGTAGGGCAGAGTAGTACCAGGTTTCGTCTCAGCTGCGTCATTAAAGCTTAAAAGTGTTATTTTTAAGGAATGTAGGCTTAAGTAAAACAATTTGTTAAATTTTTATGCTATTTTTGCCTATAAATTTTTTTTTGGTAGGGTCATTTTAGGGGCAAAGGAAGAAGGGGGGGGGGGGGTAGGTAGGGCAGAAATCGGCAGTCATAAAACCCTAAAGATAAATGCTTGGGATGATTATATACAAAATTTAAAAAAAAAAAATTTTTTGTAGGGTCATTTAGGGGGCGAAGGGGAAGGAGGGGGTAGGGCAGAGTAGTACCAGGTTTCGTTTCAGCTTCGTCATTAAAGCTTAAAAGTGTTATTTTTAAGGCATGTAGGCATAAGTAAAACAATTTCTTAAATTTTTATGCTATTTTTGCCTATAATAACGCCCACTAAAGTGGGCGGGGTCAAAAAATATTTTTATTTTATTTAATGGCTCCAAGTTTAAGGCGTTGGACCGTATTTGACATAAAAATATATCATTTGCTTAACAAAATAACCATAAAACTTTAAAAATTATGTTGTTTTTTCTGGGTTGGTTTAGTTCTTCTTAGGGGAACTTTTTTCCCTCTTGCCCGATTTAGCCCATCTTCGAACTTAACCTGCTCTAAGTTTTAAAATATATTTATGCCAAATTTCAAGAGTCTAGCTCTTTTCGTTTGGACTGTATCGTGATTTCCACAGACGGACGGACGGACGGACGGACATGCTCAGTTGGTCTTAGATTTCATCACTGATCAAGAATATATATACTTTATGGGGTCTGAGATGGATATTTCGATGCGTTACAAACGGAATGACAAAGTGAATATACCCTCCAAATTCTTTTTTGGAGGGTATAAAAAGTAAAAATTATTAATATGTTAAATTCAGTTTACTGATTTTGGATGTGTAATCAATTCATTATTTTACATTTCATTCCAAGGACACGATGCTGTAGTTAGTTGAAGCTCTACACTCTGCTTACAACACGAGCTACGTTTGGATTGTCTTCCACGTATTGGACTGGCAGTAGGAATTTCGGTTTTGTTGCAATTTTTTTTTTAGCCTTTAAACAGGCGAAATATGACATCAATACCATGAGGAGTGGGCACAAAAAAAAATGCGCAATCATGGTGCGATAGGTGCCTCCACTGACAGTAACGGTTGTGCCGTCCTCTTTTTCAAAGAAATATGGGCCAATGATGCCTCCGCTCTACAAGCCGTACCAAACAGCCACTCGTAATGGGTGCGTTGGCTTATGTAAGGCCACGTGTAGGTTTTCTGAATCCCAAACATGGCAATTTTGCATATAAAATTGACAAAATCGATTAATGGATTTCCGACAATTGTTCTGGAAATAAATTTCCAATAAAGCGTTCGGTGGAGAAAATACACTGAATTTTGTGACAGAATAGAATTCTAGATTCGAAATAATCGGTGGTTCAAATTTAAACCAATAGATGATGGCCCACCCGATATAATTGAAAAATAGACATGTACTAATTTTTGTATTTTACACTTTATTTTTCTTAAAAAACTTAACAGCAACTGCAAATAATTGGTTGCCAATTAGCTAGTTGCCATACGTCATATATATTTGGCAACTGGCAGAACTTCAGTTGGTATTGAAAATCGACCCATTAAATCAAAATTGAAGAAAATTTATTTTATATTTAATATAACAGGACGAAAGCAAACTAAGTTGAATTGTTGAATTGGAGTTACGTGATCTGTCCTGATTAAATATACAGTACTTTTCGCTTATAGTCCATTGCGCTTAAGGGCCAAAAATGGATATAAGCCAAAACTTTCGTATTCATTTGCAGATTTTTTTAATTTCATACAAATTATTTGTTTTAAAATCCACTTCGCTTGTAGTCCATTTTCGCTTGAAGTCCACGTTTTGTTGGCATGCGTAACTCTGTTTTTTAATTGTATATTTTATGACTCCAATTTTAACGCGTTGGACCTTCTTTGACATAAAAATATATCATGTGCTTAACAAAATTACGAAAAGCTTGTTGTTTTTTAGAGGTTGGTTTAGTTTTTCTTAGGGGAACTTTTTCCCCTCTTGCCCAATTTAGCCCATTTCCAAACTTAACCTGTGCTATCCTTTAGGATATATTTATACAAAATTTCAAGAGTCTGGCTCTTTTCGTTTGCAATGAATCGTCATTTCCACAGACGGACATGCTCAGATCGTCTTAGATTTCATCACTGATCAAGGATATATACATATATGTATGTACTTTGTGGGGTCTCAGATGAATATTTCGCTGCGTTACAAACGGAATGACAAAGTGTATACCCTCCATAATCTTTTTTGGAGGGTATAATAATAAATGTTTTTGTTTTAACTATTGATTTAAATTAAATCAATATTTGGCTGCTTCAAATAAACTTTTCTTTTGTTTTAAAAAAGTGGAAGTAAATAATTTTATATAGTCCAAAATGTGGGTTAAATCCGAATTCTCTTATAATCCATTAAGTGGCTTATAAAGAAAATCGGTTATAGTCCAAATTCGCATATAGTCCACAAAAGTTGGGCAACTACAGTTGTAAAAATTAGCATTTTTAGGAATACATTGACATGTTTTTTTTTGCATATTCTGTACGTAGAATAATTCTCTAATTCTAGCGCTTTCGCTTTACGATTTACTTTTATAAAATAATAACTGATCATATTATATCGAATATATATTTTATGGCTACTAATCAAATAAATGAGTAAACAAATAGTTTATTATAATAAGTATTCCATGGAAAAGTTTATAAAAATAATCGCACTCTGGAAGGATAGATTTCCTTTTATTTAATTTGAAGTTCAACTCCCAAGATTGGCTAACAGACTTCCTTTACTTGACCACACAAATTCTTGCAATTTATTTGGTATCATACACATTAACACAAACTTTCACCCATAAAAAAAAAGTAAAAGCTAAAGTAATTACTTTCGCGCCTGCTTTAAGTTTTTTATTAACAAAAAAATTTTCATTAATTAATAAGTACGAAATGACAAACATGTTGTAATTTTCATTGTTGTCAATTTAAAGTTCCCTAGTTTTTGTACGCGACACCAGAGAAAAAAAAACAGCCTCCCAAGTTGAGTGTCATGTTAATTGTTTAAAACCTGAAACAGCAGCAGAAGCAAAGGAAAAACTTGGTTGTATGTTTGGGTTTAATATAATTGCTACTTGGAGACTTCTTTCCTTCTTTTTTTTTTTCTTTTTGCTTCTTGCAGAAGTTGTGCCAACATTGTTAAGGACATATAAAATTCATGTTGTGACCAAACACATTCACTCCCCCTTTTTGGTTGCGAATAAATATTTATTTAGAGCTCATTTCTTTTGTATTTCTTCGCCATACGACGACCATCAGCCAGCCATTCATATTTATTTAATTTTTTTTTTATCTTTATAATTTTTTGGTTCTGTTTTTTGTTTGACGTTGTTGCTGTTGTTGTTGTTGTGAAGATAAATTTAACAACTGTTTTTCTTTCTACAAGTGCTTGTATTCATTATGCTTGTTTGTAGTTGACTGTGTACTCATGGACATGTATTAAGTGGATATTTCTCATTCCAGCCGTGGTGTTTCTTCTATTAAAAATTATTTATATTTTCACAGCTTTTGTTGTTCAGAAATATGGATCGATTGAAAAGGTATTTGATTTTTTCAAGATGGATTAATTGTAGGCAGTCAAAGTCGAGACGATCGTCATTATTCTTTTAATACTGAGTGGATAGGCGGCGGCGTTCATTGAAATAGTTTGGATTGGAAGGATATTTTTAATAAAAATTTCCTGATATTTGGCAAAATATAATTATTAATAGCCCAATTCACAATCTTGTGCAAATAGTCTTGCATCATTGCATTTGCAAAATATTTGTACTCTACACCAACAAAATACATTGAAAATGTTCTCAAATACTCTATATATTTGCAAATACAATGTTTACAAAATTGCTATTTGTAAACCGTTCATTGATCGTGTTAAGTCATGATCAAGTGTTGCCGTTTTTGAAAGTTTATTTTCCATATTTTGTTCTTTATTTTTTTTGAGCTAGAAAAATATGAAATAAGTAAAAAGTGAAGCAGGTTTTTCTTATAGGAAATTGTGTGATAATAAAATAAAATTTAATATAAAAAAAGTATGTTTACGAGCGCCACCGGGAATGATCGATTCTATTATATTTTTTTACTTGTACTTTATTTTTACCAAAAGCGTTAAATTGTTAAGGCCTCATTTAGGATTTTTATTTTTTTATTTAAAACAGCTCATTAAAACAATTTTCATACAGAAATTGATTTTGTAAGAGTCCTATGAATCATTTTCACCCCCCTATCGTGATAAACAAGTGGAATATTTGTTCACGTGAAATTTTTATTCCATTCGAAGGGAATAGTGAATCTTCCGTGAGAAATTATTCCCGCTATCAATTCTCAGTGAATGTAAAACAGAGGAATCTGATTACATTTATGTAATAATTAAAATTTTTTTTTAAGTATAGCTAAACATTTAGTAGTAAAATAATTTGGATATATTTTGGAAACCGAAGAAAAGAAATTACAAATATTTTTAATGAAAAAAATCATTCACAATAAGGGGGATTTAATTTAAGAATGAAATCATTCACGGGGAATTTTTTCATGACTGCAATTTTAGTCAAAAGGGACAAATTTCGAGGGAAAATTATTCATGATAGGGGTGTTTTTTATTTATAAATAAAACTTAAAAAGTTTTAAAATAAAGTATTTGTTAAATTTACAGTATAACTAAAGCTAAAATTCGTCTATAGTGTGAATACAAATAATTCTTTGTCAATAAAGAGAATCCGTAGTAAAATTATTACTCAATATAACACAAGTTGTTCATCATTTTGGCATATTTATTGCTATAAGTGTTTACCTGGAGGATCGGAATCGCTTGAAAGGAAGTGCTTTGCATGCTGGGAGTTGGTTACATTAATATTTGTACAAATCCCGGGCCCTAGGATCATTGTTATTCATTTAACTACACACACATAATTTTAAATTTATCCACGTTACCACACCGATCCGATTCAGTTTATATTTTTTTCTCTACTCTTACAATTGTCATCTGCACTCATTGTGTTGGCACTCTGTCATCAACAAGATTTTTTAAGAAACTGGCAAAACAAAAGAAAAAAGAAGAAGGAAAAACAACTGTAAAATAAATAAACAGGACACTACACGTACTTAACAATAACCGTGTACACCTTATGCAGCTCCATGGGGATGCACTTCGCTTCTGTGTGGCTCTGGTAGTAAATTAAAAATGTTTCTTAATTTTTTTCCATTTCGTTCTGTAATGCTGAACCGTTGTTGTTGTTTCATAATTTGAAGATAATTTTCCAAGTAGCAAAAAATAATATTTATACTCTTAATAACAATAAATAATAAATGAAACAAAAACATAAAAAAAAGAAAACGTTCGTTGTCATTATCATGAAGGAGACTGAACGAATAGAGCGACTCAAAATCACATGCAGGTTTATTTCATTCGACCATAAAATATTATTGTTATCTTATTTAGTTTCTTTTTATTTAAACATGCCGCTATTACAAGCATATTTTTATTCTTATTATTATTATTATAAATTGTATTTATTTACTTCAACAAATGCGGCTCTATTGTCTTGCAAGTGGCGTTAAGTAGTTGAATAAAAATTATTGTTATTTTTTATAGTCACAACTATGCTTTATAAATATTTCAGAAAGCTGCAATTAGTAATTGTTAGCAAAGAAAAACATTTTGTAATTTAAAATTATTGCGAACTGAAAGAAATTGTTTTTTTGTCTTTAAATTTAAATAAAACAAAGTGTGTGTGTGTGTGTGTGAGATATCATTGAAATTTTTTATTCCTTTGAAAGGCCTATTGATCCATTATGTGTGAATTGCGACATCGTCTACGAGCTCTATGAGTGGAGAGCATACGAAATTTCTAATTTTAAATCAAGCTGAATTTTATTCGAGTTTATGGATGATGTCTGTGAGAACCGCTGTGGCTTATCCGCATACACCTGCGACTTAAGAAAAATGCACAAGAAAAATTCACATCACCTACACGTGATATGATGGTGCCTTCAAATCGCTCGTCCTGAGTATCCAATTTGGCATGAGCTGTAGCGCCGTCCTGTTAAAACAATAACAGACAATTTAGGCCAAAAAAAATTGCTAATAATCAAGCTAAAGCACTTGCCGTTGACAGTGATGTGAGAAAATTCTAAATATTCCCCATTTAATAAAAAAAGAAATAAATTTCCATCTAAATTTTAAGGAAAAAAAGTAATTTGAAAATTTGTGGATTTGAACTTGAGCCTGTATAATAATTCTTAGCATAATAAATTAAATTATAAAAAAGATATTTATGTTTTACATACCCATGTTACATATTACTTACAAAACATTTATTTAATCATGTGGCAAAACAATTGAACTTTTTATACTCTCCCACAAATAGTTTAATCACGAAAAAAATAAAACTTTATAAAAGTCTGTTGATTATAAAACGAGAAAGGACAATTACATTTTGTGGCCAACATAAAAAAAAAAATAAATAATTTAAGACTGAAAATAGCAGACCCAACAGAACACAGAATCTTAATGTGCCATTAAAAATTTATCACGCCACTGTTTTATGCGCTCAACACTGTCACCGCGAGGGTTTAGTGATGCTTTGCACAGAAAAATATTAAAGTTATCTAAGCGAATAACAATATTCGGAAAATTCCAACAACAATAAGGCAAATAAAAAATTATGCGTAAAGGACACTAAACAGTCAAGGGAATCAGAAAACAAGCCAAAAGAAAAATAAAAAGGACACATAAGAGAACAATCCAATATATTTACATCAGCCAAGCGCATAAAAATTATAATTTATAATAATAAAATATGAAAATAAGTGAAATGAAAACAAGCAGCAGCAGAAAAAAAGAAATTTCAGTGGAAAGCGAACAACTGCAAGCAAACGTAGCGTAAACATAAGAATATTTTCTAATAAAATTTTAGAGCCATCGAAAATTTTTAAAAAAAGTCGTAACGGCAACAAATTTTCTTCCAATCCAGCAGGAGCAGTAGCAAACAGCACAGAGCACAAAGCACGGAGATATTGGACTGTGAAGATTCACAACACACCCCACACACGCATTGAAATTGTTTTGTTTTGCTTGAATAAATCCATCCCAGCAACCAAAATCTGTTTAAAAAGAAATATTTGTTCTAGAAATATTGGTCTTCCATATCTCAACAAATAGTTTCCATTTTTTTTTTAAATTAAATTATTCCTGAGCCTAAGATCCTGGGTTCGAATCCGCACTCAGCCATGTACATTGTATAGAATTTTTCAGATCTCTATTAGTGCCGAAGGTATAGCACTGATCTCTGGCCACTGTCATGTTCATGATCTCTGGCCACTGTCATGTTCTATGGGTGCTGTTGGTTGAAGTAGTAGAACACTAGACTATGAAGTGGAGGGTCCTGAGTTCAACCCCGCGCTGAGTCATGAACTATTGTGTTGAATTCTTCTGAGCAGCATTAGTGCATGGTTGTGTTAGTTGTTGCCAGCCTGTTTCAATGATGAAGGCATAGTCACTGGTCACTGAACATAATTGGCAGCGACTGACACGATCATGTACTAAAAGCAGAGTAACAGCAGCACACTTCTTCGTCGGTCCTCTAGCAAAAATTAGCCGGCGAAGTAAAAAGGTCGAAAAAAGCTACAAAAAATTCCTTTCATCTTCCATCTGTCCCCTCAATGCTATCTCCTCCTTTCTAGTTCCGGCGCAATGCAGAATAGAGAACTTTCCTTCTTCGGTACTGTAGCAAACATGTTCTTTGGCGAAATAAAAATAAAATGGCTACAAGAATATTGTTATCTTCTTATCAGTCTTCATCTGTCCTCTCAACTCTACCTCCTTCATCATAGTGCCGAGACAATCCATTGCTTTACTAGGGTTCATAGTTGATCCAATCAAAAAACGAAAAGAAAACGGACACTTTTCCGTCGACTACTTAAATATTTTCAATGGAATCTCTTCAACGAAGTGGTATTGACCACAAATTTTACTGAAATTAAATGCAAATTGCTTGGATTGATTTCCAAAAGCACGTGGAAGCATCTTTTTCGTTACAGGGATTTTTAAATAAATAAAGGACATGGTGATCGTAGAGCAATAAAATCCAGAAGCCATTGTCAAAACACATTTACACTGTGATTTATTAACTAGTGATATTAATACATGCTTATGCAAAAACGCTCAAAGAGCAAATGAGAATTACAAAAATACAAAAAAAAATTTTTATTATTTATAAATTTTATTAATTCGACGTTCATTTACCTCAACTATTGCTGCTCAACTTCTACTACTTGATTGCATTTTAAAGCGTGTTTTTAAGATTTAGTTTAAGTTTAAACTAAGTTTAAAGTTTTCAGAAACTCGGATTTTTCCGGCGAAGCTTGACTTTTTTTTATCATTTTATTAATTACCAAGATTTTCAGAAAAAACTAGCTGTTCCGTCAAAATGTTTTTTACAAAGTGGATTATGCCGGCTGTAATCTGTTTTCAGATTAACTAGATCTAGTTTAACAATGACTTAGAGTTTCCTCACAGAGTTTCTAACAAAAACTTTATAATAAGTTTTTGGTTTTGAATGTGCAATTGAACGATAGCTGGCGACTTTGTTAGTAAATTTGTTGTCAACATTTTTCCACTGCATTGTGTAGCATTAGCAGAAAATACTTCAAGGTGACTCAAATGGTGGAAACAATTTCATAACTCTTAAGATGATATTTTCAAAATTTTCTAAAGTTTAATATAATTTTATAGAAACCTCCTAAAATGTACAATTAATATATGAAAAGTGTTAAGTACAAATATCGAATACACAATCCATTGACTGTTGTGATATTTTACAATGGAAGAACAAAATATTTCTACCCATAAAATACGCTAAAAAGGCAACACGAAAACATGGCTGTTACTGTGATTAACAAGAAGACAGCAGCCACGATTACTGGCGTATCTTCAAGAGGCAAATAAGTTTACGAAAATCACAAATAAAATACACAAATAAATTCAAATTTTACCCACTTACTTGGCATAAAAAAAAAAAAAATAACGACCAGTGTCCTACATCCTCCAGCTCCCAAACAAATATGCAACAACGACAACATCATTACCCTTGTAAGGAATATACAATAAATACGAAACGACATGAAAAATGCTGATGAGGCACACGTCATTTCCAACTGAGCTTACTTAACATTTTATACCGATTTTACAAAAATAAATAACCAAAAAAAAAAAATATTAAAAAAAAATCAACGATGAAAATACGCAATAACAACCACAATAACAACAACAACAACGAAAACAACATGCACACGAGTACATACTCGTACTCACTTTTAAAAGCCTGAGACAATAAATCTATGCCTTCAAATAAATGTCTGACGGAAGGAAAATAAGACCGCGTTTAAAGCGTAATATATTTTAAGGATAAAAATAAAGCTGCTATTTTATGAGAATGTCTTGTGTAAACGAATACCACTAAGCAAGTGTATTACTCGTATATTTCGCTGTCATAAATATGGCTTCAACTTCGTTCGAGTCTACAGGGAAGGGTATTAAAAATTGCAGATGTTCGTTTGAACAAACCGTTTAACGATGCCAGCAGTCTCATAACTTCAAAACTAAGCACAACCATTCCTAGAGGAGGACCTAAGATTTCAGAAAATGAAGCTCTGTATTGCATAGAAGTTTAAATATTTTCAAAATTCTCAAAAATGACAAAATTTTTTTACCTTTAATTTTTTACATATGGGCATTTCCAGAAAAAAGTCCACCTTGATCGAAAAATTAAAATTTAACAAACAGATATTTTCCTAATGTATTATAAAGGAGAAACTTCTAAAATAAATTAAATTTAGGAGCTTAAAGCTTTCTTTTGTTGGGATGGTGAAATACTGAGCTACAAGTTTGAAGTTGTCGTTTTTGTAAGTGTTTCTTAACTTCAAGGGCATTTTTTCTTTATAATTAACATTCCTAAAATCAATTTCATAATAATACTCTTATTGCAAAACTGTTGCTACAAAAATATTCAATCATAAAACAAATGCAAAAAATATATTTAGTATATCGTAGTTTTTATATAATTTTCTAATATTTATGTGTTTTTCGTATTTTTTTAACAAAATAAATATCAAGTGGAAATTTTAGTAACGTAACGCCAGTAACGTAACGCCAGATCTTTTTTCCCTCAAAGAACAAAAGGAAAAAAAATTTTCCATTTAATAACTTGGAAAATTAATGTATATAAGACCAAGTTCTACCAAAAAAGTTTTGATTAAAAAGACTTGCTCAAAATTCGCAGAGTTAAACAATTTTGTTATCAAAGTCAAATCGCACTTCCGTTTTTTGTAACGTAACGCCAGGTCACTTTTTGGAGTATATCTTGAAATTCTTAGGCTCAACTATTTCCGTTTTTTGGCTGAATATAGAGCTATCCAATCTCTTCTCGAATGTGAGAAAAATATTTTTTTAAATTATGGTTTTTAAAGTTTTTTTCAACATATCGTCGTACAAAAGTAACGTAACGCCAAAATGGAAATGCCCATATTTTTATTTTGAGATCAATTGTTCGAATCTGCGGTTGGCTAAACTAGTCAATACAATGACCACGAACTTGAAAATCGGATGTTCGATGACATTTCCGTATTGTTTGCATTCACGCAGCAACAATCGGTGAAAATACTAGTGTCTCAAAAGTGTCTTCCAATGAAAGCCATTTTAGTTTTTACTTAGAATAAGAACTTTTGCTACAACACCAGTGGATTCTGTGTTAGACCTCTGTACAGTGGTTTCCCTTATATGGAAAAGCGGTCAAAAATCAATATCTCCAAATCTAAAAAAGTTAGGGTCTTCTTCTTTCAGCTCTTTGCATACCCGAAGAACTTAAAGTTGGCAAATTTTTAGGAAAAAATATTAACAACTGTAGCCACAGTAACCATTTGATCTTTTAAGGGTTAATTGGTTTTTAGATCTGTTTTAAAAATGTTTGAAATAAAGTATTTTAAACAAGTTTTGTAAATTTTTATTTCATTTTAATTCATTCGAAATATACACTGAAAAAACTAAATTAAAAAGTTAAACAAAGTTGAATAATGCAATATAGGGTATTATTAAGTAATATAAGGTAATAAAGTAATATATATCAAATATTAAGCAAATTTAAAACTCCTTGACTTAAACTACTTCTTTTCTTTGTTGGTAAGTTTCGGGCTCCAGAAAGAAATGGATCTGAACTTAAAAAGAGGCGATTTAAAAGTTCTGTATTTGTAGCTATGTTTGCTTTCGAATGATAATTACCAGCTGTAGAACTCCAAATATCAAGCACATACATTCTAGAAAATTGGCACTGACAGAATAAACCGTCTATTTTAATTTCCATATTGATATTTTTGAAACTTTTATTTATCACTATCGCGAAAACAATTAATTATAAGACTTAAAATTTGACCTTTGTTTTGACACTTTTCAAATGCAATGAGTAAGCTTCACTTAAACTGAAAGTCAAATACCTTCAAATTGCAATATAAAGCTTAAAATAACAACAATTAAAAAAAAAAATTAATTTCTCTTTACTTATATTCTTAAAAAGAAATAGTACCAAAACAAAATGCGATTCACTATTTTTCGTCGGATGACTATATAAATCACACCCATATGCGAAAATATGCAAAAACCCGCGGCCACAATATTTTTTAATTTAAAGAGGGATAAAAAACCTACAATTTGATGCATAAGGCGTTGTGGGCAGATGAGGGCCATATCACTAAAAGTCTACGTGAAAAAGAAGTTTTTGAAAAACGTGTGTTTTAAAAAGATCAAAAAGTATTCTTCAGCGATTTTTTTATGGGCTCATATTTTTGCAGCTTTTGTTATTTAATTTGTTAGAAAATAAGTTAAAATTTAATGTTTGTAGGGTTTTTGGAAATTTCTGCCACAGTATCGCGAATAACTTTTTGGATAAACTTAAGTTTTCTTTTATGACTATGCAACCACAATATATGCAATATAAACATACCTCCACTTTCAGCGGACACAAACAATAAATCTCGCCAAAAAAAAAAACAACAAAATATTTTAGATTCATAAAATTTATAGTGTTATCAATAAATTTTGTGCAATAAAGTTTAAAAATATAACAATAACTTTTATTTTATTTTAATTTATATTGAGCTTGAGGCTTATTTCAATTTTCGTTAAAATATTGGTTAAATAGTTGATATTCCTACTAACTAGCACCACTTGCAAAAGCGGAAAAATTGAACAAAGAACGCTGATGAGATGGCGTAGCGGCCTCGAAATCAGTACTGATCCGTTCTGCTGGTTTGATGATTATTAAAAATATTCTTAATATTCCAATCTTAATATAAATTAATAAAATAGAATTTGAACAAATTCATTTATTAATAAAATAATAAAAAAATTGTTTGCAGTCTTGCAGATTCGAACTTAAGCCCGTTGATAAAATTAACAAAATTAAACTAAGTTATATATTCCTAGGCGTCAATAAACACATTAGTGCTGCTAATACAATGAAAAGTCTTAAATAAATAAACGTTTAAAAATTTGTTTAATCTAGTCAAGAATATGAAAATTGTTGAAAATTAAAAATGTAATAGCCCTTTCAAGAATAAAAATTATTTTGTAATTTTTATTTATTAATTTTTTTTGCGTTCTCTCTCGGCTTTTATTTTTTAATATTATTTATTATTTTTTTTTATTTTGGTAATAACTCCTAAAATATAGGCCCCATATAAACATCATATCCATCCATCATTTCAAAGTACTCAAAAATGTCTTTCTATTGTTAGACATATTCTTCAAATTTAATCACATATTGGAAGTAAACTAAATTTTGAAATTTTGTATCTGACTTTTCAAGTAAAAATTCCATTATTTTGAATACTCTAACTTTGTATATATCTGATAGCCGTTATCGATAAAAGACGTTAGTTAGGTCAGAAATGAATTAACTCATAAACTCATTTTCATAGTGCCACACCAATAAAAGGACATCCAAATATATTTATTACAAATGCGCTGAGTCATGAAATATTGTGTTGAATTCTTTTAAACACCATTAGTGCGTGGTTGTGTTAGTTGTTGCCAGTCTGTTTCAATAATGAAGGCATGGTCATTGATCACTGAACATAATTGGCAGCAATTGACACTATCATGTACTAAAAAGCAGAGTAACAGCACCCACCTTCGTCGGCCCTGTAGCAAAAATTAGCCGGCGAAGTAAAAGGTCGAAATAGCTACAAAAAAAACTGTCTATCTTCTCATCTCTCCTAATCTGTCCCCTCAATACTATCCCCTCGTTTTCAGTTCCGGCGCAATGCATGGCATATATAGGGGTCATCCCCTGAGTGCTGGACCAAGATAAAAAAAACAATAAAGAGATATAAACAAATAAAGTGTTTTTAATATTAATTTTGTTTCGGTCTATAAATAGATTTAGAATAAGCGCTTTTTTTATATATGGAAGTGGCACCACTAAAATGAGATGTTGACATGTAGCTGCCATCTCAAAAATAATTAAGTAGCTGACTACGAGGCGACGATTGTAGACAACGGCTTTTGTAGTCGTGTGTTCTTTTAGCCTGCTGTCTCGAATGTGTTTAAAGCATAAAACAACAAATACCCAAATATATAAAATAAAACATAATTCAATCAATATATTTATTATTTGAAGTCCTCTAGATACATGTGTGTAAAATCCCCTCCATACATCGATAAGCAGCCAAGCGATACTTATTTCAATGTCCTACAGAAATCTTTACAAAGTGTCTAAAAATAAAGTTAAACCTTAGCAAAAAAAATTAACAAAAGAATTCAATATTGACTTTTTGATTCAGTCTGATGGAGTTCATCACACAATTTTGCACTGCTGCAATTAAAATAACGTTCTTATCAGTAAGATTAACCTGACAAAAGCTAATAGATAATAGATACCAGTAGTATTGTGTTGCTCCTGCGAAATGTTTTCAGTCTAATTTGATAACGTTTCTTGCATATTCATGACGTAACAACCATTTTGAAATATATCCAAAGAGTTGCCTATTTTGATTGAATTGTTGTGTGCCATGAAAATGTTTACAATTTGCCATTATTTTTGATTATATTCCTTGTATGAAACTCCGCTATTAAGAGTCCGAGTAGATTATGACTTTCACATCTGTATTTGTTTTAAATTCATTTTAAACATTTCAATATTTTTCCTTCATAACATGGCTGGCTGACAGTTTTAACAACCATGATGATTGTTGTTTCGTTTGTTGTTGTGTTTTGTCTTTCATGTGAATAAATTTGCGCATGTGGTGGATTTAAAACGCCCTAAACTCGCATGCATCTAAAATATTTTGTCTTGTCTTCCAACAAAAAATATGAATGAACTCGTATTTAAAATATATTTCTTTCACCATTTTTTATTGCTGCTGGTAACAAAAGTATAGTTTTTAATATAAATTTTGTTGGCAAAAAAAAAAAGGAAAATTAAAAAATATGCATACACGCATACATACACACATACATATATACATTCATGCAAAAAAAAATTAAATGAAAAATATTCATAAATGGGATTGTATTAGAGTTGTTAAATTTGCGATTTAAATTTTTTTTCGAATAATAGTTAATGAGAGCCAGCGCGAATAAAATTTAAAAAAAAATAGTTAATGATGTTTTTAGGAGAACTAACAAATTTGTTTATACGTTCATATCACAGATTACGATTACGATGTCATTCGGAAACGGAACTGATGCCGTATTTTGATTCCTGAGAAATCAAAGAAGGAAATAATTTTTCTAAATGAAATCTGTTTTTAATTTCATTAACTGATTCCGTTCATGATATTAAAAATGCTTCCATTCCGAAAACTGTTTGGCATATCGCTTTCTGAGGAACCAAAATATGAAATCAATTCAGTTTCCGACCTGAATTGATTTCTGATTATATTTAATTTCTGTTTTTATGAATAGCAAACAAAAATATATGCTGCAATAATTTTGTAAAATTAGAATGTAAACCTTGTTCGGTATTCCATGTGGAATGAAAACATTCGCAATAATCAAGCCATTTTCTTTAATGTATCGACATTTTAGGAAAGCTTTGATTAGTTAGTTGCGTTAAAGAGCTTTTCGTTTGATCACTGCATAACAATTTTATAATATTCATACAAGGAAGTGACACAACATAATAGCCCAGTTCACAATCTCGAGCAAGTAGTCTAGCATCGTAGCATGAGCAAAATAATTGTACTCTACACCAACAAAATACATTGAAAATGCTCTCAAATACTCTCTCAATTTGCAAATGCTATAATGCAAGACCATTTGCACAGGATTGTGAATTGGGCTAATGTGTTCTTACTATAGACATCAATACTATTCGAATAACTTTTTATTCGAATAATAGCCTTATCATCTATTCAACACTTACACTTAAATACTGCCATATTGGCTTAAAAGTTTTTTTTTTGCATTGTTTAAACATGCCGGCAAAATTCACTTACGTTCGCACTTACATTTGTTTACATGTTTGCTAGCATGTGTGCGTGTTTGGACTGCCTATGCATGTGTGTTGTCGAACTGAAGCAGTGAGCGTAGTTTAAATTAAAGTTATTTAAAAATGCATAAATTAAAAATGCGAATTGTTATTAATTACTTTAATGATGAGAGAATAATTTAAAAGTTAAGGGGTTTCAAACATTTTGTTCGGCTGTTAAAAATCAAGTTTGTGTAATTTTTTGGTTGGCTTAACTTTAAGTTACAGAAGAAAAAAAGAAACAACAGATTTTCTTCAATTTAATATGGCACAATTGCCCGCTACTTCCGCACTTATATGCAGAATAACGAACTTTCATTATATTAGTGCTAAGAATTCACTAAAAACTAAAAAGTTTTTTTGCGCATTTGCGAAAGAACAATTTGAAAGTTTTATTTATATGCTGCTATGTCAGCAATATTTGTATGCATGTAGTTTAAAATCAAAACTTCAGAGACCAACCTCGTATTTACACATGAACCTTTTGCTATAAAGTTTTTTTTTATTTTATTTTACATATTTTTTTCATAAAATGCTTATGATAGATGGCTTACAACTTTAATAAATCTATTGCTACCTAAATTGATTTTGTTTCTATTCAAATACTTTACAGTGTTTGTTTACACACACATTCGCATTTTCGTGCTTACAACGAAGACTATGAACTGTTTTAGATCTGTTGCATACCAACAGGGTTTGTATGCAAATTAATTTTCATCTCACTCTTACTCTCTTCGATGGGATGTATGTATATGTGAGTGTATACACAAACAGGTTTCTTGTTGTTCTCTCTATACGTTATATTTTATCTTCAAAAAAAAAATATGTATATCCTGAGCCTGCGGCTCATCATGGCTACCGGTAAAATACTAGCACTGCATTCAACAGCAGAAGTAAAAAACTCAGGGAAAAAAATCGTTGGGAAGAGAAAAAAAAATAACAAATAAAAAACACAGCAGCACTATTGTTTTATCATACTTTTTCTATTTAAATACTGCTGAGTTGTTAGTTTTATCACAAACAGCTACTGGCCTCATAGTGAAATATAAAAGTTTTTATGTTGAAATAAACGGCTGGAATATTGTAAAAATGTTTTTCCATTAAATGAATACTCGTATATATTTTTATAGGAATATATAGTTTGATTCTTATACTCTGTGAATATCACTTATTAAGGGTTGCAATGATTTTAAGTTGTTTTCTATGTAGAATTATTATTAATGACCAAACGTTGTTTTGTCATTAGTTAAGTTTTTGTTGTTATTGATTATCTGGAAACTTCTTGCTCATAGCATAATGCCAGCAATACTTTTATTGCATTTTTCGTTACTTGAAGTGCATTTAGTTTTGTTCCAACATCAATTATCGTGTTGGCTCATGCTGTACATATACGGCAGGTCGAAAGTGCTGGTTTCTTGCATCATGTTAGAATTATGAAAGCAACACTTTGAGAGCCTCTAAGGACATAAAATTTAGTTCGGGTGACTGTGGCTGCGAGATTAACACTTTTACAAAATTCCTAAGAATTTCTGCCAATAAAATACCGCTGCTGGCTAGCTGCTTGTTTTTTTTTTTTAGGAGTAGGACCAGCACTCAGGAGATGACCCCTATATATGCAATGCATTGCGCCGGAACTGAAAACGAGGGGATAGTATTGAGGGAACAGATTAGGAAAAATGAGAAGATAGACAGTTTTTTTTTGTAGCTATTTCAACCTTTTTACTTCGCCGGCTAATTTTTGCTAGACGACCGGCGAAGGAGGATGCTACTGTTACTCTGCTTTTTAGTACATGATAGTGTCAGTCGCTGCCAATTATGTTCAGTGACCAGTGACTATGCCTTCATCATTGAAACAGGCTGGCAACAACTAACACAACCACGCACTAATGCTGTTTAGAAGAATTCAACACAATATTTCATGACTCAGCGCGGGCTCGAACTCACGACCCTCCGCTTCATAGTCTCGTGTTCTACTACTTCAGCCAACAGCACCCACAATAAAATAAAATAAAATAAAATAAAATAAAATAAATAAAATAAAATTTTTCGTTTGAAATTTAATTTCAGTCAAATGGTGTACCTACGAAATTCCTTGATCGATTGTTGTAATCCATTTTACAATTTGTTATTTTTCAGTACACAAAAAAAGTTCAGTACACAAAAACAGCGTCTGAGTGATCATACACACTTAAATGGGCGAATTATTCACAAAAGTAAATATAAAAAATAAGGGGCTGTTTCTAACAAAATTTCCCAAAATAAATACATATTTTAATTTTAATGTAAGTATTTTTTTAACGAAGTTTCATATTTCTATATTAAATTGAATTAAGATTTGTTCGTATAGGTTTGTTCATTAGTTAAATATAGGTCGTAATGGGCCTTTGAATAATTTAGTAATTTTTACTACTGCAATTAATGTAATTAATAAATAATTTATTAATAAGATAATAAATTATTTGGATAATTGTATAATTAAATACTTTTTTTTTTAAATTTGCTTTAAAATATTTTTCGTTCGATATTTTCTAAACATCTAATCAAAGAACAAGATGAGTCGACGCTGATCCCACTTCTATAGTGCAGTGAATTTTTATCATTAATAAAATCGATTATAAAAAATCGATAATAATAAAAAAATATTCGATTAAAATAAAAATTGATTATTCGATTACAATAAAAATGTGTTATTCGATTAAAATAAAAATTGATTATTCGATAAAAATTGATTATTCGGTTAAAATAAAAACCGATTATTTATACACTTCCCTATTGTTGTCAGCTTTTCATATACATATGTATGTATGTTTCTCAAGGTATAAGGTAAATTTTTATCATTAATAAAATCTACTATAAAAAATCGATAATCGATTAAAAATATTTAACTTAAATAAAAATTGATTATCCGATACAAATAAAAATTGATTATTCGATTAAAATAGAAATCGATTATTTATTCACTTCCCTATTGTTGTCAGCTTTTCATGTATATTTCTCAAGGTGGAAGGAAAATATTTATCTATATTAAATTGAATTAAGATTTATTCCCTAATTGTTCGAAATTTGTTTGTTTTAAATTCAGAAAGACATGATAAATATTCCAAGGCACAAAGTAAATTCAACATCAGTTTTTAGTTATTCAACTAACACAGCAGAGCAGAACAGCTGTTTTCGAAAGCCGCAACGCCTTCATCATCAGTGCTCAGGGGTATTGTGTTGGCTTAGTTGAATATGAAAAAACTAATTTTAAATAGAACTAAGATTTATTCTCTAATTGTTTGGAAATCTGTAAAAAATACAGAAAGACATGATACATATTCCAAAGTACAAGAGACAATCAACATCAGATTATTCAACTTACTCAGCAGAACAGAACAGCGGTTTTCAAAAGCCGCTACACTTTCATTGCATATCAGAATTACATCATGCCGATGGTAACACACTTTTATTTAATTATACGTCTTGCAGTTTGATTATTTTCTTCATGTCCCATTTATCCTGAATCTTTTGTTCCATTATAATAAAATACACATTAGTACTGATGATTAAAGTGTAGCGGCTTTCGAAAACAGTTGTTACACTCTTGGTGTGCACGTTGAATAATTAAAAAATTATGTTGACTTTTTTTTGTGCCCTGGAATATTTATTATGTCTTTCCGAATTTTAACAAATTTTCCAACAATTAATCTGTAAATCTTAATTGAATTTAATGGAACAATTGTTGCAAGCAGTTTTAGCCAGTTACTAAGCCACTTACGAAGCAATTCCCTGTAATAGCGCAAGGCATTTCCACTTAGTTTGCTTTTTCAGAGCTAAAAAACAAAACAAAAACTGCATTACAAAATTTCTCTTTCAACCGACAAATTTAAAAAATTTGTTTAAATAAAAATTTCTGCTTAAAAAGCTGCTGCCTGGACAAAAGTTGAAATGAAACTGATCATGACATATTTTTTTTTTAAATTTCTTCCCAACAAACATCGTTTACCTGATACAACAATTTTATATCCAGAAATATTTTCCCACAAATACGAGTACTTTAAATGTTTTTTTGTTTCCATTATTGTTTCACAAACGGAAGAACAGTGAACATTTGTATGTCTAATTATAATAACAATAGAAAAGGATGATGCTGAAGCAAAAAAAAAAAAAAAATAAAATAAAAATGAGAATGTACATTTGCATTATCATTAATAAACGATTTAGCATGAAGATGTTTTGTAAATTGTTTTCATCCTTTCTTTAGTTCCCATTGAACAAAGGAAGGAAATGTTGGTTTTTTAACATGAAAAAAAAACAGAAACACACTCACTCATACAAAAGTAAAAGGGTTTCTTTTCTTATTGTCTATTTTCGTGATCAAATGTTGAGAGTGGATTTTGTTTTTTATTTTTTTTTTTTAATATTTTTTAACATGACATAAAACAGCAGTCAAAAATTATGTATATCTTAAATATTTAGTTGGAAAAAGAAGAAGATGTGACAGGATAAGAAAACAAATGTCCCGTTTAAAGCAGATTTTTTTCTGGTGTGACGGGTGAAAGGAAAAAAAGAGCAGCTTTAAAGAAATTGTATGTGAGAAAATAATTGTTTACAAAAGAAATTAGATTTTTAATATGCAAATTATTTAAAACGTCATAACAATCATGAGGGTTTATAGGGGAAAGTGGTAATAATAAGAGTGGGAATTTTATTTGTATGAATGAATTTTTAATCAGGACCTAGACAATAAAACTGTGGCTGGAGTATTAATGAAAATAGTTGCTTGTATGATCGGAAACGTTTGTTCGGTCGGAAACGTTTACATATATTTGAATTTAGTTTTAATATATGTGTTCCGAAAATTAGATTTATATACCTTTACAAAAATATTAAAATTTTTCATATATATTTGAAATGGCACAGTTGTTCTGTACGACTATAATTATAAAATTCACTTATTGAAAAAATATTAATTAAAATGCTGAAGGTCTACATGTTTAATATCAATATATAAAATGCTGCTTTCACTCACGAAATGAAAGTGATAACTAAAATTCCCGGTTGGTGTAACATATTTGGCGATTGTCATATTTTTAGCTGTAGTGGTGTTTAAATGTTCTTGGTGCCGTGAAAATCCAAAAATTGTTTTTATTTCTTCATTTTATGTCTCAAAGTTAAACGCTTTGAACCTGCTTTGAGATAATAATATATCATTTGCTTAACAAAATTACAAAAAAAAACTTTAAAAATTATGGTATGTTTTAGAGGTTCGTTCGTGTTTTAGAGGTCCGTAGGTATGATGACAAAGGAAATCCTAAGATTAAGTAGACCAACACTACGGAGACTGGTTAATTTAGCAACAGGACATACAGAGTTAAGGAATCACCTGGCACGAATGGGTAGCGTTGACGATATAACATGCAGGGCCTGTCAGGAAGATTTTGAAACACTGGAGCACTACTTGTGCTACTCTCCAGCTTTTAGCCAAGTCAGAAGACAAACATTTAATCAGGAGAATATACAGGAGATGGAATTTCTTAGGGTTAGTAATTGGACAGACTTAAGAAGATATATTGAAGAAACTATGTTCTTAACGTAATCAAATTCGGAGGTTTCCATGGTTTTTCATGGAGACTCCCTATAATAGTATGCGAACTCCTCATAATAGAGCGCACAACAGGCCTATGAGGCCTAAGTGTAATCCGGATCGGATTGTGACAGCTGGCGCGCCGTTCTTTCAACGTAACCTAACCTGACCTAGAGGTTCGTTTAGTTATTCTTAGGGGATTCTTCTAAGGGGAACTTCTTTCTCTCTGGCCATTTACGAACTTGACCTGTGCTATCCTTCAAGATATATTTATACCAAATTTCAAGGATCTGGCTCTTTTCGTTTGAACTGAATAGTGATTTCCACAGACGGATGGACGAACATGGCTAGATCATCTTAAATTTCACTACTGATCAAGAACATATATACTTTATGGGGTCTTAAAAGAATATTTCGCTGCGTTACACACTGAATGAGAAAGTGAATCCATTGACACCCTCCAATTCTTTTTTGGAGGGTATAAAAACATCGATTTGCAATTATTTCTTAGAGAAGGATATTTGCTTTTTAGTTAACAAACTGTTCTTTTTCTACCAGCAATAACAAATTATAAATAGACTCCTAATCATTTTTGCGTATGGTTTTGCAAGCAAACTTGAACAGCTCTTTGAAGCTTTTACGCAGAGATTTTGAGAAACTATTTATATTGTGCATATGTACATGAAAGTGCCTTAATATCATAGATGTTTTAGCAATATTGATTGGGGCTGAAGTACTTAAAAGAGTACCACAAAAAAATGTTCATTATATATAAACTTATAACATTTGCTTAACAAAATTATAAATAAATAACAATTTATTTTTAAAATTCAAGAGAATTTGTTGCATATTTCAGTACAAGTACATCGAAGCAAATTTGTATCACTGTTCATATCTCCAGGGACATGAAAAGTTCTAAGAAACTTTAGTGGCGCTGCAAACTGCCATTACATTAAACCGAGATATATATGAACAACCGCTGGAGGTGGCAGTGTGTCAACTTCCTGAAGGAAATTAGTTCAATGTTAAATATTCTATTTATGTTAAATGTCCCGTGCTCACTTAATCATGTCTATTTTTTTCCGAACTCTATGATATGAATTTTAATCTAATAAAATCGCTAGACATTTTATTTTCACAAATCAATTGAAACCGAAATTGTTGTAATTTTTCCCAGTTACGGACAAAAAAATAGTCTCACCTTAGTAATATTTTTATAAATCAATATTTTACCAATAATTTTAGTATTTGCACCGTTATGGCAAATTGTAACGTTTTTCTTCAAGTGTTATGTTACAAAAAATCAATGTGCCATCACCTTACAAGAAACGAAAAGTCTGGTACAAGCCAAAAAAAATCAAAATGGCGCTAATAAGAGTAGACAATAAAATAGATTCAGTGACAATTTCACTTTAAATTTAATAATACAATATTTTTTAAGCTTAAGGTCTTTATGATATATATAGTATATATATTTATCTTTCAATATTTAGTTAACCTTTGGTTAACTTCTTCAGGAAAAAAAAAATTTTTTTTTTGATTGAAAGAAAACTATTATTGTATTCTGATAGTTTTAAGCTTAAGGTCTCTTTATTTTAGTTTAGTTTTTAATTTCAATATTTCGTCACTCCGTTGTGTGACTTCTTCAGGAAATTAATTATTTTATTTTTTTAATAAAATAATATAATAAAATAATTAATTTCCTGAAGAAGTCACACAACGGAGTGACGAAATATTGAAATTAAAAACTAAACTAAAATAAAGAGACCTTAAGCTTAAAAATATCAGAATACAATAATAATTAAAAAGAGGTCAAGAAACAAGAAGAATTTATTGAAAGAAAACATAAAAAATAATAACAATTTCCTGAAGAAGTTAACCAAAGGTTAACGAAATATTGAAAGAAATATATATATATATATATATATATATATATATATATATATATATATATGTATATATATCATAAAGACCTTAAGCTTAAAAAATATTGTATTATATAAAAACAAGGTCGAAAAATTAGCAAAAAACAAACTTTAAATTTAAATAATGTTTATTAAAAATAAAAATATTTCGGTAATATTTTTAAGCGGGTTAAATTTATTGACAACATTAAATAAATTAAAGGAAAAAAAAATTTCCAAATTTCTTAAAATATAGGGGCGCGCGAAATATTGTTCCGTTGAGGAAAGATCTATTGTAAAACCATTAACTGTTGCAGGCTATTCACTAAGGAAAATAGCTGATATGATCGGGAGATCTCAACTCTTTGTTCGTAGTGCATTAGCAGCTCCTTAACCGCATGAAATACGCGGAAGGTTAAGGAAAACTACTGCCAAAACTGATAATCATATGAAGATGTTATCGTATCGTGACCCTTTTAAATCCGCTGACGCCATTCAAGTAGAGTTGGGGCTTAATACTTCCTCACTGACAGAAGACGACGGGTGAAAAAAAACCTCTTTGGGGGATCTGCCAGAAAAGTCCCAGTCTTAACGAAGAGACATCGCAAAAATAGAATTACTTTCGCAAAGGCACATCTAGACTGGGACGGTACAGAAGGTATAAAAAAATGGAGAAGCATTCTATGGTCGGACGAATCAAAGATAAATTTGATTGGGAATGACGGAAAAACATGGGTGAGACGTCCAAAAAATGCTACACCACCAAAACCTTTAAGTTTGGTGGTGGAAATATTATGGTGTGGGGTTGTTTTTCATGATATGGTGTGGGTCCATTATTTTGGATAAAGGGTAATATGGATAAAAATCTTTATGTTCAGATACTAAATGAAGTGATGCTGCCCTATTCTGAATGGGAGTTGCCCCTAAAATTTCAATTCCAGCAAGATAATGACCCGAAGCACACTTCGGGTCTAGCGAAAAAGTGGTTTTCAGACCACAAAGTAAACGTTATGACCTGGCCCGCACAATCCCCGGATTTGAATCCAATAGAGAATCTATGGAAAATAGTTAAAGAGAATATTGGACACGAAAAATCAAGAAATAAGGAAGAATTATGGAAAAACATTCAGAAGGCGTGGTATGGTATCCCAAACCGAATTTGCCGGGATCTAGTGGACTCTATGCCGAGAAGATGTATGGGTGTATTACAAAACAAGGGTTACTCTACTAAGTACTAACTTTAAAATATATTTTTAATGAAATTCTGTAAATTTCTATTAATTTCTATAAGTGAGCCTATTTTTTGTCACCTTAATATTATTTGTTATGCATGAATTTTTTGAATTTTTGTTTATAAAAAGTTTAAAAACGATCCTTGTATTATTATAAACATGTAAGACATGAATAAAAGAATTAATATAAATACTTTTGTCAACATAACTTTAAAGAAAAATAAAAAATTGTTTATGAAATTAAAACCGGTATTGACTGAGCCTATTTTTTTGGCCGTATATATATCACACATTTGCAAATCAATAAAAAACAATTATGGTAGAGGCATAGTTTTAAAATATTTAAAGACGACGTGTTGGAATTTATTTATTATTTATCCTTTAATCCCTTCCAGCATACAATGAACATGGAACAAAATAACTCTTTTTAAACACACAAACAATAATCATTTAATTTTTTTTTTGCACTTTGCCAATAAACAACTTTTCAACAAAAAAAAAAAAAGTGAAAGTAATTTGCATAAATTTGGCATTAAAATAACAAACAACACAGTGTTAAAAAAAACTTAAACAAATAAAGTATCATTTTATTTATTCATTGTCTTGGCGAGTGTGTATCCGAAAATCCTTTTGCTTCAGCTACTCCAGGACTAACAATGCAGTCAACAGTTTGTGCAGTCCCTAATCGAATTAGCAACAGTTGGGAGAAATGATTTTGCATACGTTTATGCACACATGCACACACTCTTGCATATTTGTTTAGTGAATGCAAAGCCTTTTCTTTACACTTATGTAAATATCCTGTACGCGTGTGTGTGTGTGTGATTGTTTTGTTGTAAAAATATATTTAAATAAGTTTGAAAATTTGCATATTGTGTTTTTGATTTTTTTTTAATTTTGAAAATTTTCTATTGTTATTTAAATGCTTCTATTGCAAATTAAATCTATTATCCTTTTATGCGTATTTTGTGTTGCATTGTATTGTGGCAACCACACACTGTGGCTGACTTTTATAGCAAAAATTTCGTCCTTTTTCTGTACTGCTCTTTCCCAATCCCAGGGTCTTGTGTTTTTGTATTGTTGCCGAAAAGTTAAAAAGAAAAGCGTTGATGTGTTGTTTGTTTGCAAATTTTTTCAAATAGTTAGAATTTCCCTATTGTTTGTTAACAATGTGAAACAATAGTTTGTTTTGTGATTTCATTAAATAATATTTGTAAATGCCATAATCTGGGTTTAGCTAAATATCTTGAATTAATGTAAGCGGCCTGACTTGATTTGATGAGATTTGATGATAACTGCAACTGAAAAGTCATTGTAAATTTCTTGTGCTTGGAAAGAGTTTTTTGCAAATATATATTGTACAATGTTTTGTAATCGAAAAAATATGAAGACAAGTAAATGTACAATTTGAGTGGAAGGGTATTTTTATATATGAAGACTCCGAATAGTCGTTTTAACAATCCAAAATGTATTTAAAACTTCCCTTCAAACACTCTTGTTTCTTAGGGGTCTTCAGTTTTAGACTGAATTTATTTATTTTTCGGTTCCTCTTAGGTCCATCTATAACCTGGATGCTGCGTAAGCACCAGTTTTACAAAACGTTTAAATTCCAAATTTAATACGCAAAATGCTGAACATGCAACTTTTCTTTTTAATTTTCCGTTTAGATTTTTCTAAAAGCAAAAGCATGGGACTCCTTTGGCGCTTCTCTTGAAATTCGGTTTATGTATTGCCTGGTGCTAAAAGCATTTTCATTTAATTTCATTTACTGTTGATGTTGCTCAAACATATTTTTTCTCATTTTTGAAAAATTAAGAAAATGCTGTTGTTTCTGTTTTTGATTGTCTTCAATTGCAGATGGCTTCGAGGGCGTTTTGTTTAAATAACGACTTGTCTTACGACAGTTTAAAATTTTTTTTCTCATCTTAGTTTTTTTTTACATCTTCCTCGCATATTTCCTTTTGTTTTTGTCTCACCATGAAAGTGTCCTGTTTGAAACTTAAATATATTCGTTTTTATGTTTGTGGTATGAGGGGGGAAAACAGACCATTATTTGGTGAATCACTCAGACTTATTTTATGTGAGGATAAATATTTATGATGCCACAATTTTGAATATGCGTGCGGATTTGATATGTAAACTACAAAAAAATGTTACGCTGTTACCAGGGACGTGGATATAGATAATAAATTATAAAAAAAAATTAAAGAAATTGGTTAAATAGTTGATATTCCTATATCCTATATTTTGTAGGATGCTAAAATAAAAACAAGGTTACCATATGTTTTAAAGAGTAATAACAAATTCTTGAGATGAGAGCAATTCTTATTTTAGATACAGAGATGCGCCCCATGATGTGTGTTTGATTAAAATTATTTTAGTAAAACTGTTAGAGTAATAAGTAAAAGATATAAGCATAAGTAAATTGAATTTGACCATAAAAATCTGGCAGCACATGTTGATTTGTTTGCTATTGTACAGGGTTTTTTGAATGGTACCGTTAATGACTTTAGTGCATTTGTATGGCCAAATAAAAAAAAAAGAAAAATACGAAACCTATAGAATCAGTCATAAAATCTTCGTTGTACTAAATGTATGTATGTGTGTGCATGCAGTGTTTGGACCGAAGCATGATGTGGTTTGATTTTCTTTTCGTTTTATGGCCGTAAATTTCCTCGTTACCATTTTAAATGTCCAATATCTTGCTCCTTTAGATCTTTGCATTTATCTCGCTTTATGTTTTTCTTTTTGTTACACATAATTTTCCTTATTGGACAATTAAATAAACGGCGAACCAGAGCTGATCCTGATGCTGCGTAACAGCATGTTCGACATGTAGCTTTGCTTGTGTGTTTGCTTGTTAACGTTTATTTACACATTGTTTTGTTTTTTTCCTCTTGCTGGACATTTTAATGTAATTAGATGTAACGGGATATTGTAATTGGTGTTAAATTGCTTGGTGACTACATGTTAATACTTGTGGGCAACAGAAAGACAAGGCTTCTGTTTTCGGTCGCTTTATTATTATTATTAGAGCTTTTTTTTTTTTTTTTTTTTTATTTGGCTTTCATAATTGTTTTTTTCTTTTCTTTTTGTCTGCGTTGCGTTATTTACATTTTGATTATTAGTTTATTTTTTTTATAAATTTTATTTAGCTGGCTTGTGTTATTACAGTGCTTTTGGATTACCAGCAACACATTTTATTTTTCCCAAAACATGTGGAAATGTTTATATTGTTGTTTAAGAGTTTTTATTTTCGAATTTTCGTAATCAATTTGATATTCATGTTGTGAACAAAGAAAAAAAATAATAATAATTTTATCATACACCTTTAATATTTACATAAATTATCACACACAGCAAATTTAAAACGATTTTTGGTAAATAACGGATATGGAACTTTTTATGTTGGAAAAAAAAGAAAAAATTAAATGTTGTGTACAAAATATTGTTAGTAAAATACTACTGCATCAATTTATCATTTTATCACTACTTCCATTGTTACTCATCATATCGATGCCTCCATTCTATAACATTCTAAGCCGAAAATGTGAGTTTTGAGTTACGAGCTCTCAAAGTTTTGTGTGTAGTCTAAGTATATTTATGCCTATAACTTTGGAACGGATCTGCCCATCTTAACCAAATTTTGACAGTATTTAAATTAGAAAACGTAGGATTCAAAAATTCAAGAACATTAAAAACGTTCTAAGTAAACTTAGAACGTTATAGAATGGAAACGTCGATATATTCTTTGCTTTTTCAAACATTTTCTGCAATAGTGTTTTACGAAAACTCAAAGACCTAAAAGTAAAAGAAAATCAATATGAAATAGTTTTTTTTTTCGTTTTTTAGGTTTTATTTCAAATTATCATAGAAGAAAACATGTTCTTTTCGATGTGACTAATTTAAATTCATAACATGTTCTTTCGCTCAATTTCCTTTGATTTACAAAATAATTACCAGATAAAAACCATGGCCGAGTTGTAAATTAAATGAAAGGCCAGAATAAAGAAAAATATTCTTTTTTTTTGGAAATAAGGAAAGAATAATTAGCGAGATTGCATGATTTTAAACGGATGTAAATAATATGCGTGTGCGTGTGTGTATGTGTGTACATATCCTGTAGGGTGATATTTTAAGTTAAGTATCTTATATAAGGCATATTAAATTTTGCTATTACGAATCAGTTAATAAATTAGAAGATTCTGAATATGGACACAAAGACAAGCCTATAACAAATTTAATTTAGGAAGCATTCATCGTTATCGGAAGTAAAATTTCACATGGAAATATCCGAGCGTGACAGCCGTTGACATGTAATATTTTAAACATTTTATTCGAAATTTTTGAAATGTGGAATTCATGATAAGATTCATTGTAATATATGTACATATATATTTTTTATTAGTATATTGTTCTATTTTTACAGCCCTTGATTTTTTAATTTTATTTTAATTGAGGCTTATTTTTATAAAATAATAACTATAAAAATATTTATTTTATATTTATATCAATATATATATTTTATATCATATATATTGTATTCCGATATTTTTAAGCTTAAGGTCTCTTTATTATAATTTAATTTTTAATTTCAATATTTCGTCACTCCTTTGTATGACTTCTGCAGGAAATTAATTATTTTATTTCCTGAAGAAGTCACACAAAGGAGTGACGAAATATTGAAATTAAAATTAAATTAAAATTAAGAGACCTTAAGCTTAAAAATATCAGAATACAATAATAATTAAAAAGAGATCAAGAAACCAGAAGAATATATCATATAAAGGGTGTTTTTATAAGAGCTTGCTGATTTGAAATTTAAATAAAACACCTGCCAAATTATGAAATTGCCAAAAAAAATTTTTTATTTGGTAGATAATTTCTTGTTATTTAACATTTAAATATAATTTCGAGCATATGGCCACCTCGACTATTTTGCACAAAGGTCATTCTGGAGGTCCAATTTTCAAGCATTTGAGGGCGTATTTCAGCAATGACACGTTGAATACTGGTTTCCAAAGTTTGACCAATCGTTGCTGGTTTATCCACGTAAACCAATGGTTTCAGGTATCCCCACAACAAATAATCGAGTGGCGTCAAATCATACGAACGCGGAGGCCAATTCACCGGTCCATTTCTCGAAATAATGTTGTCGTTGAAATGTTCTTTCAATAAGTCCATTGTTTCGCCCGCAGTATGACAAGTGGCGCCATCCTGTTGGAACCACATTTCGTTTACATCCATATCTTGAAGTTTTGGCACCAAAAGTTCATTGATCATGATTCTGTATCGATTTCCATTCACGGTAACGCGTCGTCCTTGCTCCTCATTTTTAAAGAAATAAAGACCGATGATTCCACCAGCCCATAGACCGCACCAAACAGTACATTTATCGGGATGCATTGGTAATTCCTGAACGGCGTGTGTGGATTATATTTGCTCCAAATACGGCAATTTTGCTTGTTGACATATCCATTCAACCAAAAATGCGCCTCATCACTGAAGAGAATTTTGCGGTAAAAAAGCGGATAAACATTTTTAATTGAACACTGTTTTTGAAAATAAATTTCCACGATTTGGGAGCGTTGTTCTGGAGTTAACCTGTTCATGATGATTTGCAAACAATACTGAGTAGAGACGTCACTTTATACTGTCAAAACAGCTGTCAGACAACAGAGTGATTCGTATAAAAAAAAAAAACTTCATAAAAAACACCCTTTATATTTTTTCATATGCATGTTATTGATTCCTAAAGACACTAACCGAATTGATACAATTCTCGTATAATATTTCCTCATAAAAATAAAAACTGTTATCACATTCAACTGAGCCTTCTACAAAAATATACATCAGTAAAATGTAACGGGTTTTGAAAATATTCGTATCCTGTTTTGCTATATAAAAGTTGAAAATCAGATTGATGTTTACTGAAGCATTTTTAATTGAGTCAATATTCACTTTATTGCCTTAATTATACTTCTGTTCACATATAAACAATTTAGTCAATTCAATTAACGTATGATAACTAAAAATAAAAATTTTACACTTACATGTGAGGGCTTCAAGTTCAAATTTTTTTTTTTTTTTTTTTTTTTTAGGAGTAGGACCAGCACTCAGGGGATGACCCCTATATATGCAATGCATTGCGCCGGAACTGAAAACGAGGGGATAGTATTGAGGAGACAGATTAGGAAAGATGAGAAGATAGAAAGTTTTTTTTTTTTTTTTTTTTGTAGCTATTTCAACCTTTTTACTTCGCCGCCTAATTTTTGCTACAGGGCCGACGAAGGTGGGTGCTGTTACTCTGCTTTTTAGTACATGATAGTGTCAGTCGCTGCCAATTATGTTCAGTGACCAGTGACTATGCCCTCATCATTGAAACAGGCTGGCAACAACTAACACAACCACGCACTAATGCTGATCAGAAGAATTCAACACAATATTTCATGACTCAGCGCGGGCTCGAACTCACGACCCTCCTTTTCATAGTCTCGTGTTCTACTACTTCAGCCAACAGCGACTTTTCAATTTCAATTTTCTAATCAATATTAATACTTTTGTTTGTTATGTGGCGAAGTGTGTCCTATGCCTGCATTTCATGGGTTCTTACACAAAATCATCAGCAAACTTCAACCTAATTCCAAAATCACGAAGGCAGTAAAAATTAATAATAATTTTAATATCAATAACTGAAGAACACGGCTCGACTAATTTTGTTTATTGTTATGTTTTGTTACTTCTTCCACATTTTAGGTGCTAAGTCTCGACTAACTTTGTTCATTGAGTTGTGTTTTGCTCAATAAACACACTCTTTAGCTGTGCTGCATTTGTAATTTTACTCAGTTTTAGAGAAATTATGTGGTACTTGGTGGCCAAAGCAGCCAATGGCCATATTTTTAGAATTTATGAATAAAAATAATTGTAAATAAAAATTTTCTATGGTTAATTGAGCTAAATAATGGCATGAACTGATCAAATAAAGTGTATGGCTGGACACCGTATTATATTGAATAGTGATCGTGTCTTTCTGAATTCACAACTGCCAATCTGCTACTGTAAAGAAATTGACTATAATTCCTATTCCAAAACTAATACAGCAAATGGGTAAAAATTCTGTTCTTTTCATGTATAGAGTAGAATTCTCACAAGTACTCATGTTAGTTATTAGTATCTTAACTGTATAAATCTGCATTTATATAAAATTGTCGAATTAGAATTGCATTTAACTGAAGTGTGACTAAATTCCTTCAGGGAACTGCAAAGAGAATACCACAAATTGTACTTGTAATTTGTTAAGGTCTTAGATCGATGTTTAAGCGAATAAAACGGCAGCTAAAAAGGCTAAATTACAAGGCCAAAATAGTTCTGAATTTTTTTTCGAAAAGAGTAAAAAACTAAACTCTGTTTATTAATAGTCTTGTAAAAGAAATCAGCTGAAGGTAATTTGTACCCCTAATAATTTTTGATATCTGATATATAATTAAAAATAAAAATCTTAAAAATTACCTCTACACACGGCAGGGTAAAGTTACAAATTTTTTAAATTTTATCTTCTGTTTAAATCAGCTTTCATCATTAAAATAACGTTTTGAAAATTGCTACAAATTGATTTATCTTGAATAATTGCAACAATAATAATGTTTGTATTTTCATAACTGCTATTTAAACTAGCATTTAGTAAAATTAATTGTATCGATATTATTTTGTAAATATTTATTTTATAATTATTAATTATTGCCTTCATATACAAACACAATGGGGTAAATGATTTTTGATATTTATTAAACGTTTTCCTAGTGCTTACGAACAATGTCATGTACAAATATGATTTAGGGCCTATTATTACAACTTCAGGTTAGTTAAGCGTAGGATTTTCTCGGATGAGTAAAAAATGTATCATAATTATAACTTTTCTTTGACCAAGCAGATAAAATGAACCTGCCTTCAATATACCGTTCACTTTAAGTTTTACTGAAATACGGGGTCTGCCAAATAACTTTTTTTTTTTTTGAAAATGCTATAACAAAAACTACTGAATATTTTCTCAAATTTCTTTTTTATTTGAAAGTGCAAACCTTCCGGTTAATAATGGAAAATAATTTCATTCAAATGGCTGCCTTGGCTGGCCATGCAGTAGCCTACACGATCGGTCCAATTTTTAACCACATTATCGATTGTGTGCAGCTGTATTTCATCAATGGCTTCAAGAATATTGTCCTTTAAAGAATATTGTCCTTTAATATTGTCTGGCTTGTCGGCGTAACACTTATCATTGACGGCACCCCACAAATAATAGTCCAACGGTGTCAAATCACAGCTCCAAGGTGGCCAAAGGACATCAGCTCTGCGGCTGATAATGCGATCCTTAAAAACAGGGCTCAAAACATCGAGTGTAGCTTCGGCTGTGTGGCACGTAGCGCCGCCCTGTTGAAACCAAATGTTGCCAATATCCTCCTCTTCTATTTTTGTGAACAAAAATTCGTTCAACATGGCCCGATAACGATCGCCATTGACTGTAACGGCCACTCCTTGCTCATTTTCGAAGAAAAGTGGCCCAATTATGCCTCTGGACCAAAATCCGCACCAAACAGTGACTCGTTTTGGGTGCGTCGGCTTTTCAATGTATGCGTGCGGGTTTTCTGTGCCCCAAATGCGACAATTTTGCTTGTTTACATACCCGCCAAGATCAAAATGAGCTTCATCTGAAAAGATGATTTTTGTTTTGGCATAATCGGCATCTTCTGTAAGTCGATCGCAGGCCCACTTAGCGAAGCGAAAACGCATTCGTTCAGCGGAAGGATAAAACTAGTTATCTGTCAAATCAGACATGAGCTAAATGTTACCATTCTCGAAATAAGCACTAGTTGAAAAAAAAAACGTTAGATGGCGGACCCTTTAGTAACAATAGAACAATTTTTAAAACGTCAGACAAAATCCTACTTTTAACTAACATGAAGTTGTAATAATGGCCCTTAGAGCTATTTCTATGTAGATATTACAATTTTATAGAAGACAACCGTATCCTACAGTCGAATGAGACCACAATTTTAAAGTTCTTCAAAGTCCAGAAATATCATTTCAAACAATCTGGGTTTAAATTCATCTTAATCGGACGGATGATTACGAAGTCAAATGAATCTGATTTTTAATTTCCTAGCGGTAGCACCTGTTGTATCGGTTAGGCTTCATATCGTCGGCTGCCTTTATGGATTGTAATTATTTACGGGAAAATGAATGGATTTTTTTTAATTCTGGTGAAAAGATTTTTTTTAACAGAAATGAAGTTTTTAGACAGACTCTTTTTTTCTAGTTAAACATTTTTTTTAAACTCGGGGGTCTTTCTTTTATAAATAAATATTATTTTCAATATATTTTTACAAAATATTATATATTGCTTATAAGTCAATTTTTGCTTCATGTATAATTATAACAGAATTGTTATAATTATATATAATTATTATAAACAACATATAAGATTATTAAATTGAATTAAGATTCATAGGCTAATTGTTCGAAATTTGTTTTTAAATCTCAGAAAGACATGATAAATATTCCAAGGCACAAGGGCAAGTCAACATCAGTTTTATTTAACTTACACAGCAGAGCAGAACAGCTGTTTTCGAAAGCCGCAACACCTTCATCATCAGTGCTCATGTGTATTGTGTTTATCACCAATTATTAGGTGGCTTAGTTGAATGTGATAACAGTTCCTATTTACACAAATTTTATTGTGAAAAAGAATGCGAGAACTGTATCAACCTGATGTCAACATGTTATTGTTTTAATACCCGTGTTATAATAAGATTGCCTGAAGAAGTTAACCGAGTTTAACAAAATATTGAAAATAAAATATATATATATATATATATATATATATATATATATATATATATATATATATAAAATAGAAATCTAAACCTTATAAAACTAAAGTGTTTAATTTCTCAATGTAGTCTCTTTCAAGACTGGAGCGTAGAGGTTTTTATTCCCTCCAAAGTAACAGGTTTTTTCAATGAGCCCCTTAAAAACACAAATTTGTAAATGGTGAACTGAAGACAAGGATCGAACTTGAACACTTTTTCAATTATTCAGTTTGCTCTATAGTGCGCCCAGTAAGCACTTTTCTGCTCACTAGTGAAACATTTCATACTCCTCACAGCTGACATCCAGCTGCTAAGTAGAAAAATTAGAGCGATGAGTACCGATCATGATTTACATATATATATATATATATATATATATATATATATATATATTTTTTTTTTTTTTTTTTTTCAAGAGTAGGACCAGCACTCAGGGGATGACCCCTACATATGCAATGCATTGCGCCGGAACTGAAAACGAGGGGATAGTATTAAGGGGACAAATGAGGAAAGATGAGAAGATAGACAGTTTTTTTGTAGCTATTTCAACCTTTTACTTCGCCGGCTAATTTTTGCTACAGGGCCGACGAAGGTGGGTGGTGCTGTTACTCTGCTTTTAGTACATGATAGTGTCAGTCGCGGCCAACTATGTTCAGTGACCAGTGACTATGCCTTCATCATTGAAACAGGCTGGCAACAACTAACACAACCACGCACTAATGCTGATCAGAAGAACTCAACACAATATTTCATGACTCAGCGCGGGCTCGAACTCACGACCCTCCGCTTCATAGTCTCACCCACAATATTTTTCTGCTTCGACTTTAACGTTTTTTTTCTCGTAAATAGTTAAATAAATGACACTTTGAACTGCAGATATTTAACAGTTGATGGCCTTAGAATAAAATGGGATGGCTCATTAATTCTGAATTGGCTTAAGGGCAATTGAGGAAATACCCGAGGTATTTGAAAAGAGGAGAATACCCTTAACAAATTATAACTTAAATTCATTATACCAAAAATTTATAAAGACATTTGCATGCCATTGTGCACAATGTAAATTACCTTAAGGCTAATAATTATTTACTAGTTACGATCTCTTGATTCTAGTCGACAATAATTATTTATAATATGCCTTTAGTTATAAAATCTTAATTCAAAATACTAATTAATTTTGAAAATCAAATAATTGCTGAGATCAAATTTAACTGATTAAAAACAAAAATACATGCAATTTAACGTTTTGCCAGACATTCTTGCGAGTATAAATAACAGAAAATTTTCACCAATATTTATCAGTTGTAAAGTTTTATATTAAAACATTTGGAAAATTTTGAAAAATAATTGAAATGAAATTCCATTTGATGGTTTTCTTACTAGCAGCTGTCATGTTGGCGGTGAGTTTTGCAAACGAAAGGAAGAATTTCTAAATAATTTGTGTTATTTTGTTACGATCTGTCGACGCCAAATCAATCCTATACTTGAAAAATTTCAATGTATAACAATTGTCTACTATTGACAGCCACCTCCAATTCCTTGGGTTATAGAGGATACTCAAAAGTAGTTCTCAATTGTGGTCAATAGTAGCAGTTTTTGGTATCCGATTAAAGAGACGTCGACATATAGTAATAGAATAATAAACAAAACATTATTTAGTACATACATTTATGAACATATATTTACTATACAGGTATGCCATGGACAGGGTATGAATTTTAATCTCGGTGGAAATCGTGGAGGCGGTGAAGGAGGTGATGAAGGCGGCAGGGGTGGCAAAGGCAAACCAAGCTTTGAAATCAACCTTGGAGAGGGCCGTCCTAGCATTAAAGGTAGCCTGCCTGACTTCAGCAATTTGAACCTAGGAGGAAAATGAGTTTCCCAATTGAAGTCCCGAGTAGACACACACCGTTGCCCACACTGACCCATACTGATATACAAGTTCCCTATAATAATTACTTACTGTAGAAAATTTAGTAGCACAGATAAATAAAAAGTACATACGCACTGCAAATAATATTTACAAAGAGTTTCATTCAGTTGAAAAAATTCTCATCGTTTTTTAATCTGTCACCACAATGTCCTTTCTAGTTCCGGCGCAATGCACTGTTAAAAAAAAATTTCTATTAACAATTATGTTATTACAGAAGATCAAAAACTACTACATAAATTACAATCGCAATGAATTCATAAAAGGTCTCACTCTCTCCCTCTCTCTCTCTCTCTCTCTCTCTCTGTGTGTATGTTATGACTCTGAAAATTGTATGCCATCATACATGTCACACTTTAACGCTTGACAAAAAGGAGTAAATGAAACAGGAAGAATTTTTATATAAAAACATCACTTTACAACAAAATTTTAGAGATCTTGCCTGGCTGTACTACCTGACCACGTATCCTTCTCAAATATTGGAAAATATATTCTTGTGTTTCTGCTAGTATTAATGAAATTTCTATTATAATATTCTCACTCTTACACGCATTGAAGTAAGTCTGCATGTGTGTGCGTGCTGGGCTGTGTGTTGTGTTGAACTTTCCCTTTCAGTTTTTATTTGCTGCTGGTTTTGGGTCCTGTGTGACTTTAAATAGACTTCCAATAACTTGATTTTTTTATTTTATATTTATTTTTATATAATTTTCATTTTGACTACTTGAGGGTAAACTTTTGTTGCTGCTTTTTGTCGTGTGCCTGGGTATGTGTGAGGGCTTGCTGTAAAATCAAATATGTAGGCAAAAAATATTGAATTTTGTTATATATTTTTCAATATATGTGGCTTAATCCTGTCTACGCGCGTATGTGTGTGTGTGCGTGTGTGTCGGTGTGAGTTTGCTATCTCTGAGTAGTCACAGTTTTAGAGAATTATAATAAAATGAGACTTTATATTTATGCCCCAAAAAAACCTTTTAATATTTTTTATGGCCACACCTTTTAGGGGTGAGTAGTATTTTTTTTTATTTCGTTCCCTTTATTATAATATTCGTTGTTTTCGTCCACTTTTACTTTTATTTATGCGACTACAAAGAGAATTGTTTTCTTGTTATTTTATGTAATCTTTTCCTTAATTTTGTTGTTTATCGTATGACTATAAATATATAGTGAACAATGGTTTCTTCAAATGCATATGCACCCTATACAAAGTAGTTTAAATGCTACACAAATGTATTGAAAAAAAAAATTTAATTAAATATATGGCTAACACGAGCTACTCAAAATTTCAGCTGAATACCTTTGAAATGTGAAATAACCTGTTAGAGCTTCTAAAAATAATTTGATAATTATCAGTTTAGGGTCCACTACGGGAAATCTTTTCACAATAAAATTACAGCGATGGAATAACTCATGTTTTCTATTTAATTCCAAATGCTGCTGCTTTACTTAATCCAGCTCCAACTTTAGGGCCTGTTTTTGTAAATAAAACTAAAATTTCATATTGAAAGCAATAACAAATTTGCGTTTTTATTGTTGTTGTTTCAATATAAAGTCCCAAAACGAAAAATTTTATTATTTTTTTTTAAAAACAGGCTGTTAAACATACCTACATATTTTTTTAAGTAGGACCAATACTCAGAGGATGACCCCTACATATGCAATGCACTAGAAGCTGGAACTAGAAAGGAGGGGATAATATTGAGAACACTGATGAAGAAAAATATTTAATAACATGGATTTTGAATACATTTTATGCCTAAAACAGTCCGACTTTGACGAGTGCCTGTGATTTTACTCCAAATATTTTTGGAATTTACAATGTGTGTGTGTGTGTTTTTTGTTATTAAATAAACAATGTATCTCCATTCTTAATTTTATTCTTTATGTATTGGGGTGATTTCTTTATTAATTTGATTCTTTATTTTCTTTTATGTTAAACATACATAAAATCTAAATACTAAGAAAATTTACTTTGTAATAAGTATCACAAACTTCAAAGAATTTGCGTAAACAATCTCATAAATTGATGTAAAAATATATTCACATGGGTGATTTTTAAAATATCTACATGCACACATACCTACATACATCTTTAGCTACTATGTAATTGATTTATACTTCAGGCCACTTCAGCCAGTTAGGCTGTCCTTTTTTCTTATATTGAACTACAGAAATTAATATCAGGTTGTCATATGAACCCAAGTACTTCAGTTCTGTGCAATTAATTCTTCTTATTTTTGAACTTTTTTTCGATTTTCACAATAAGTAATATTTTTAAGCTTTCGATATTTTTTATATAAAAAAGTTTTTTTATTTTTTAATATTTCACCGCTCCATTTTGTGGCCTCTTCTTGTTGAGTTTTCCAGCTGGCATGTTTTTTAATGGGGCGTTACCAGCGCCAGTCGCCATGTTATCAGAAAATATCATATTGTGGGGGATCTCCTAGGGCAGTCCCTGGAATTCGATCTTGTGGAAAGGCTGAACTTTTCTTTTTGCTGTTTACATTTGGATTTGAAAGTTCATTTAATATAGTGGTGACTAAAAATTATACTGCTAATTAGTTAACGAGAAAAATGCTATTGTAAATAGATTTCTGTAACTAATATGTAAGGAAAAAAAAAGAAACATATGTAAATGAAATTTCTTTTGGAAACCCGCAAAAGATCTTTATATTTTGAAATATATTTATTTAAACTAGAACCATCCATGAGCAGGTTCTTATGAATGTAATAATAAAATATAGTCGACTCCGCTTTACTGGAAATAACCAAAACCCAATTTTTCAGTTATCCGATTTTTTTCTCCAAAACGTAGTTCGGATTACTGAAATTTGTTACAGTTAAGCGTGCTGCTTAAAATCAGTAAAACAATATTTTTTATATCAAATCTGTATAATTTTTTTACGTTAAAAATGTTATTTGAAAAAAAATTATTCATAGAATTATTCATTTTGTTGTTGAAATTTTTCACGAATTCCTCGAAAATGTCTAGCCACTTGTGTTGACAATATAATAGAAAAATACAATAAAGTATACGTAAGAGCGAAAAGGACAAATACATTTTGCCATTTAATTTTTTTAATTTGTCATTGTTTACATTCTCACTAAAGCAAAGTAAGTTTCATACAAAACGTAGTTGTAGGGTTGCTTTTGGTTTTCAATAATACGATATTTTCAATAAAGCGATGTTGCGCTAAATCGAAGTGAATAAGACTAGTGCTTTCACTAATCCGATTTTTTCAGTAAAGCGTATTGCGCTAAAGCGGATTCGACTATATGCTACAAATCGCGTATCATATAAAGTAGTTTTTTTGCGTGTTTATTTATTTACAATATTTTTACAATTTCTACTATAATAAACTCTAGTACAATAAAATACATACATACATATTTACATAAATACAAAGTCCCAGAAACGAGCTCTCGTGTATTTGGGATATAATATTAATTATCATTTGTAAATTTAATAAATTTTACAATACATTGAAAAATACAAAAGTATTTTTATTTGCGCTGAAAAATTTTAAAAAACATTACTTAAGTACTCGTATACAGGGCAAAATTAAAACAAAAGTCTAAAATTAAAAACAAAAAAGTTCTATATTTTAGTATTCCGTTATCCACCAAAACTTTATTAGCTATACATTTAAAGTAGTTAACGAGTGGATTAACAACGCGACATTCCCGGATCCGATCCCGGCAAGCCAAGATGTACTTCTCTTATATACTTCATCATCTTCCGATTTAAAGTAACAATATATTAATGTTATCTTGGCGCTAGGAAACTCTTTATTTACCAGGTAGTCTTATATCTCAAAATATTAAAATTTTTAAGTTAAGAATCTGCAATGAAAAAATCAAGGATAACCCAAGTTATAGCAAAATATAATTTACGCAATCCCATCATAAGGCGAACATTTTAAAAATCTTAAACGCATTTTCCCAACTTTTATTATTTTTTTAGTTAAAACTACTTAGCAGTAAAGGAGCGATGTGAATTTAATTATTTTCTTTTCCCCAAATGTTAATAAAAATACAGAATTTAAATTTAAAACTATGCCATTAAATATTTTTTAATATTTTACTCTATTCCCTATTTCCCTGTATGAAACAATTTTTTTCTGTTAAATGTGTGAGGAATGATACAAGTGCTTCATCAGACAAGTCCGTAAATTCTTCTGCTCAGCCTGTTTCAATGATGAAGGCATAGTCACTGGTCACTGAACATAATGGGCAGCGAGCGACACTATCATGTATAGGAGCCGCCAAATAACTTTTTTTTTGAAAATGCTATAAAAAAAACTACTGAATATTTTCTCAAATTTCTTTCTTTATTTGAAAGTACAATTCTTCCGTTTAATAATGGAAAATAATTTCATTCAAATGGCTGCATGGCCCGATAACGATCGCCATTGACTGTAACGGCCACTCCTTGCTCATTTTCGAAGAAAAATTGCCCAATTATGCCTCTGGACCAAAATCCGCACCAAACAGTGACTCGTTTTGCATGCGTCGGCTTTTCAATGTATGCGTGCGGGTTTTCTGTGCCCCAAATGCGACAATTTTGCTTGTTTACATTCCCGCCAAGATCAAAATGAGCTTCATCTGACGATTTTTTTGGCAATCTTCTGTAAGTGGATCGCAGGCCCACTTAGCGAAGCGAAAACGCATTGGATGGTCAACCATATTCGTTCAGCGGAAGGATAAAACTAATTATCTGTCAAATCAGACATAAGCTAAGTGTTACCATTTGCGAAATAAGCGCTAGTTATTGCGGACCCTATACTAAAAGCAAAAAAATTACCCGGCGAAGTAAAAAAAAGGTTGAAATAGCAAAAAAATCTGTCTATCGTCTCATCTTTCCTAATCTGTCCCCTCAATACTATCCCATCGTTTTCAGTTACGGCGCAGTGCATTGCATATGTAGGGCTCATCCCCTGAGCGCTGGTCCTACTCCTAAAAAAAAAAGGTAAATTTTTACGTCAAAAGGTAATTTTTACTTCATCTAAATGCCAAAATCATAATTGCGGCGATTGCGGACAATAAAATTAGAGCGAAATTATTAAAAACAAATACAAAAATATAAAAAAAAAACAAAATATCATTTTTCAGGATTAGTTCTTCTAAGAGGAACTTTCTCCCCCTTGGTCCCATTTTTCCTATTATACAGCTTAAACGCTTTGTGACCACAATACATATTTCAGCCAAATTTCATCAATGTAGGGACACCCAATAACTTTTTAGAAGCAATATACGCAAACAAAAATATTAATGTCCGGCTAGATTGGCAAAATACCCCTATGTGCATTGATTCGATATAAAAAAATCAATATCTTTTTTAATAAAACAGATAATTAAACATCTAAATGTCGAAGAATCGGGAATCACATAATATTCAAAATAATAATTTCGAATTGTGAATGATTTTCCATCATCCCACGTCAAATCAATTTTTAGTTCTTGTTTAGGTCTATGATAAAAGGATAAATAAATTCCCTACCACGCCTTGACAATATTTTAATCTGTTTAATGGCAAATATATGTGAATATTCGCACATCTCTTATGTTGAACGGAAATGTTGACAAATTGTGCTTCATTATTTGATTTTTCCAACTCAAAGTTTAAGAGAATTTGTTTTGCTATAATTTTTTCGCCAAATATGTTTATTTAATTGGTTTTCTATTTTTCTCTCTCTTAAAACTCTGATGAAAATACTGAATCTATTAGTAATTGTGCCGTGCCATTAAATATGGAAGAAGGTAATTTTTGCGTCAATAAAATGTCAATATCAGCGATTGCGGACAGCAAAATTACAGCGAAAATGTTAGTTGCTGAGCAAAAAAAAAAAAATAATAATAATAATAATAATTTTAAGAATTAATAGAAACATTGTTGCAGGAAAATTACTAAAATGAATATTAGATAAAAGGAAGTTTTACATTCAAAACATTCACTTATTTACACTCACACACTATAAGAGCAGCGTATTTTCTTGATGGACGCACTGTGGGGTTTTTGATACCAAAAATGGCAATTAATTGGAAAATTAAATTTAAGAGAACCGAATAAATTTTTGTAGTCGGTAAAAGTACACAACATTTCACATCACTAGTGCAAACATTTTGTTTTTGACAACTACCGTTATGTCACTATACAATTTTAAAGTTTGAGTTATTTGACGTTTTCTTCGCATGCAATATAAATTTCAACTTTTGGTGTCTTAAAAATTAGCTTTGAGTGTTTTCCAAAGTGATAATTAAAACTATTTTAATTGAACCTTCAACCTCAGGTTAGTAAGATTAATTTATGTTTTTTGTTTTTATGTGTAATTTGAGTTATTATTTTTAATTAATTTTCACGCGTAAGCCTATAAATTAGTGAATTTGGGGAAATATGTCGATAAATAGTTGTGAATAAAGCCAAATTAAGAAAAAAAAAAACCATTTCGTTTCTAAAAATTTAAACGCTTTTGAAAATATGTATGAAAAATTTGTCTGCACTTTTTTGCACATTTTGAAATTTTTAATTTTTTATAAAAATTTTTTTAAACATAATACGTCATAAAGCTTATGGTAAATTATCTTAACATATGCATACAACGCAAATAATTTAACATAATTATTATTATCGATTTTAAATTTATACATGCATGCATATGCCAAAATATTTTATATATTGTGTATATAATTTAACATAAACAAATAATTCTAATAACTTAATTTCTATGAATTAAATATCTATAGTTTTGAGCTAAATTGTCAGTATCTATCTTAAAGTTCATTCGTTCTCTAACAGGTATATTAATAATTTCTAACATTTCTAACAAAAGTCTTCGTTTATAATTACTTTCTGTTCTTAAAACTGATGCATTTTCAAAGTCTGGATAGTGATTAAATTTAAAACAATGAGATGATAATGCTGTTTTTTCTGAATTAATGTGTCTATATTTTTGATTACTTTTATGTCCTGTTATTCTGGTTTTTAATTTATTTTTTGTTGTACCTATGTATACCTCATTGCAATTGACAGATCCATTCCCTTTACATGGTATTTTATAAACTATATTTGATCTATCCCATTTTGTCACTCTAGCTTTCATATTACTAAATAGTTTATTGTTGGCACTATATGTTTTGAAAGCCATTTTATATTTTTGAGTATCAAATATATTTGATTTCTCTAGTCTTTCTGACATTTCTGGTATGTAAATTAAGGATTTATAAAATTTTGGTTCTGTGTTATTATTTGTATTATTTGTTATCCTTTTCTTATATTGATTTATTAAACTATAAACTAATTTTTCTGGAAAGTCATTCTCAATAAGAATTTTACTAATTTTTCTCTTATTTTTTATATGGAATACGCTATTACTAATTGTTAAGACTTTTTCTATCAAGTTTTTTGCAGTATTAATTATAATTCTTTTACTGTGTTTGGAATAATAATTAAATATTCTACTTGAAGCTGTTGGCTTTTGATACCAATCCATTACTAATATTGTTATCTCTTCTCATAACTAACGTGTCTAAATAAGGCAACTGTAAATTACATTCTTTCTCAATTGTAAATGTAATATTACTATTAAAACTATTTAATGTATCTAACATATCCTCAATTCCATTCTCAGATATAATACAAAACAAATCATCTACATATTTTGTAATAAATTTAGGTTTAATGTCAAGATTGTTAATACATGTATTTAACAACTCTTCCATAACAATGTCTGCTAAAACTGGTGATGCAGACATTGTTAAAAAAAAAAAACATTTTTATAATTTTGTTTACAATTAATTACGTAACATTAAAAGAATTGTAGTTAACACACAGATCGGTTTCATAATATTATTATATATAATTAAAATTTATAGTATTTATACATTTTAGAGTTAGTATGTTTTAATATGTAAAATTGTATTAATTTAAATTATTTACACATTTTAAGTTAGTATTTTTTAAATTGTTAATTTTTTGGGCTTAAGTTCGAATCTGCATGACTGCAAATGATTTTTTATTATTTTATTAATAAATGAATTTGTTCAAATTCTATTTTATTATTTTTTATATTAAGATTGGAATAATAAGAATATTTTCAATAATCATCAAACCAGCAGAACGGATCAGTACTGATTTCGAGGCCGCTACGCCATCTCATCAGCGTTCTTTGTTCAATTTTTCCACTTTTGCAAGTGGTGCTAGTTGGTAGGAATATCAACTATTTAACCATTATTTTAACGAAAATTGAATATGAGAAGTTATCACATTCATATTTTTAAGTTATTACCTTTTTGGTTAGTACGAAATTCCCCAACCCTGACGATTAATATTCCCAATATTCCATGTATCTCTTTCGCTTTTTCCAGAGCCATCGGCTGCTGATTGCTAAAGCTTCTTTGTTATTTATGTTCAAGTAATTGAATTTAGTTGTCAATTTACAATGAACAAGTGCGCGTGCCCCCGCAATGTTTTAACTTAAGCCCAAAATATTAACAATTTACATTACAAAGTTCGACTAATAAAAATTCATACATAAGTTAGTATTTTTTAATATTTAAAATTTATGATTTATGTTGTTAAAAAAAATTTTGTATATACTAATTGAAAAGAAAATTTTTGACAAAACTAAATAATTTCCTGAAGAAGCTAACCGATGGTTAGCGAAATATCGAAGAATAACAAATATTAATATAAATTAACCTCAAGACTCAAACAAATATATTATTTATTATAAAATTATACATTTCATTAAAGCAAGTACATAGTTTTCTAAAAGGATCTGACATTTCATAGTTAGTACGACAAGCTGCAATATACAGAGGGTTAAAAGAACGAAGTGAACGTTGAGGAATATTGAAACATACGTTGTTCAGTAAAAATTCGGAGTTGATGGTACCACTGAAAAGATTTACCATAAAAGAGGTTTTGAGCATTGTTTTCCGGCTCTTTAAAGTAGGAAGATGAATTTCAGCTAATCTCGTAGAGTATGATGGAAGTGCCATCCGATTTTTATAAACGTAGGCAGAAAATTAGAAATTGTTTTTGAACGGATACAAGACGTTCAATATGAACGTTATACAGTGGATTCCAAATTATGCTACCATATTCTAAAATTGGCCGAACTAATGCAATATACAATGTTTTAGTGACATAAGGATCATTAAACTGTTTTGCCCATCTTTTAATGAATGCAAGGATACTTCGGGATTTATTAATATTCATAGTAATGTGTTGGACAAAATTAAGTGTACTATCGAGTAAAATTCCCAAATCCATAACTTCGTGAAGCGTTTTTAAATTATAACCATCAAGGCTGTGTCATCTTGAAAATTGCATATGATTACATTTGTTCAAGTTTAATTGCATTAAGTTTAGTTTATACCAAATATAAAAATTGTTTAAATCATTCTGCAAGAACTGTTGATCAGATGTATGTTTTATATTACAGTATTTTATTGCTTCTGTTAGGTCATTGATGAACAGAAGGAAAATAATTGGACCAAGGTGACTCCCCTGCGGAACACCAGAGATTACTGAAATGTCCCTTGAAACTGCAGCGTTAAATTTTACCGATTGTGTCCTGTTTAACAAATAAGATTTAATCCAGCATAATAAATTATTATTAAAACCCATTATGTCTAATTTCTTTAAAAGCAGCGCATGATTAACTTTGTCAAATGCCTTGCTGAAATCAGTGTAGATGACATCCGTATGATAACCTTTCGCGAAAGCTGCATTCACTAAAGTTGTTAACTGGAGAATATTAGTCATAGCAGAAAAACCTTTACGAAAACCATGTTGAAGTGGTGACAATAAGGAAGAAATTTGATGGTTAAGACTATCCACCATACATTTTTCAAAAAGTTTAGGAATTACACTCAGTTTCGCTATTCCTCTGTAATTGCTTATTTCAGATTTATTTCCTGCTTTATAATATAAGACTTTTTCCAAATATCTGGAAAATGACCACAATTTATAGATGCATTAAATATTATGGACAATGGAGTTAGTAAGGCAGAAGTGTATGTGTTGGTAAAATTCTCTCTGGCAGTGAAAATCTAAATTGTTTTGATATTCTTCAAACTCACATCAAAGAAAAGCAGAGTTTGAAGCGTCAGTTTGATGTGTGGCCATGCCGCTTAAAGAATAACCAAAAGTGAGATAAATGCAAGTCAGATAGATGCCTTTTTCAATAAACAAAAAGGATGTCTTAATGGGGATGTAAAACTTAACTTAAAATTTAACAAGCTAACTTTCTTTTATTAATATTTTTATATATGTTTTCAAAGAAAACAACTATTAACAAAAGATCACTGGTACACATACATAAGTGCTAACAAATATATTTTTCTCTTGGCAAAATATCTCATCTTGACAATATTTTTATTATTTATGAATTTCTATTTTATTAGTCGAACTTTCTTATGCAAATTACATTACAGGATGTTAATTTTTTCAACGGGCTTAAGTTCAAATCTGCGAAACTGCAAATTATTTTTTTATTTTTATTTAATAAATGAATTTGCTCAAATCCTATAAGAATATTTTGAATAATCATCAAACCAGCAGAACGGATGAGTACTGATTTCTCGAGGCCGCCACGCCATCTCATCAGCGTTCTTTGTTCAATTTTTCCACTTTTGCAAGTGGTGCTAGTTGGTAGGAATATCAACTATTTAACCAATGTTTTTAACGAAAATTGAATATGAGAAGTTCCCACATACAGTTTTTAAAATATTAATTTTTTTGGTTAGTACGAAATTCCCCAACCCTGACGATTAATATTCCCAATATTCCATATATCCCTTTCGCTTTTTCCAGAGGCATCGGCTGCTGATAGCTAAAGCTTTTATTTTTTGTTATTTATTTATTTATGTTCAAGTAATTGAAAAGCGAAAGAGATAATGGAATATTGGGAATTTTAATCGTCAGGGTTGGGGAATTTCGTACTAACCAAAAATGTAATAACTTAAAAAAATATGAATGTGATAACTTCTCATATTAAATTTTCGTTAAAATATTGGTTAAATAGTTGATATTCCTACTAACTAGCACCACTTGCAAAAGTGGAAAAATTGAACAAAGAACGCTGATGAGATGCCGTAGCGGCCTCGAAATCAGTACTGATCCGTTCTGCTGGTTTAATGATTATTGAAAAATATTCTTAATCCAATCTTAATATAAATTAATAAAAATAGAATTTGAACAAATTTATTTATTAATAAAATAATAAAAAATGGTTTGCAGTCTTGCAGATTCGAACTTAAGCCCGTTGATAAAATTAGTAATTGAATTTAGTTAACAATTTACAATGAACAATAATTTACAGTTTCGCAGATTTGAACTTGAGCCCGTTGAAAAAATTAAAATGTTTATTTACTTGTAATAAAACATCATATTTCATTACTTAATTCCATTTTCGTACAAAATAATTTCAAACAACTTTTTTTTACATAAATTTTAAATTAGAAAAAAAGAAATTATGATAATACAAACATTTTGGTTTTCTTTAAATGTTTAGAGGAACATTTCTAGTCAATATTTGAAGAGGATTTTTGCACTGTCTTTGGACGCTCGTCGCCAAAAATAGACTAAGAAATGGCAGCCTCACGCATAAATTCAAGCCATCCAAAAGATAGATATGATTCTTATCTGTATCTTACTGAATGTGTTTTTGAAATCGCTGCCATCCCAAGATTCCTATTGCACAAATGCAAACTTAACCTTTTCACAGATGCCATCAAATGCTGTTGGCAAATATTAGTACCCAGGAATATAAATCTTATGTAGTAATAATTTTAACGAACATTTTATATTGCTATATTAAATTTGAATTAAGATTCTATAGGCTAATTGTTCGAAATTTTAATTTAAATCTCAGAAAGACATGAAAAATATTCCAAGGCACAAAGGCAAGTCAACATCAGTTTTATTCAACTTACACAGCAGAGCACTGCTGTGTAAGTTGAATAAAACTGATGTTGACTTGCCTTTGTGCCTTGGAATATTTTTCATGTCTTTCTGAGATTTAAATTAAAATTTCGAACAATTAGCCTATAGAATCTTAATTCAAATTTAATATATAAATCTTAGTTTGTTAGATAACTTCCAAGAAGTAGATAGATATTTCCTCCTCCTATCAGCCTGTCGGACTGATGATTGTTTTCATTTTGAAGACTCTTGCTTTAGGTGCGTGCTAAAAGGATACTAAAAACCTTTTGATTTTATTTTAAGAACTTTAATGGCATACTTACATACAAATCTCTCAAAGTCCAACAGAATTCATTTTGTTAATATTTTTTTCGCGAAATATATTTATTTAATTGTGTTTTTTTATATAATTTTTTCTTTCTAAACACTCTGATGAAAATACTGAATTCATTAATAATTGTGCTATTAAATATGGAAAAAGGTAATTTGTATGTCAATAAAGTGTCAAAATCATATCAGCGATTGCAGACAGCAAAATTACAGCGAAAATGTTAGTTGCTGAGTAGAAAAAATATAAAAATTAATAGAAACATTGTTGCAGGAAAATTATAAAAAAGGAACTTTAGGTACAAGAAAGTTTTACATTCGAGACATTCACTTATTTACACTCAGACATAATAAAAGCGGTATTTTCTTAGCACAAAAACGTGAAATAACACAAACCCCAAAATGAAAGGCGAAATTTATTTCAAACTAAAATTCAACTGCAACAGTTGTTGGGGTAACAAATAACTGAAAAGCGTGGAAGTAGACACAGTAATTTCTTTGCTCATGCTAATGGGTATTTTCTTAGGTGCATGTGAACTATCGATACTGATGACAGTTGAGAATATAAAACTATTCTGTATTGGCTGTCGAGTCATCATGAATTTGTCCAGTGCCAAATTGTGGAAATTTAATTTGAATAAAATAACTCCAACATTTTTTTGCTATATTAAGTTCAATTAAAATTGAAAAGCTAGTGTTCGTAAAGTGCTAAATTCAGAAAGACATGATGCATATTCCAAAGTGTGTACAAGGAAAAGTCAAAATCATTTCAAATATCCATCAGGACATCATCAGTGTACGGCGAACTTTTTTTTTGCCTGTAAGGCGAGACGCTCTAGTACTCATCTATATATTTTTGTGTTGTTTGTCACGAGTCCTTTCCTATTACACTCAATTGAATTAAATATGGCAAAAAATTGGTGGGAATAAATATCCACAACTTATTTCTTGTGTTTCTAAATTACGAAGAAATTTTACAAAATGTTCCAAAAATGGAATATAATCCCGATTTTGCTGTTGAAGTTTGAACAACGGCAAAAAGGATACATTTTATTTAAACAACTAAAATGAAACGATAAATGCCAGCATTTTATTAAAACTTTTTGAGCAAAAGTGTGATGTAAAAGGAAAAACATTTATATTGCAAAGGTACGCAGTTTGAATTTTTTAATTCTTCGTTACAACTTTCCAAATATTTAATTTTCAAGACGAAATCTCTTGCGGCAACCTAGTGTTGATTTGCCCTGGTAATTACTATTCTAAATTGCTATTACAATGATAAGTTCTCCCAAGTATTTTTAAATTTCATTTCAGTGTTGGAATATGTCTTAACATTTTGGTGTTAAAAATATGTATATCGAGATAGTTAAATTCAGTTATTGTGATATCAAAGGGTCAGCCAATAACTGACCATTTGATACCACAAATCAAAACCAAGCGCCGTCAAAAGTACGGTAAGTACGCTTTTTTTTAAATCGAGTACAGAAACATTTATTAAGTATGGATTTAAGTACTAACCCCCTTACTCATAAAAGTTATGCGAGTCTAATAACAGCATAGTAAAACAAAACTTCATATGAAATTTGCTATATTACAATCTAATAAGCCTTTCATAATTTTTAAGAATAAGTGGGTAAATATTTAATTTTAGCCAGGTTCTCAACCCCAAATGTGACTCGATATTGTTGACAAAAAATCTTTATTTTTTCTTTCTTCATTTTCTTTTCCTTTTTATAGCTTTTTTATATTTTGTTATATTATTTTTAAATTGCTTTTTTTAACTTTTTGTTTTGTTTTTTAATTTTGTAATTGACTGCAGAGTTGAATTCGTGTTCATAGTTCCGTATTAACTACATCAGCCAGCAACACTCTTTGTAGAGTTTTTAGTGTCGTTCAAAAAGTATTTCTTTTTTTCAATTACTTCGTACTTAAATAATTTTTTAGTACTTGGTTTTGAAAAATTCCATAACTTCTTTTCTAATCTAATCCCCGCTTTGTCTTGTTTTAAGTACATTTTAATGATACTCCTACTTAAAGTTTTAAGTAGAACACCTTCTCTAAATAATTTAAAACAAAACGTCAATTTATTACTCATTTTTTGTCTGTGCATGCATCTGTCAGTGTCAAAATCATTGTGCTTCACTAATATTTTGCTAATATGTATAGGTAAAACAGTTTAAAGAGCCTTGGAGACGATGAAAAAAACACGGCAATCACGGCATATGTGTGAGTGTCGTATTTTGTCGTTTATTGTGGCTTCGAGTGTTTGTTTGTAACAGAGACGGTATTGGGCATTTTAGAATTGTACCAACAACCTGAAACAATTGTACTATTTTATTTTAATTGTACTAAAAGTTTTTTTTTCTCTACTATTTTCATTAAAACTACCACACCAAATTAAATATTCAGCCTGATTGTGTAAGGCGTTGGCGTTTCGCCGAAAGTGTTTTCTGTACAAAATTAAAGAAACACACAAGCAATTTTCTTTCATCAACTACGAAACACGTTTAAGGAGTAAACGCGAACGCCTTAAGGTAAGTTCACACTTATCAAATATATGACCAGAAAAGCGTAACCACTAAACACTAATAAAAAAAATTTTTAACTCAAAAAAGTATTTACTGAGTTAAATAGTTTCCATTAATGTTGGATTCGTGATACTGTCTATTAGTTTTGTATGAAACTGTTTTAATTAATAAACACGTATCTGAACAAAAATATTTTTTATTAGTATTTAGTGGTTACGCTTTTTGGGGTAAATTTTTGATAAGTGTGAACGTACCTTTACACAACCAGGAGAATTATTTGTATATTGTACTCTGACATAAAAAACTCTTCAATTTGGCATTTAAACTATTTACTGAGATAACGAAGGCACGTACTGGCTTTAATCTGATTTCGATATCGCAATTACATAATTGCTAATAAGTTATTTAGTATACGAGTATATATGCATCATAGCAATTGTGATTTTGTAAGTTCGGCACCTTTTTCAATCAGAATTCAAAAATATAATAAATTAAAAAAAATAAATCAATAAAAAGTTTTTGAATTGCGATTTTATAGGCTAATTGTTCGAAATTTGTTTTCAAATCTCAGAGAGACATGATAAATACTCTAAGGCACAAAGGAAAGTTAACATCAGTTTTTAGTTATTCAACTTACACAGCTCAGCAGAACAGCTGTTTTCGAAAGTCGCAACACGTGTACTTAAGTATAAAGTTGAAACCAAAAAAGTTTGGCTTAGGTATGATGGAACAAAAAATGCTGAAAAATGGGACATGAAGAAAGTAATCAAACGGTAACACGGGTATCAAAACAATAATGTGTTAACATCAGGTTGATACACTTCACGTATTCAATTTCCTAATAAAATTTGTTAAAATAAGAATTGTTATCACATTCAACTAAGTCACCTAGTAAGTGGTGACAAACACAATACACATGAGCACTGATGATGAAAGTGTTGCGGCTTTCGAAAACAGGTGTTCTGCTCTGCTGTGTAAGTTGAATTACTAAAAACAGATGTTAACTTTCCTTTGTCCCTTGGAGTATTTATCATGTCTCTCTGAGATTTAAAAACAAATTTCGAACAATTAGCCTATAAAATCTTAATTCAATTTAATATAGAAATATAAATGTTCGTTAAAATCCTTACTACATAAAAGGTTTTTGATTTTCAACAATTATTGCCGGCAACAAATACGCGTAGTGCGTAATTGATGTGTTTTTTTTTATCGTCTCCAAGACTCTTAAGACGAAACTTAAAAAATGCTTTTGGTTACGCTTAAGGAACCTATTCAACAATACTCTCCTTTTTTAAATGAGGCTAAGATCAGCAAAATTTAACCAGATATCCATGACTTGACTGACTACTCGATCGATCTGACAACCTTCGGCCTGGTAGCCAACTTTATCTAATTCAAGCACCAGCCACTAGCAGAGCATTTTTAACAAATAATTTTGCAGTCCATTTTCAAGTCTCCATTGCCAAGTCTCTATAAAAATGGTCAAAATATAGCTCAGACGTAAACTTGGAGGACACCTTTAGATCCCTTTTACTATCAGCACTCGTTAGTTATATTATTATTTTTTGTTGCACACTGTAATTAAACATAAACAAATACAGAATGTTACCTCGCTTGTGCCTTATTATCCCTCATTCTCAAAACCTAAATCAGCAAAAACTTTATTCCATTATTTTTCTGTCTGCCTTGCAAACTGTAGATGTTACATACAATATGCTTGTTCTTATCTGGTAAAATTATTTTGTGCAATCTAAAAACTAGAATAATTGAATTTGAATTAATAAACTTAGTGCTCAGTGTGTTAGCATTTTTACTATTTTATCAAAATTGCTGGAATCGTATTACATTTCATCCGTTTCCAAAAAGTTTACCAGCATCATCATGTAACTGTAGATGGCCTTCGTCAACTGCAGAGCGGTACTCATAGACAGGGGCATTATCTGACCAATAGTCAAAGTTGTCGGTGCTTGAGCTTTTCGTAGCATCAACAGAACTAATTTCTGTTCTGGCGTTGAAAGCTCGTACCACAAAATGTCTCCGTATATTATATCGATTACATCATCATTCTGTAGGATTGGCAGGATAGTGAATATATAAAGGAACTTTTAAATAAGTCTACCTACCGATAGTTCGACCAAATGACCAAGCCCACAGTATGCATATAAAAGCAAGAAACTGTAAATCAAATAAGCAAACGCTGCGGGCCAACAACGTATTATAATGCAAAAAAGGGTAAACGAAATACTCATGACCGAAGTAAAAACTTGTACAAATATGACACCATAATAAGCCGCTTCGACTTCTTGGGCATACCTGCAAAGACGAACGGTGAGTCAGTTACTAAAAAATCTGATATTTACAATAATGACTTACACATTGTAGTTTTGGTGGCAACTTATAATCTCCTTAACCAAAACCATTGTGTCCTTTGCCTTCTTTGACTCCTCTTTACTCCTAATCACTCTATTCAGTTGTTTACATTTAACTTGTAAAACGTCTTTCAATAATGGAATATTAGTTATAAAGATAAATATAAACATATCGCCGGCGAAATTGCCAAAACCGCCCAGGTTCATAAGCACAAAATGGACCACATTATGTATCAAAAATCCAGAATCCGTTGATGGATCGATGAAAGGCAAATAAAACTGCATGATTAACATTTTCTCACCGTGCATGATGCCATAAATTAAAGGATAAAAAACAACAGTAATGCATACAAACAAATAAATACTCATCGCCGCCTTCAGAATTTTTGTAGTCAAATCAGTTCTATACCGTAAAACTGTGATATAGTCTTCATCATGCTGATACTCCTTGTAAACACTTTCCAATTTGTCTCGCATGTAAAGTAACGCGGAACGTCGATTAATACCGAAGAGCAGTTTGGAAAATCCCTAAAAGTAAACTTTAAAACAAATACGCCATCGAAATTAAATTGCATTTCCACCTGCATCGCACTTCCTGCTAGACTGAGTGTCTGCAAAATAATCTTCCAGTCCCCATTCACCACAAAACCGATATAAATTGTGTAAATTGTGCAGCAAAAGTAACCATTGATTGCAATTATCACCAACCATGTAATAAAATTCATTTTATATTTTGCATTCAAAATATCGCCTCCACAAACCGAAGCCATTAGTCTGGTAATACGGATGATTTTTGCAAACCGATCGAAAGAAGTGAGAGTCATAGTTTTAAACTACAACGGGGAAACCAACAGATTCTAATAATGAAAAATCGTTGCAAGTAACGATATTTATATGCCGTACATCAGTGATGCTAACTTTTGAAGTTCGAAACGTGTATGTATCCTCAAAAAGACAACAATATTAGAGGAGAATGATGATTTCAAAGCGAAAACATGTAAAAAATGGACAAGGAGAGATACAAGCAAATTGATACTTTTTGAGAACTAGAAAGCTAGAAAATTCAAAACCAATTTCTTATATCATGTTCTTACAACAAGATCAACGCTTGTAAGATTTTTGGTCGTTAAATCAAAATCATTTTATAATGATTGAGTAATATTATTGACTGCATGAAGGTTTATAATTAAGTACAAGCTTCACGATGTCGTAATAAAAACAAAATTGTACAAAATGTACAAGGAAATAATCCTTACGACATCGTGAAATAGTAAATACTCGTATGTCTGAAAAGAGACACAACTAAAAAGGGTGGAAGTTGATGACAAATATTTTTGTAGAACATCTCACTTTTCCCTTTGGCCTTTTATATTCACAGAATAGGACAGAAGGACTTTCTGACTTCTTTTTTATCTTGGATCAGCACTCAGAGGATGACCCCTATATATATTGAGGGGACAGATGAAGAAAGATGAGAAGAAGATAGAGAATTTTTTTAGCTATTTCAACCTTTTTACATCGCCGGCTAATTTTTTGCTATAGGACCGACGAAGTAGGGTGCTGTTATTACTCTGCTTTATAGTACATGATAGTGTCAGTCAATTATGTTCAGTGACCAGTGCTAAGCCTTCATCATTGAAAACATGCTAGCAACAACTAACACAACCATGACTGATGCTGATCAGTAGAATTCAACGCAATATTTCTTGACTCAGCGCGGAGTTGAACTCAGGACCCTCCGCTTCATAGTCTCTACTACTTCAGCCAACAGCATAAAGAAGAGCACGGGACTATTTTTGGATAGCAATAGTATTTTTGCTCTATATTTGGGCAGCAATGGGCGTCCAAAGGTAGACCAATTTTCCTGTAAACATTTAAAGAAAGGCAACATTTTTCTGTTAGTATAATATTTTTTTGCAATTTTGGGTGTATAGGTATTTCAAAAACTTTGCTTTAAATTACTTCCTGCAAAAAAAAAAACTAATTTATGAAATATATTTTATGAAAACAAGTAAATTAAATTTTTGTCGAAATGAGATATTTTGCCAAGAGAAAAAAATATTTGTTAGCACTTATGCACCTCATACTTTGAATTTGTGGCACCAATGGAATTTACACAATCGTGAGAATATTGAATGGAGCCTGATGAGTGGTTTTCATTTCTTTTTTTTTCTACTTTTCAACTAGTGCGTGAAGCATCTGACACTGCAAATTAGTATGACCTACAACAAGAAGCTTGTGATCAATGGCTCTAATACTTTGATGATCTTGTATTACTGGGAATACTTCACAAGTTTAAAAGTTGGCGAGGACATGAATCACTGTAAAAATAATAACATGTTTCACTAAATTTGATAAATCCATTTTTGGCGATTTTTTTTAGATTTTTCGCTTTATTAAAAGTTCCAGTTATTTTAGTCGGTAGATTGTATAAAAACATCCCTTAAATCAACAATCACAGTAGACAGACTGCATGCATATGACCAACAAAATTGAAACTGATGCTAATCTGGTACTCCTGAATTAGCCTCACAAGGAAATCATAAATTACTTATATATGAATGTACATTCGAATCCGGTTTAGCGCAACAGGCTTATTGAAAAAAATTGGATTACTGAAAGCGATACAAATCTCCGCACTGATTTTAAACGCAGCTAGTCTTATTCACTTCGCTTTAGCAAAACATCGATTTACTGAAAATATCGTATTACTGAAAACCAAAAGCAAGCGCACAACTCCGTTTTGTATGAAACTTACTTCGCTTTAGTGAAAACATAAACAATGACATCGAATCGATTGCATAACTTAAGGCTGAAAAAATTGTGCATGTTTTGTCCGTTAAAAAATTAAATGGCAAAATGTATTTGTCCTTTTCGCTCTTACGTACTTTATTGTATTTTTCTATTAGATAGTCAATGCAAGTGGCTAGACATTTGATATATGCAAAAAGTATTGTTTTACTGATTTCAAGCAGTACGCTTAACTGTTACAAACTTCAGTAATCCGAACTACGTTTTAGGGAAAAAGTAGGATTACTGAAAAAATTGGGTTTTGGTTGTTTCCAATAAAGCGGAGTCGAAATATACAATTCAATTGAACAAGTTTTTAAACCGTAGACGTAATTACCTTTGCAGTGATATATTACAAGTCCGTATCATTAATATATAAAGCATTTAACTAATAAACTTCTTCAAAATTGCCGCACTGCGGATTCTTCCATCAAAATGCCTACTATGCACTTTTCATACTTGAACTTAAGCTAAGCTAATTGTTTGTTAGTGATTGTATTAGTTACGATATCTTTTTTTGTACCACACTGTGTATTCTTCAGTCAAAATGCCTACTATGCACTTCTCATACTTGCACTTAGGCTAAGTAAATATTTCTAATTGTTTGTTAGTGATTGTATTAGTTACGATTTCTGTTTTTGTGCCACACTGTGAATTCTTCCGTCAAAATGCCTACTATGCACTTCTCATACTTGCACTTAGGCTCAGTAAAGATTTCTAATTGTTTGTTAGTGATTGTGTTAGTTAGGATGTCTTTCTTGTGCCACACTGTGAATTCTTCCGTCAAAATGCCTACTATGCACTTCTCATACTTGCACTTAGGCTAAGTAAATAGTATTTCTAATTGTTTGTTAGTGATTGTATTAGTTACGATTTCTGTTTTTGTGCCACACTGTGAATTCTTCCGTCAAAATGCCTACTATGCACTTCTCATACTTGCACTTAGGCTAAGTAAATAGTATTTCTAATTGTTTGTTAGTGATTGTATTAGTTAGGATGTCTTTTTTGTGCCACACTGTGAATTCTTCCGTCAAAATGTCTACTATGCACTTCTTATACTTGCACTTAGGCTCAGTAAAGATTTCTAATTGTTTGTTAGTGATTGTATTAGTTAAGATATTTTTTTGTGCCACACCGTGATTTTAAGCAGTATCAATTGTAACAAATTTCAGTAATCCGAACTACGTTTTAGAGAAAAAAATCGTATAACTGAAAAAGTTTGGGTTTTGGTTATTTCTAGTAAAGCGGAGTCGACTGTAAATTTTTATTCTTCGAAGTTATTAATTTATTATCAAGATAATAACTTTTTTATTCAGACTCAAGTTGAAATCTGCAAATTATATTTTCGTAGAATTTTCATCAAATTGAAGTTATTTTATTAAATACTTCACTCTTAATTAATAAAAACTTGAATATAATAAAAATTCTTAAAAAAATAATTTGCAGATTGCAGATTTGAACTTGAGCCTAAATAAAAAGTTCTTATCTTGATAATAAATTACTTCTTTCAGATGCAAATCTACAATCTGCAAATTATTTTCATACGATTTTTTTTATTAAATTCAAGTTTTTATTTAAGAGTGAAATATTTAGAATATTAGAATGAAATAACTTGAATTCAAGAATAATTCGTAAAAAAATAATTTGCAGATTTGAACCTGAGTCCAAATAAAAAATTCTTAACTCAATATTTGAATTCTTTTTGTATCACCTGGACAGCGATATTCTCGTAAGTGATGAAAATGTCAGGTAAACGTTTTTTTGTTCAAAATACGTGGTTTAACCATTTAATTTCTGAAGCTGCGTCACTTCTACCTGAATAAGTTATTAGAAAATTGTTATTGTATTATGATATTTTTAAGCTTAAGGTCTCTTTATTTTAATTTAATTTTTAATTTCAATATTTCGTCACTCCTTTGTGTGACTTCTTCAGGAAATTAATTATTTTATTTTTATTTTTTATTAGAAAATTGTCTTATTTATTTATTTGTTTTAGGCATTATCGTGACAATTAACTTTTCATAAGTATCTACAAAGAAAAATTTTAATCCGTTAAGAAGAAATTGTGAAATGCATTAGATTTATGGTTATTAAAATCGACTACCGAAAACGCTAAGGTCGCATCACATTCTGCCGGCAGAAAAATTTACAAAATCAATTAAAAAGCTGTTTAAGGTTTCACACCGCTGAGAAAAGAAAAACACATTTCGCAGCGCATATTTTGAGAAAATATAATTTAATATTTCTGTAAAACGCGTAGTAGAGAAATGTTTCTTACAACTGGAATAACTGCAGCGGAAAAGTTAAGTCTTCAAATATTGCCTAAGATATTGTAAAGTTTTAGCACACGAAGAGCTGCTGTGAATCAGTATCTGCCACCATGGATAAGCAATAAATTTGTAACAGTTTTCTTTAAAATGTAATATTTTGAGAGATTTTTTAATTTTTTCTGCTATATATTCTTTTAAAATAACCAAAAATTGTGCTTTTTGTATAACAAAATGTTTGGTTTCTAATTAAACGTGGTCTGAAATACTTAAAATATCGTCGGCTGAATATGTAAATCTGCTAACACCCTTTCAGCACATTTTACAGGAGAGATAATAAAACATTTAATAAAACATTTAATTTTTCATAAATTCAGTTTGGGAGAAAGGCCAAAAATATAGTTGGTTTATTTCATGGCATTCTTCATTTATGACTACAATATACAAAAAAAGTCTTATCTATTGATTATCTAACGATTTTGTAACTTAGCAGCTTTCCTCAGCTCAATTTACATTTAAAGGATATACATATCAGGTTTTCATTCTAGTTTCACAATTAGTTTTTATTAAAAAAAACATGTATGTAATTACGAAAATATCTTTTTATTATATTAAATAATTAAAAATAATCGTAAAATGTATGCTTCTAAGTGGAACGCAGCAAAGAACTTTTTTCCATGAAAACAAAATGATGTCAAAAGAACTCATACTAATAGTGCAATAACTTATCTAAGCAACTTATTGCTTTGTATTTTTAAATTTACAAGGAATATCATAAAAGTGTTTGGAAATAATTGGTAAATTTTATAGTCATTCAAACCAAAATTAAGTTTCTTCATAATTTTTATCGACCGAAGGGAAGTAAATAACGCACACTAAACTTACGTAATATATTCACTCTTCCGTTTGCAAAATATCTGCCTCTAAATCACACAATATAAATGTTATTCGAATTCCAAAATTATTTCAGATATAAGACTTTTTGGTCAAGAAAGAGGGCTTCCTCAGCCACAATTTGCGGGTAGTGGCACATGTGTACTCAGCCACGTTTTTTTATAATGACCAAATTAATTATTTAGTTATTATATTAAGTTGAATTAAGATTTTATGGGCTAATTGTTCGAAATTTGTTTTAAATCTCAGAGAGACATGATAAATATTCCAAGGCACAAAGTTATTAATTTTATTATTGAGATAATAATTCCTTTATTGGACTCAAGTTCAACTTGAATTTAATAAAAATTCATTAAAAAAAATTATTTGCTGATTGCAGATTTAAACTTGTGTCCAATAAAGGAAAGACGAGATCTCAATAATATAAAATAATTTCGTCATAAAAATGTCATAAAAGATTTAAATATTTCATTTAAATTGAAGGGTTTCTTAGAGAAATTGTGTTTTTATACTCTCCTACCAAAGAATTGGAGGGTATATTAATTTTCTCATTCCGTGTGTAACGCAGCGAAATATCCCTCTAAGTATTCTTGATTTCTGAAACGGAATATCCCGCCGTGCGTCCGGCTGTGGAAATTACAGTCCAAACGAAAAGAGCTCTAGACCATGAAATTTGGCATAGACAAATTTTAAAGGATAGCACAGATCAAGTTCTGCTGAATCGTGCCAGAGGGAAAAAAAAGTTCCCCTAAGAACAACTAAACCAACCTCTAAAAACATCCTAATTATTAAAGTTTTTTTTTTTTGTAATTTTGCCAAGCAAATTATATATTTTTATGTCAGAGAAGGTCCTGTGGTGGGTGCGACAGCTTTAGCAAAAATAAAAATCACACATCAGTACTGATGATGAAAGTGTAGCGACTTTCGCAAACAACTGTTCTGCTCTACTGTGTAAATTGCATAATTAAAAAGTGATATTGACTTTCCTTTCTGTCTTGGAATATTAATCATGTCTTTCTGAATTTAAGCAAATTTAAAAAAAAATTAGGCTATAAATCTTGATGGAAAAATAAAAATCTTTCAATAGTAGCACAAAAATGAATTCAATGGTATTCTCTGAATGTGCAGATGTGTATTGAAACTAATAGCGTGGCTTTCACTTAGATTCCTTGACAATTACCTGACTTACCTACCGCTCCACAAAATTATAAAATATTAACTGAAGTTTGCGAAGGTATTTTAGGACAATGACCAAGGTCAATTCGGATGAAGTAAGTCCGCATTGTGGGCGCTGTTGGCTAAAGTAGTATAACACGGGACTATGAAGTGGAGGGTCCTGAGTTCAACCCCGCGCTGAGTCATGAAATATTGTGTTGAATTCTTCTGATCAGCATTAGTGCATGGTTGTGTTAAGTTGTTTCCAGCCTGTGTCAATGATGAAGGCATAGTCACTGATCACTGAACATAATTGGCAGCGACTGACACTATCATGTACTAAAAGCAGAGTAACAGCACCCACCTTCGTCGGCACTGTAGCAAAAATTAGCCGGCGAAGTAAAAGGTTGAAATAGCTAAAAAAAACTGTCTATCTTTTCTCTCATCTTTCCTAATCTGTCCCCTCAATACTATCCTCTCGTTTTCAGTTCCGGCGCAATGCATTGCATATATAGGGGTCATCCCCTGAGTGCTGGTCTAAGATAAAAAAAAGGCGTTCAACGTGCAACCCGAAAATAAAAAAAAAACATTTTTGGACCTCGCCTCCTTTAGTGAGCGTTAAAGTAACCTATTGCATGGAAAAATAGTGTAAATATTTAACAAATAAGGCTTTTCTGATCTTCCTCTACCCTACACTCCTAAAGTCGTGTTTGCATAGCTTCTTTATATAATTTAAACGAATTTGAAGAAGATAAGAACTTATAGTTCCGTATATATTTGAGTAATGTAACGTTGACTTATATTCCGTAGAAATAAAACGTTGTGATCCCGTACTCAACATTGGGAGTCCACGGGAAACTGTTTCCATGCTCAAAGTCTCGGCAAGTGTGAGAGCGATGGAGAGGGAAATAGTTTGAGATTAGAGTTGAGCAGATGTCATAATTTTTTCGTGTCACGCGTGAATCACGGGAATCGTGATTATAAGCTGTTAAAATCACGCGTACGTGAGTGAGCGTTATTTAAAAATTTAAGATCGTACGTGCTTTATAATCCGTATAATATTCATGCACCTGAACCAGAAGATAAGTTTCTTCTTCTTTTGACTTTTTATATATACAACTTTTTGACTTTTTATATATAGATACATATATATCTATGTGCTATAGAGCTACATTCACACACGAGAGCAATTTTACAAATTTATGCAAAATTGTTAACATCGTGCCGGAAAGTACGTGATTAAAAATTGTCCGTTCGTGAGCGTGCGTACACAAATTTAAGTTTCGTGATCGGGAGCTTAATTTCAATCACGCGTGCATTTCTATTTGAGAGAAAAATATTATAATTTTTTTTGCCCAAACAGTCCATATATATTTTCTTTGGGGTAGTTTAGACAACTAGCCGACAAGAAACGAGTGACTGAAACTAATACACACTTGATTTGGGTGCTAATACATTTGCACCAATTCTATGTATCACCGAGCATATTTCTCACTTCTCATTTCAGTTTCCATTTTATATATCTGTGTCGGGCAAAATAAAAAAAATTGCAATTATTTTGAAATTTAAATGTGTAGGTATTTAATTTAAGTAAATGCTATACTATGTAAGTAATCGTATTATGTATTGCTATATTAAATTCAAATTAAAAAGACGCGATAAATATTCGACCAATGTCCAAAAAGATTTCAAAAAGTTGGAGGCGATCCAAGTGATTGTAAGTACCTAAAATTCTTCCTTGCTGGTCATTTGTACTAGAAGTATTTGATATTCACTAGGTCGCATCAAAAGTATTTACAATGGAACAGTAAATGTTTAAACGGGATTTTTCTTTTTTATACGTAAATATGTATGTTTGTATATGTATTATATAAGTTTTTTTAAATATGTAATAACAATAAAATAAACTAAAGTGTAATAAACGTGTTTTATTTCATAAAATTTGTTTAGATTAGGTTTGATTAGTCAAAGTGAGTAGTGATATCATATCTATCACCTGTGACGTGAACTTATATACTATATGTGATCTTCTCCGAGAAAAGGGACCTAGTGTGTGAAAATGAAGTTTTGAGAAAAACGCATTATCACTTTGAACACACCTTCAGTTGGGAGATGCGATTTGGTATGGTGAGTTATGATTGGATACCGACTCTGGTCACGTCATGCCTATGTGGTGACGTATTTTTTTCGCTTTTAGTGTGATAATACCTTTGCTGTTGTTGCTGCTCTGTAAAAATAACTGTAAGAAAGGAAAAGAATAAAGTGACGTTTTGTACGTTCTTATGGGGTAAATAAATTTTTATCAGAAATCTAACTCATTTCATTTTATTCTACACCCTTTTAGGTACTAGAATCCACTCTTAAGTCCAAACCCGTTTTTTGACACACTAGGTCCCTTTTTTCGGAGAAGGTCACATATATAGATTAAAAGCATTACATTTCTGATATCTGGTTCGTACCAAGTAAGTAGCAGTACCAATAAGGTAAAAAATGTACCAGAAAAAGTACAATTGTATCATGTTTAGCATCCGTGAAGCAAAGTGTTTTTAATGCAGTGACGTCAGCCTCATACACAATTGTGGAAGCAAAACTCACATGTACGCTTACGCTCTTTTATTTTGAGAGCGTAAAATATAATTGTTTACTGAAAAACACTCTCATTCAGCGGGAAGTATCGCAAGTCCTGTTTTGAGGCCTCTAAACAGAAATAATATATTTATATAAATATATATATACGCTACATATAAGAGGTTTGAAATAAGTTGGATCCACTGTATGTAGGCACATCTTTTCGAAAATTTCTTAAAGTAGCTTTTAAATTAATTCATAAGTAAGACTTTTTGTAAAAACTTTTTCTCTTGTATATAAACTAACCAAATGTTCAGCTTAAAAATGGAGAAATATTTTAAAATTAAATATCTGAGCACTTGGCAATTTTCGAAACCCTTTTTTAAAACTTATAAAATTAGAAGATATTATTGGTAAATAAAAGGATACTCTTAGAAAAGGCCACTAGTTAGGCCTCGCAACCGCACATTTCTCCCGCTGGGAATGTAAGAGATAAGAGTGATCTCACCAACACAATCACATTTGACATCACTGTTTTAATGCCCTCAAACGTGTGAAAACAAGCAGCAATGAGTGCAAGCAAACACTCGCACACACACATACATGATTAAACTAAGAAAGAACACGAAACTAGCATTTAAAACAGTGGTGTTCAAAAATAAAAGTGAAGATGTATTGGTGAGAGATTTTGCCCAGCAAACATAATGTCAAACGCTTAAAATAAGAAAAACAGACAGAGTTTTTGCCATATATAAACAACTTAATAAGTGAATGTAATTTTAATTTTAAGAAAAAAATATCGGGGACCGTAAATAGCAGTTATCAATATCAAAAAATAGAACAGTTATATTGAGAACAAAACAAAAATAAATCTATTTAAACCAGTTTTTTATGTAAGATTAGAACTTGAATGTTATGAAAAGCATCATTTATCATAAAATACTTTTCACATTTCATTCCGTGAACGTGTATGCTTTTATTCAATTTCGAGTTTAATTTGTGTGTTCAATTGTAATTGAATCGATTGTGTTTGCTATGCTTCGTCCAACAAGAAGCAACAACAATGCTTAATAAATTTCTGAAATAAAATGACAACAGCCATCCGCATGTGTTCTCTTCGCTTGCTCAACGACGACTGAATGAAAATTTTTATAAGAGCATAACAAATGTGTGTAAATTTTTTAAACAATTGTTGTATGGGCTGAACACCACTGATTTAAAATCTTTCGATACAGGACTCTGGTCTGCATCACTGCAACGAATCAAGTGCTTCAGTATTATAATAAATTGAAATAAAAATTTTAATTTCATTTGTAGTTTTTAATAAATATTATAAATACCAATATATTGTCCAATATTATGTAATCATTTCAAGTCGAAATTTTTTAAAATTTTCTGAAACCGAATATCAACAATTTAATGTGCTTAATGGAGTAAGGCGCAGGCAAACAATAAAACACGTTAATGGTCGGGCCTAAACTAAATGTTATTTTAACTAAAGAGATATGGAATTATTAACAACTCTTTAACACAAGTTTGCCATTTATCACAATTACATAAGGATGCAATTGTCACGAAATGATCAAAAAGTTCTCGTGCATGACTTCTTTCTGTTCTCTTCATTGCAATTGCCTTAATACACTTTGAATATACTTCACATATATTCATAAAATAGTTTGAGCGAATCTTCGATATAACGGATGTGTACGCAGCCACCACTTATGCGGCCGACGACTTCATCCGTGTTTGCTCTTCGTGCATCTTATTTAATATATGATGCCTTACGTAAATTTTACTCACCCAAAAAACAAACACTTCTGTGCTAAGAGAATTTTTATTTTTTGTTATCTTGGACCAGCACTCAGGGGATGACCCCTACATATGCAGTGCATTGCGTCGGAACTAGAAAGGAGGGGATAGTATTGAGGGGACAGATGAAGAAAGATGAGAAGTGAGAGAATTATGTTCAGTGACCAGTGCTATGCCTTCATCATTGAAACAGGTTGGCAACAACTAACACAACCATGCACTAATGCTGCTCAGAAGAATTCAACACAATAGTTCATGACTCAGCGCGGGGTTGAACTCAGGACCCTCCGCTTCATAGTCCCGTGTTCTACTACTTCAGCCAACAACGGCCACAATGCGGACTTACTTCGTCCGAATTGACTTTGGTCATTGTCCTAAAATACCTTCGCAAACTTCAGTTAATATTTTATAATTTTGTGGAGCGGTAGGTAAGTCAGGTAATTGTCAAGGAATCTAAGTGAAAGCCACGCTATTAGTTTCAATACACATCTGCACATTCAGAGAATACCATTGAATTCATTTTTGTGCTACTATTGAAAGATTTTTATTTTTCCATCAAGATTTATAGCCTAATTTTTTTTAAAATTTGCTTAAATTCAGAAAAACATGATTAATATTCAAAGACAGAAAGGAAAGTCAATATCACTTTTTCATTATGCAATTTACACAGTAGAGCAGAACAGTTGTTTGCGAAAGTCGCTACACTTTCATCATCAGTACTGATGTGTGATTTTTATTTTTGCTAAAGCTGTCGTGTAGCATCTGGTGATTCGACTGCGTATTAAATTTCAATTCAGATAAATATCTACTTGTAAAAATTTTAAACCAAAAAAAAAATTATTAGAAATTAATTTTATTCGTACTGATTCTTTTTGCAAATTTACAAAAAAAAAATCAAAATTGATTACAGAGGGGGCTTTAACTAGATAGCGCATTACACTGGGATTAAGGAAGATCATCAGGGAACTTTTAGCCAATATTTCTTAGAATAATTAGAGATAGTATTTTAAACTTCGACTCAATTTAAACAGAAGCTTAAGCTATAACAAAAATAAGTGATTATTAGGGGAATCTTTTTATAGTTACAAACACTTCACTCCCAGATTTCTACCTGCCCCTCCCCCCTTCTCAATATTCATCAGCCACAAAAAAAGACATCGAACTAAGTCATACTCTTTTTGCATAGAATTGATCATTTTTAGCTAAACGTATTGATTCTTCGGCTGTTAGCGTTGGCTTGGCTACAGAATTGATTTAAATGATCAAGTTTGATTAAAACCCTACCAGTAAGGTACAAGCAAAATCAAGCAAAATCAACTGAATGCCATTATCATGCAGTTCTTAATCATCTAGATGTCATTAATACTATGAATTCGAAAATACTCACCTCTTGATAATCTGATAGCTGATCAAAAGTAGTACCGGTAAAGAATTCTCCACATACGCGGACATTTAATTGTTATTAAAACGTTTCAAATATTTTGTGGTTGATCATTTACTTATGACGAGAAGCGACGACGTGCCATTGAACGATACAATCCAAGTAGCCTCGGGGTACAGGCGTGCTCTGTGTGTGTTAGTATCGGCCACATCAGTAGTGTTTCTTAAGAAAATAAAATTATTATATTTTAGTGCTCCCTGTTTCCTCCTGTTTTATTTTTCAACATAATCTTATTTTAGATAAATATATTTACCCCCATTTTTGATTCTTTCCAAATAATGGGTTTCCTTAAGACCTTTAAAATAGGCCTTTGTTTCGGTTATTTATTGATCTGTGCCATACTCGAGCATTGCCTTTGCTTTAAATCAATTTTGGCCGGTAATCATTGTACCATTCTCCAGGTGATCTATGTGAATGACGCCGCGTGCATCCCAAATAGGCTGTGGCCATGCCCTCGTTGACTGACAAACCCGTTTTGGTCTTTTTTAGTGCACCTGTTGAATCCATTGTATTGATTGTTCTTTGCTCTATAGGGTATTATGAGGGCTTCATGTTGCATCAACGATTACATAACCGGGTAAAAGCTCGTCTGTATTGCCGTTGAATATCTTGTAAACCGTTCACACGGTTGCACTGTTGGCCCTTTGTGAGCAATTGAGGCACCCGCCTCGGGTATAGGTTCTACATGTCAAAATCTCTATGTAAAATTTAATGTGGTCGCTCAGATGATATGCCGATATCGCCAAGCTTTCATCCTCCAGTATTAATTTTATATATAATTTTATATACAACTTTATATATAAATTCTGGTGTGATGACCTCTTAGGGGCGACCTGGACGTACGACCACAATGGAAGTCAGTAGCGAACTTGTTAACCATAGAAATTGATGACGCACTGTTTCCATAGTGTTTATCAAGTGTTTCCTTGGTGTCACTGATGTTTCTCTACGCAAAAAATAATGCTTAATTAACACATGAAAATCAATTCTTCAATTTTTTTTTTATTTTTATGGCTGTACAACACAAACTAAATGACATAGTTTGCTTAAATTTGACAGTAATCTAATATTTAATAGCAGGTGGCAAGGCATATTTAACCAGGTGGCAACATGGCGACAACAATACAAGAACAACGGGCATTTTCGTTTTCAACGCATAAATAGATTTATATTTTATCACTAATAAAAAACTGTTAATTTTATCAACGGGCTTAAGTTCGAACTGCAAACCATTTTTTATTATTTTATTAATAAATGAATTTGTTCAAATTCTATTTTTATTAATTTATATTAAGATTGGAATATTAAGAATATTTTTTCAATAATCATCAAACCAGCAGAACGGATCAGTACTGATTTCGAGGCCGCTACGCCATCTCATCAGCGTTCTTTGTTCAATTTTTCCACTTTTGCAAGTGGTGCTAGTTGGTAGGAATATCAACTATTTAACCAATATTTTTGTTCATTGTAAATTGACAACTAAATTCAATTACTTGAACATAAATAACAAAGAAGCTTTAGTTATCAGCAGCCGATGGCTCTGGAAAAAAGCGAAAGAGATACATGGAATATTGGGAATAATAATCGTCAGGGTTGGGGAATTTCGTACTAACCAAAAATGTTATAACTTAAAAAAATATGAATGTGATAACTTCTCATATTCAATTTTCGTTAAAAATATTGGTTAAATAGTTGATATTCCTACTAACTAGCACCACTTGCAAAAGTGGAAAAACTGAACAAAGAACGCTGATGAGATGACGTAGCGGCCTCGAAATCAGTACTGATCCGTTCTGCTGGTTTGATGATTATTGAAAAAATATTCTTAATATTCCAATCTTAATATAAATTAATAAAAATAGAATTTGAACAAATTCATTTATTAATAAAATAATAAAAAATGGTTTGCAGTCTTGCAAATTCGAACTTAAGCCCGTTGATAAAATTAACAATTTACATAAGAAAGTTCGACTAATAAAAATTCATACATAATTTAAAACTAATAAAAAACTTTATTTAAAAGTAACTACATACAACTACAACAAATTTAAGAACATTTTTGACGTTTTCAGTAAAAAAATAAGAAGAGTAAAAAAATTTCATGTGGTCTAGTGCTGCCACCTAATTAAATACGTCTTGCATGGTGGCAGTGTTGCATTAAAAGTTATTACGAGGGGAATTCAAAAAGACACGAAGTTCTCAAACTGATCTCGTACAATGGACCTAATATATTCGAATATATAATTTTTAATTAAATATTAACATAATTTCGGATATTAATTGTTACTGTTTTTCCACAAGTGATTGCTTTGTTCGCATATTCATGGAAGTTAAGACTATTCTGCACAGTAGTGTGCTTACTTAAAATACCAATCTGTTGGAATCTTGTCTCATGTAAAAAAAAATTGCGTCAAAAGTCTGTTGCCTCATACGAAAAATATACTTTTTACCATCAAAATGATTCACGAAATTCTCACTCTTAGTGAGTGCACACGGTTTTTTGGCAATTCGTTGTACCAATTCCAGTAGTCAATCATGACCTGAAATAAGCATTAAAATTTAATTTAGACAAGTTTATGTTTTATGGAAGCAGCATACACATGATTTTAAATCTATTTGTAATATATGGAAAACTGTCTTAGACGAAGTCCAAAAAATGTGAAATATGTTCGTTTGCCGTTTATTTTAGAAGGGTTAGAAGGGCGGCGGAGGCTATAAAAGGCTCATTTTGATGCCCAGAGGACTATACCCTACACAATCCTTTCAAAACGAGGTACTGGTTCCTGAGAACCACCCAAAACTTCTCACAAAACCCGCCAGGGTTTCCCTGAGGCAGTCCAGATGTCGCAAGAAACGAGACCCTAGATGTCTAAGCCTACGCTCATCGTATGTATACCCAATTTTTACATAACGACAGCAACAATGATGGGTTACGCCTTAGGAACCTCTTCAACCAAAAAAATAATAATAATAATGTCGTCGGATGAGGTAACCAGTGGCAGTGCTGAGAAGACAGATGGTGAAAACTGAGAAGAGAAATTGTGGTAGTTCTTCTATTTATTACCACTTCACTTAACCCACTCAAATGTAATCAGATATTCAATACTTGGCCGGGTACAGGATCGAACTTGCAACCTTCGTTTTCGTAGCCAATTTTAATTACTTCAGGCACCAGCAGACAGCAGAGAATTTTTTGACAAAACTTTGCAGTGCATTTTCTGTTAATTAAAACTGATACATAAAATGTTGAGGACGAGAAAATTACCTATGCCAAGTGTCTCTAAATAAGAATGGCCAGAAGGGGAAACAAAGACGTAAACCTTTAAAACGACTTTAAGGGAATCGGAGACGTTAACAAACCCGTCAATCACTGCATATGTGTGACTTTTCCAAACCTAAATCGGCAAAAAATTTATATTATTTCCCCTTATTCTGTAACTATTTGTCAACGTCACGTCAAGCGATTACCGAAGCTAGATCTTTTCTGTACTCCTTTTCGCCAGCAAATGACAATTTCAAATAGCCTCTTGATATATCCAAGGCTCCGGAGAATATTCACCGACTAGCAGAAGTAGTTAACTGTTGTCTACAAGGAGTAGGTAAGTGTTCCATTTTTGATATTGTCTTCACGTGGCATTGACAAAGGGTTACGTAATAAGGTTAATATTACTTCCAAACTTTAGAAACAGGAAATTTTCTTATCCACATTGAAAAACTAGGTTCTTAACGTAATCAAATTCAAAGGTTTCCATGGCTCCCTACAGTAGAATGGGAACTCCTTATTATAGAGCTCATAACAGTTCTATGAGGCCTGACCGGATTGGGATAGCTTATTCCCCTCTCTTCAACCTAACCTAACGCAACCTATCCATATTGTTTGGCAAACTGCAATGTTAGTGCTCTTTTCTTCTTAACACTCAGGCGACAATTCTTAATTTATTAATAATTAAGTCGTCAAATGTTGTAAGCGACAAAGTTATATCCCTTCAATGTATAAGGAAGAATTTAAGTGGTTCATCCGGATCGAAAGTGATAATTTTTAAGTCAATTAAATGTCAAAATCGAAATTGCAACAATTGGAGACAACAAAATTACCGCAGACGTGTTAGTTGTTAGGAAATTCCAAATGCACGAGTATAAAAAAAACTGTCAGGCAGGAAGATAGCAAAAAGCAGAAGTAGATAAGATAAAATTTTAAAGTCGCGACGTTCATTTACACGCAAAATTAGCAAAAACCGTAATTTTTTTCTAGCGAATTATGGTTGCAATAACCATTTCATTTTCTGCCCTGGAAAGTGAAGAAAACCAGAATTAAATGAAAACCACTATAATGGGTTTAACTGTATTTAACCGCACGAATGCGGCGATTAAAACCAACAATTACTCTGTGCAATCCAAAAACTAAACTAATATAATTTGCATTATTAAACTCTGAACTTGTGTTAGCATTTCTACTATTTTATCAAAATTAATGAAATCGTATTACATTTCATCTGTTTCCAAAAAGTTTACCAGCATCATCATGTAACTGTAGATGGCCTTCGTCAACTGCAGAGCGGTACTCATAGACAAGGGCATAATCTGACCAATAGTCAAAGTTGATGGTGCCTGAGCTTTTCGTAGCATCAACAGAACTAATTTCTGTTCTGGCGTTGAAAGCTCGTACCACAATATGTCTCCGTAAATTATATCGATAACATCATCATTCTATAGGATTTGAAGGATAGTAAATATATAAAGGAACTTTTAAATAAGTCTACCTACCGATAGTTCGACCAAATGACCAAGCCCACAGTATGCATATAAAAGGCAGAAACTGTAAATTAAATAAGCAAAACCTGCTGGCCAACTGCCTATTATAATACAAAAAAGGGTAAACGAAATACCCATGACTGAAGTAAAAACTTGAACAAATATGATGCCATAATAAGCCGCTTCGACTTCTTGGGCATACCTGCAAAAACGAACATTGTTAAAATTACTAAAAACAAATCTAATGCAATGACCCACTCATTGTAGTTTTGGTGGCAATTTATAATCTCCTTTAGCAAAACCGTTGTGTCCTTTGTGTCGTCCTTATTCTGAATCACTCTACTCAGCTGTGTACATTTAACTTGTAGAACGTCTTTCAATAATGGAATATTAGTTATAAAAATAAATATAAACATATCGGCGGCAAAGTTGCCAAAACCTCCCATATTTATAAGGATAAAATGGACCACATTATGTATCAAAAAGCCAGAATCACTTGCTGGGTCGATGCCAGGCAAATAAAACTGCATGATTAATAATTTCTCACCGTGCATGATGCCATAAATTAAAGGATAAAAAACAACAGTAATGCATACAAACAAATAAATACTCATCGCCGCCTTCAGAATTTTTGTAGTCAAATCAGTTCTATACCGTAAAACTTTGATATAGTCTTCATCATGCTGATACTCCTTGTAAATAGCTTCCAATCTGTCTCGCATATAAAGTAATGCGGAACGTCTGTTAATGCCGAAAAGCATTTTCGAGTATCCCTAAAAATTTATTTTTAAAACAAATATGCTATCGGAATTAGATTGCATTTCCACCTGCATCGCACTTCCTGCTAGACTGAGTGTCTGCAAAATAATCTTCCAGTCCCCATTCACCACAAAACCGATATAAATTGTGTAAATCGTGCAGCAAAAGTAACCATTGATTGCAATTATCACCAACCATGTAATAAAATTCATTTGATAATTATTGCGCAAAAAGTCGCCTCCGCAAACCGAAGCCATTAATCTGGTAATACGGATTATTTTTGTAAACCGATCTAAAGAAGTGACAGCCATAGTTTCGAACTACAACGAGAAACTACCAAATTGTAATAATGAAAAAGCGCTGCAAGTAACGATATTTATATGCCCTACAGCAGTGATGTCAATCAACTGTCTAACGTGCCTGTATCCTCGAAAAGACAAGGCTATTAGAATAAAACGACAGTAAACAAGTAAAAGTGCTATATTCGGCTGTGCCGAATCTTAAATACCCTTCGCAGATGTCATTCGTTTCATTTAAATTTTTCGGATAGGAAGCTAAATGTTTGACTTTTCTTATTTCTAATACCTCTGAGCGTCTTTCAAAAATATTAAATATGTTTAATTTACAAACAAAAAGAAAAATTCCGTTTCATGTACCCCAAAAAGTTCTAATTGTCCAACCGTAGAATAGTCTTTTAGATTTTTATGGTTTCTAATACCAATTTATTTCTTCCTGATATATATAAATTAGGTATAATTCATCATTAAAATCAGAAATAACAAATAATATATAATATTCCAACCCTGAAATTTGATTTTTAATTTGTTTGGTTTTTAATACCAATTTAACTCTTCCCGAAGTACAAAAAAGATTTCATCCACAAAAAACCAAAATTAGGAACTTATATGGCTAATTTTATGTAATAAAAAATTTCGGTTTTCCAACCCTGCAATCGAATTTTTAGTTTTCAAAACTTTTAATACCAATTGAATTCTTAGCGAAGTATAAAATGGGTTTAATTCACTGAAAAAAAACCAAAATTGGGAATTGATGTGGGTACCAAATGTATGTACCAAAAATTTCGATTTTCCAACCCTGGAACCTAATTTTTAATGTTTTAATACTAATTTAATTTTTTCTGAAATATAAAAGAGGTTTAATTCACTAAAAACACAAAATTTGGTATTTATGTGCGTACTTTTATGTACCAAAAATATTTAGATTTTCCAACTCTGGAAGCGAATTTTTTTTTTACCAATGCAATTCCTAGTGAGGTGTAATATAGTTTTACTTGACAAAAAAATGAAAATGTTTAAACTTTTTGGTCACCTTCATGTATCATAAAATATTTCATTTGTGCAACCCTGGAGTCGAAATTTTGATTTTTTAAGATTTTAATTTTTTTTGTTCTTCCTGAATTATAAAACAATTTTAATTAGCAAAAAAAAAAACAACGTCAATTGTCTTTTTGGTTACTTTTATGCAGAAAAAATATTTCAATTTCCCAACCCTGGAAACGAAATTTTATATATTTTTTATCAATGCAGCTCTTAATCAGGCTTTATTTACGAAAAACTTAATATTTGTAACCATTTTGGTCACATTCATGTACTACAAAATATTGCATGTACCAAAAGAACTTTAAACTTCCCAACCCTGGAAGTGAAATTTTAATTTTTGTTGTTGTTTGTTTTACTAATCCAACTCTTCATGAGGAATCCAACCAATCCAACTCTTCATGAGGAATATTATTTAAGAAAAATTTACACTTTTGAACCATTTTGGTCACCTTCATGAACTATAAAATATTGCACTTGTCCAAACCTGGATTCGAAATTTTGATGTTTTTGGAAATTTTTGATACCAATTTTGTTCTTCCTAAAATATAAAATAGTTTTAGTTAGCAAAAAAAAAACTTTAATTTTCCCAACCCTGGAAGCGAAATTTAAATTTTTTTATCAGTGCAACGCTTCATGAGGTACAAAGTAATTTTTTTAGGAAAACTTTCAAATTTTTAACCATTTTGGTCACTATCATGTACTATTAAATATTGCACTTGTCCATCCCTGGACTCGAAATTTTATTTTTTATTTTTGAATTTTTGATACCAATTTTGTTCTTCCAGTTTTAGTTAGCAAAAAAAAAAAAAACAACATCAGTTGCCGGTTTGATTTCTTTCACGTATAAAAAAAATTTAATTTCCCACCCCTGGAAGTAAAATTTGAATTTAAAAATTTTTTTTTTGACCAATGCAAATCTTCATGACGTATAAAGAGGTGTTGTTAAGGAAAAACTTAAAATTTTTGACAATTTTAGTTAATACATGTACTACAAAATACGGAATGGTCCGAAAAAAAATTTTTAATTTCCCATCCCTGGAAATTTTTTTTTATTTTTTTAGTTTTTAATAGACCATTGAGACTTCCCAAAGCACGAAATAGGATTAATTTACAAACATTAAAATTAATAATTGGTTTTTGGTATAAATTTTGCGTCGAGAAATAGGTGTAAGCTTCCCAGCTCCGAAACCGTACTCGATATTTCTGAATTTCAATACCACTCTATTTAAGTTAATTTCCAATCCAACGGTCCAAGAACGATGTCTCTAGCTCTTCTGGGGGCTTGGGAAACCCGTACAAACAGACGGACAGACGGACATCGCTCAATCGTCATCGCTATACATAAGGATCCAGAATATATATACTTTATGGGGTCCCATGTGAATATCGAAGAAATTACACACGGAATGACAAACCTATATATACCCTTTCACTTTTTTCTGAAGGGTATAAAAACAGGAAATGGACAGGGAGAAAAATTCGACACTATATTCATGTTTCGTCTTGACTACTTCAGCCAACAGGTTGCAAGAAAAAATCCTTACGACATCGTGAAACAGAAAGTACTCAGATGTCTGATCATCAGAAATGATACTAGACTAAAAAATTTAGAACTTGATGATAACTATTTTTGTAAAATGTCGCACTCTTCTAACTAATCAGGTTCATGTCTGTGCTCTTGTTGTTGCATAAGTTTTCTACAAGAGTCAAAGTTCAAAATACTAAATTAGTACCAGGGGGCAAATTACGGCATTCGATATCACACGAAATTTCCATTTAAGTTGTATTGAAATTTCGATCGATATCGACTGCGGTAATTTGGCCCCAGGTTTTATATTCGTTTGCGATGCTTGGGCATCAGTGCATTGAAAGATTTGAAAGAGTTGAAAGCAATTGTGAAATGTGCTGGATTTAAGAGTTTTTTTCAACTTGGAAAACGCTAAATTTGCGTCACTTTTAAAAGATAGAAAAAAATGTCAATGCCAATTAAAAAGCACTGTACGGTTTAATATCGCATAAAAAATCATATAATATTTCTATAAATCTCGTAGTAAAGAAATTTTTCTTAAAACTGGAATAACTGCAGCGGAAAAAATTATGTCTTCAGAATGTTGCCTAAGATATTGAAAAGTTGAAGCACCGCGGTTGAGCAACAATTTTGAAAAACAGTAGACGACTTAAAATATTTTATATATCTTAAATTAGCTTAAAAAAACTCAAGAATTATTTGTCATGCATGTGCATGTGATTGGTATCTTTAATATATTATTATAAGAAAAAAAATATTCGATATTAACCATTGACATTTTTAGCCATAAAATGTTTGATTTAATATTTTTCGAGATCTAGTTAAAGAATTAAATATTAATTGCTCATTATTTCTCTTTTAAAATTAATCTTAAATATTGCTTTTGTAAGTGGTTTGAAGAAGGTCGGAATAAAAAATATAAATCAGAAGTAAAATATTTTAAACTGCCAAAATATTTGTTTTAATATCTAGCAAATTTTGTGGGTAATTATATTACGTCAAAGACTTTTTTGTAGTCAAAGACTTTTTTGTAGTTAACACGAGACTATGAAGCGGGGGGGCCACAGTTCTCCGCGTTCATTTATGAATATTGTGTCGAATTCCCCCAATCAGCACTAGTGCTTGGATTTGATGGTTCTTGTCAGCCTGTTTCAGTGATGATGGCATAGCACTGATCACTGAACAATTACTGGCAGCGATTGACTCTATTATGTACTAAAGCGCAGAGTAACAGCACCCTCGTTCGTCGGCCTTGTAACAAAAAATTAGCTGGCGAAGTAAAAGGTTGGAATACCTACAAAAAAATCTCTAACTTCTCATTTTTGTTCATTTGTCCTGTCCATACTTTCCCCTCCTTTCTAGTTCCATCGCAATGCACTGCATATTTAGGGGTCATCCCCTGAGTGCTGGTCTAAATTAATATATATATATATATATATATATATATATATATATATATATATATATATATATATATATATATATATATTTATATTTTTTATAATTATTTGTGTCAAAGTGCTTTTTTTATAAGTCTTGGAAAGATAGTTTTTGTCGATTGTAGATCCTTGAAAGTGATCTGTGTAATTGTTGTGTGAACGTTATTCTTTGCGGTGGTGTACCGTTTGTGTACGTTCAGATAGGGGATCTCGTGTGCCAGACTTCTTCGCTTCCTATGTAAAAGTTTATGGGTCTGTGGCTGGACATTGGCTTAGGTCACCTTCGGCAGTCCACGTGGTGACTGTGGTTTGTTATAAAGTGGCTGGCAGACGTGTCGGGGGTACCTACTGTTGCTCAGTCAGGTGATGTTAGGAAGATGCAGGAGGTACAAAGGTGACAATGGCTTTTAGAGGGGGGCCAAAAATGTTATGTTACCAATGTTAAGAACATTATCAGGGTGGGACTGAAATCTTGAACACATCTGTCGAACTTTTCTGATCTCCTTTAGTGCGTGGTTGTCTTTGTTGGTGTCGGCCTGTTTCAATTACGAAGACATGGCACTGGTCACTGAACAAATTACTGGCATCAATTGACACTAAACGTTAAAAAATTGCTACAAAAAAACTCTACATTATTTTTCTTCGTCTGTCCTCTGAAACTTTCCTCTCCTCCCTAGTTACGGCTCAGTGCACTGCATAGGTAGGGGTCATCTCTGACTGCTGGTTTAACAAAAAAAAAAAAAAAATGTGGAGCCATTGAGTGCAGGATCGAGCCCGTAGCCTTCGGCTTCCAACTTTAACTAATTCAGCCAACAGCAACGAACAGAGCATATTTCTTTTTGATAAAGTAGTTTACAGTTCATTTTCTGTTAATTAAACCTGATACCCAAAATGTTGAGGATGACATCATTACCTATGCCAAGTGGGTAGGACAATGATCAAAATATTTCTCTGACGTGTATTTTAAAAACGCCCTTACATAGATCCATTATACCACCAGCACTAGTTAAATATGTATATTACTTTTGTGTTGCACAGTGTAATAAAAACAGGAAATAAAAAATACAGAGTGTTACCTTGTTTGTGTTTTATTATCTTGATTTTTCCAAACCCAAATCGGCAAAAAATATTGTATTTATTTTGTTATTTCTTCCGAACTTTTAAAACAATAATTATTTTCTTATCCATAATGTTGGCAAACTGCAATGTTTGTGCTTTTTTCTTCTTAACACTCAGGCGACAATTCTTAATTTATTAATAATTAAGTCGTCAAATGTTGTATGCGACAAAGTTATATCCCTTCAATTTATAAAGAAGAATTTAAGTGGCTCATCCGGATAGAAAGTGGCAATTTTTACGTCAATTAAATGTCAAAATCCAAATTGCAACAATTGGAGACAACAAAATTACCGCAGACGTGTTAGTTGTTAGGAAATTCCAAATGCACGAGTATAAAAAAAACTGTCAGGCAGGAAGATAGCAAAAAGCAGAAGTAGATAAGATAAAATTTTAAAGTCGCGACGTTCATTTACACGCAAAATTAGCAAAAACCGTGAATTTCTTCTAGCGAATTATAGTTGCAATAATCATTTATTTTTCTGCCCAGGAGAGTTATTATGCAAATTAAATGAAAACTGCCCTGAATTCAAAACCACAATTCTGTATTTAAATATATTTAGGTGTACGAATGTAACCAAAAATTATTTTGTGCAATCTAACAGCTAAATTAATTATTTTTGAATTATTAAACTCTGTGCTCAGTTTTTTAGCATTTTTACTGTTTTATCAAAATTACTGAAATCGTATTACACTTCATCCTTTTCCAAAAAGTTTACCAGCATCATCATGTAACTGTAGATGGCCTTCGTCAACTTCAGGGCGGTACTCATAGACAGGGGCATAATGTGACCGATAGTCAAGGTGGTTGGTGCCTGAGATTTTCGCAGCATCAACAGAACTAATTTCTGTTCTGGCGGTGAAAGCTCGTACCACAAAATGTCCCCGTAAATTATATCGATAACCTCATCATTCTGTAGGAATTTGCAGGATAGTAAATAAATAAATAAAATTTATGTATGTACATCTACTTGCCGATACTTCTACCAAATGACCAATGCCACAGTATGCATATAAAAGGGTGGAACTGTATATAAAATAAGCAAAACCTGCGGGATAACTGCCTACTATAATGCAAAAAAGGGTAAACGAAATACCCATGACTGAAGTAAAAACTTGAACAAATATGACACCATAATAAGCTTCTTCGACTACTTGGGCATACCTGCAAAGAGGAACAGTGTTACACTTACTAAAAGATCTGGAGCCAAATTACCGCATGCGATATCGAACGAAATTTCGAATATCGAATGACTCACGTGTTGTAGTTTTGGTGGCAATTTATAATATCCTTTAGCAAAACCATGGTTTCCTTTGAGTCCGCTTTATTCAGAATCACTCTACCCTGCTGCTGACATTTAACTCTTAAAATGTCTTTCAATAATGGAATATTAAGAATAAATATGAATATAAACATATCGCCAGCAAAGTTGCCAAAAGCTCCCAGGTTGACGAAGAAGAAATGAACCACATTATGTATCAAAAAACCAGTATCACTTGTTGGATCGATGCCAGGCAAATAAAACTGCATAATTAACAACTTCTCATCGTGCAAGGCGCCATAAATTAAAGGATACAAAATAATAGTAAAGCATGTAGAAATATAAATAGCCATTACTGACAATAACATTTTTGTAGTCAAACTAGTTCTGTATCGTAAAATTGTGAGATAGTCGTCATCGTCCTGATACTCCTTGTATATTTCTTCCAATCTCTGTCGCATGTAAACTAAAGCGGAACGTTTTTTAAAACCGAAAAGCAATTTGGAATATCCCTAGAAATGAATCTTTAAAACACATATACCACCGGGCTTAGATTAGATTTCCACCTGAACCCCAGTTCCAGCAACACTGAGTGCCTCCAAGATAATCTTCCAGTCTCCATTCACCACACAACCGATATAAATTGTATAAATTGTACAGCAAAAGTAACCATTGACTGCGACTATCACCAACCAGGTAATAAAATTCATTTTATAATCTTCCCCTACGAGATCGGCTCCGCAAATCTTAGCTATTGTTCTGGTAACACGGAGTATTTTTGCAAGCCGATCGAAACAAGTGACAGCCATAGTTTTAGACTGCAACAAGGCACCAACAAATTCTAATAATGGAAAATCATTTCGAGTAACGCTATTTATATGCCGTGCGGCAGTGATGCCAACTGTTCTAGATTAAAACGTATCTGTATAGTCGAAAAGACAAGCCTATTGGAATTAAATGACGATTTCAAATTCTAAATCAGTAAAAACCAAGAAATGGACAGGGAGAACTAAAACACAACAAACAATAAAATATATGACATATTCCTTATATAAATTTTTTTGTAGTAGGACCAGATCTCAGGGGACGAACTTACAAATGCAGATGCAGAAATATTAGATTTTAGTTGTTTTAGCTTTTACTTCCCCGCCGAATTTTTGCTACTAAATTCTTCAGCCAGCGTGTTATAGCAAGAAAATTACGATTTTTAAGACTTGTGATTATTAAATTCAATGCGAAAAAATAAATATTAATTCAGTAACTTTATTGAGTGCATGAAAGTTAATAATTAAGGAAGGTACTAAGAAAAAAAGTCCTTAACTCATCGTGAAATAGAAATTATATATATCTGATATATCTGACCAGCAGAAATAAGACAAGACTAAAAAGGATAGAAATTGATGGTAAATATTTCTGTAGAACGTCTCAGTTCTCTAACTTGTCAGGTTCATGTCTGTGCTCTATTTGTTGCATACGTTTCCCACAAGAGTTCAAAATACTAAAGAAGTACCAGGTTTGCCACTTATTTGTGGTGCTTGGGCATCAGCACGCAGATTTGAAAGGGTTGAAAACAATTGTGAAATGTGCTGGATTTAAGCGCTTTAATATCAACGTCGAAAACGCCAAACTGACACCACTTTTTAAGGGCGGAGCAAATTTCAAAGTCAATTAAAAAGCATAGAAAAGAAATAAACAATTTCGCTGCGTATACTTTGAGAAAATATAATTTAATGTTTCTGTAAATCTCGTAGTACAGACTTTTTTCTTAAAACTGAAATAACTGCAGCGGAAAAATTATGTCTTCAGAATGTTGTCTAAGATATTGATGAGCAACAATTATCAAAATTAGTAGAAGATTTCAAACATTTTTATATATTTTACATTAGCTTAAAAAAAGTGAAGAATTTTATCACATGCCATGCATATGCATGGCATGTGATAAAAGTATCTTTAAAATATTATTATTATATGTAAAAAATATTCGATATCAACCATTGACATTTTTAGCAATAAAATGTTTGACTTTAATCTTTAAAATTTAATATTTTTCGAAATCTAGTTGCATAATTGAAAATCAATTGCTCCTTCCTTTTTTTGATTTCATTTCGATTTGTGGCTATAAACTCTTTTAAAATTAATTAAAAGTGTTCCTTCTTGTATGCCAAAATAATGCTGGCTGATTTTTAAATGAATGTGGTCTGAAAAAAGCAGCTCGAAAAAAAATAAAAAAAATTATAATAATTAAGTAGCAAAGGTCGGAAGTTTTATTTTTATGTTTTCGACACGATGGGCCTAACTTTGACCCGACACATCGTTCGGTATTGTACGAATAAATTCTTCAATAGTCTAAAAGCGTTTAGCCGCCCGATGCTTGAGTTGGGCTATTATTTCGTGTGCTGTGCGGCATGTGGGATCATTTTGTTAAAACTACATGTCAGCCAAGTCCATCTCTTCCATTTTGCGCAAAAAATAATTTATAATCATCCTATGGTAGCACTCGCCATTCACAGTAACATTCCAACTTTCTTCGTCTTTCTTTGAAAAAATATGCCACCGGCACATCATCCATACAAAACAGTGCATTTTTCGAGATGCATTGGCAGTTCTTTCAATGCCTCCAGCAGCTTTCTACACCAAATACGGCAATTTTGCTTGCTCACGTAACCTTTCGACCAGATATTAACGCAATGCACTTCCTTAACCGAGCATGAGTTTCGATAATAAAATTCCATAATCTGCAAGCGTGGCTCTTTTGTAAGTCGATTCATGGGTAAATTATAGACCAAACTAAACATGTTTAACATAACATGATACACGAAAACAGCCGAGCTGCCAAAACAGTGTTGCCATTAAGAAAGTTGCTAAAAAGTATTTTAAATATTTTTAAATTATCTGACTGGCCCTTTTGTTTATATATATATATATATATATATATATATATATATATATATATATATATATATATTTATATGAGTAGTCGTAGAGCAGCTCTGACTCAGTGAACATCAATCCTCATTTGCAACTATTTTTTAGCTGAAACCAAGCCACTGATTTACTTTTCTTCGCGAGTTTAATGCCCCACTTGTACTAGTTGGTTTCTACCACTCAGATAAGTGTATAGATTAACTGTTCTTCTCCATGGTTAACTACGATGCTATTTCTTATATGAAGGCATAAGTCGTATGCTGTCCGTCACAGGAAGTGATAAAAATAGGGAATAGTATTGAGGGGACAGATGAAGAAAGATGAGAAGATAGACAATTTTTTGTAGTTATTCCAGCCTTTCGGCTAGTTTTACTACAGGGCCGACGAAGTAGAGTGCTGTTCCCTTGCTCTTGAGTACATGATAGTGTCAGTAATGTTGATCAGAATGAGAATTGCGTGAACAAGCGGATTTGGTGTGAAGAGCAGCTAGTGGCATTGAAAGAACTGCCAATGCATTTGGAAAAAGTCCCTGTTTTGTGTGGACTATGAGCCGGTGGCATATTTTTTTATCAAGGACGACGAAAACAGGAATGTTACTGTGAATAGCGTACCGTACGATGATAAAAACTTGTTTGGCTGTCTTGTGGTTTCAACAAGACGGTGCCATGTGCCACACAGCATGCAAAGCCGTTAACAACTTATTTCACGCTTTGGGCCTGTCAATTGTTTTTAGTGGGACTATGTTAAGGCTCATATTTATAGGGCCGAGTCCGTCAACCCTTATAAAATTAAAGTAGTTAAAAGACAATTTCAAATAAAGTTTCTCAAATAAAAAGTAATTTGTTTGTGGCTTGAGAAATCTTCTTTGAAAATATCTTTTTAACCACAACAATAAAAAGTACCACAAGTTTTGTGAATTGGACAAATATTTTTTTAACACTAAAATTCTATTAATTGTGTTTGCACTGGACAACTGAAAATGTTAATCCTGAGACATTTTAGCTGTCTACATTCTACAGAAAATTATTTGGCAATCACTGCTGCTTTGTCCGTCTTTTACGACCAAATTTTGGGCGGTTGGAATGCTAAGCCTTATATTAGTGGGCTGGAGGACTTTGGATTTGGAATAGTCAACTTTTTGCTAGTAAAATTGACAAATAAACTCTGAATAAGTGGGTCATCTATCGATTTAAATTTGAACCACCGATTATTTAGAATCTTATTTCATTCCATTCTGTCACAAAAATCGATTCTCCAGAGTGAATGAAATGAATCGATTTATGACTGAGCAAAGGTTGCCATATATTGGAAATTTATTTTCAAAACAAAATCAATTGGTCGGAAATCGATTTTTCGGTTTTGACAAAAAATATAATTTTTTTCGCATGAAGCTCATTGTCATCTTGATGGGTACGTTAATAAGTGAAATTGCTGTATTAGAGACTGAGAAAACCCACAGTGGTATTACAGAAGGCAATGCAGCCATTACGAGTGACTGTTTGGTGCGGCTTGTGGAGCGGATGCATCATTGGCCCATATATCTTTGAAAATGAGGACGGTGTAGCATTGCATTACGCTCAATGGGGACACAGATCGCACCATGATAACCGATTTTATGTGCCCGCTCTTCATGGTATTGAAGTGAACGATGTTGGGTTTCAACACAACAACATCATCATGGCACAGTGAGGGCAGTCGCAGCAGCCATATGAATGAAATAATATTCCATCTCCATCCAGAGCAATTCTACTTCAAGGCAGAATAACTTGGCATTGCGTTCTTATATGCACACCTTTAAATGGCCCACCCTTTATAATTAACACCATAATACTTTGTACGGAACTTATGAAAAATGATGCAGCACTCTGTGTGTGATCAGCAAAAAGGATATTTTTTTATCTCGGAACAGCACTCAGGGGTTGATCCTTGCATATGCAGTGCATTGCTCCGGAACTAAAAAGGAGGGGATAGTATTGAGGGGAGAGAGGAAGAAAGATGAGGAGATAGAAAACTTTTTTTTAGCTATTGCAACCTTTTTACTGCGTCGGCGAATTTTTGCTACATAACCGACGAAGTAGGGTGCTGCTGTTACTCTGCGTTTTAGTACACGATCGTGTCAGTCGCAGCCAATTATGTTCAGTGACCAGTGCTGTGCCTTCATTACTGAAACAGGTTCGCAACAACTACACCCCAACCATGCACTAATGCTGATCAGAAGAATTCAACACAATATTTCATGACTCAGCGCGGCGTTGAACTCACGACCCTCCGCTTCATAGTCTCGTGTTCTACTACTTCAGCCAACAGCACCCTCCAATTCAGAGGGAACCTTTTCAATTTATTTTATTTGAACGAACACTTTCAATTATTATGCTCCAAAATAAAGTCTGCTGCTGATTTAGTGTAAGAGCCAATACACGCAACTCATAAAGCTATTTTTACTTAACAATTGCTGATTATGTTTTTATTACTGCGAGTGTTGCCTCTATATGCATATTAATTGATCTATTGCAAATATTCAATGAAAAACAGTCATAATTTCGTCTTGTAATCTGTTGTAATTATGAAGAGGAGGAGGATGAGGAGGTGAATATTATGTACCTCCTATCCTATCTGTCGTACTGAGGAAGATGGCGGCGTTCACTTTCTTTGAAGGGTATCCTTTAAGTTGCAATGCTAAAAATAACAGTTGCTGATATTTTTTCAAGTGTGTATATAAAACGAGCCCAACCTTAATGGAAGGCGACACTCAGGAGGTGAACAATTACGATCTGCAGAGTATCCAGGGTCCAAATTACGGCATTCGATTCGAAATTTCAATACAATTTATATACAAATTTCGATCGATATCGAATGCCGTAATTTGGCCCCTGGACTCTGTGCACCTCATTTAGTAGTGTCAGGACCAAGCAATTCCCAATAATTGAAATAAAGTCGTTAAGAGGACGCTGTGCGATCGGACGTATATCGGAAAGTCTAGACTTTCTCCACGATGGTCGCTGGAGAAGCTGTTTCGGCGAGGAATAGTCAGAATTAGTACAACTCCTGTGACTTCTCTGTGATTACCCGGCCCTGCATGTGCGCAACGTAGGCTAAACTGTCTCAGGAAGGTAACACTGGTTGCCTTATTGAGTGGTGGTTGGTTGGTTGGTTGGTATACGTGGCTGCCTGTAACCCACAAGCATTCAAGTAGGATCTCCGAGATCCCGTTTTGAAAGACCACTCCACTCGTCAGTGTCAGCCTGTGTAGAACCGAGTCCAGATCTCGGATACAGTGATGGATGCTAGGTCCAACCTGTCGCATTGAGGAATCTAATAAGGTCACCTAGACCTATACCTGTTACCTCCGAATGGTCGCATATTATACTGTTGCCTAAGATTTTGGATCTCGTATGGTGCAATGCCGGGCATTCCCAAAGGAAGTGATAAACTGTCTCTTCTTTGCTCTGATCTCGGCAGCTGCGACAGAATGCATTATAGGAGAGATCTATCCTACCAGCATGTCTGCCTATTACCCAGTGCCCCGTCACTACTGCGACGAGTCTTGAGATGTCCCTACGGTTCCTGTTGATCAGCTGTCCTTCTGTCGTCGTAGCAGGCCCACATACTTCTAGCTACCCTACACGTGTCCAGATTGCGCCACCTGTCTGCAGCCTTCTGCCGGTAATGACTTTGAATGCCGCATCTTATAGTGCCATACGGCATGGCCGCCGATACAGCGGTGGAGACCTCCATAGCAGATCTAGCCAGCTAGTCCGCCTGTTCGTTTCCAGGGAAGTTACTATGTGCGGGAACCCAAATGAGGGTTGTGTCAGTCTGATATCCCAATCTGGATAGAAGCTCCCTGCCTTGAGTTACTAAGGTGGAAGAAGTAGTGAACGACCTCAGAGAGAGGTGTGCTGCCTGGCTGTCGACAAAGATGCCGACTCTACCCTGAATACCCCTGTCAATTAATAACCTGCCCACCTACCTTATAGCCAATATTTCCGCCTGAAATACACTACCCTAATCAGGGAGTCGGAGCGAAAGTCTTGTTCCAAGGTCATTTGAGAAGACTCCTGAACCTACACCACAGATCATTCTTGATCCATCAGTATACATCCTGAGTGGTTCTCAGAAACTGACATACCGGTACTGGGAAGGTGTAGGGAGTAATGCTCTGGACATCACAGTGGACCTTATGGCCTCCGAGTTTGCGAGATCTTTTAAATTAACCTAAGTTTCATGCAACTACTGCAGTGCTATATATTTGCCATACTTCACATTTCCCCTTTTCTATTCTTTTCTTTTCTTCTCTTTTTACTGTTACAAATGTCATAATGATATCATCTATTTTTCACCCAACCGGGCTGTACTTTTTCAATTTATTTTCTTAGCTACAAGTTATTAAATAATTTCTTTCCCATACTTTTTGCTTTGATTATAAATAATTATTATGAACTATGATAATATATAAAAAGCGCATGTAAACAAATTTGAGATTAGGAAATGAATTGGTTTTCAAATGATAAAAAATCAAGAATTGAGCCGTCATCCTTTGCCATTTAATTAGTAAAAAGCTGTGAAATTTTAACCATGGAACGCTGCACTCTTGATCAAAGTAGTTTTACTGTAAACATTGAGTGTTTGAAAAACTTCACAAAAACAACGCATATTTCAACAAAATCATCTTTAGGGATGAGGCCCATTTCCAATTAGGCGGTCATGCAAACAAACAAAATTGTCGCATATGGGGCTCACAAAATCCATAAACAGTTCTCAAGAAACCATTGCATTCAAAGAAAGTGACGGCTTGTGTCGGGCAGCATTATCGGCCTGCATATTTTCGAAAATGAGCAAGGAAACGGCGTTACTGTGAATTCCCTGTGCTACCAAACCATGATACTAGATTTCTTGTGGCCAGATCTAGCTAATGTTGACATTAGTGACCTTTGGACGGCGCCACAAGCCAAACAATTCAGGTATTGCATGCGAAATTTTCTGGGCGCCTAATTTTTCGAATTGGCGATGTCAATGGCCGTCTCGTTCTTGTGATTTAACGCCGCTAAATTATTTTCTCTAGGGTCATTTGACAGGCCGGGTCTACGTGATTAAACCAAAAACAACTGACTCTCTAAAATAAGAAATTCAGTAGAGTTGTACAAAACAGCTCTTTTGAGTGAGCGCTCTTTTCCGCTCACTTTACTGAATTAATTCATTCATTTCATTCACTAGCTCAGTTGATTCCTTAGCTCAGCCATAATTCATGAAATGAAAATGTCATGAAAGAAAATGAAAGAATCAGACTAGCTAATACAACAACCACTTATGTCTTTTTATTTTTTGCCTTAATATGTAATATAAAACACATTTATTGAACATAAGTAATAACTAGATGAATATTTAAGTGATTTTAAATATTTTGCTTATTTTAATAAAGCGCTATTTTAATAAAGTAATATTTTCTATTTAACGTTGTATTTTGGAGATTTTTCTCAGTTAATTTATGTATATGTTTATATATTATCCCCCATATTCATAAAAAAATAAAACGTATTTGAAATCTGTTTTAAGAAAATTTTGTATGAAAAAAATTCATTAAAATACATTTCAAACTCACCAAGTTAATAAGTACTGAAATATGTATCATGGCAGTGCTGTTTAAAAATTTTCATCTGGCAGCTCTAATAATATAAAGCGCCACACCATGTGTGCATCTGCATTGAGTGAATTAATTCCTTTTTTTTCATATAGATTTTGACATACAAGCATTGAAAAGAGCTACTGAAAGAGACAGATTCCATGAAGCTATTGAAACAACTGAAAGAAGTGAAAGAAAAGAGCTACTGAAACAACTGAAAGAAGTGAAAGAAAAGAGCTACTGAAAGAAATAGATTCAATGAAACAACTGAATCAACTGAAACAAGTGAAAGAACAGAGCTAAAAACGCTCAGTAAAGTGAGATTCACCTCGCTCAATTGGATGAATGATTCAATTGAATTAATTCATTCTAAAATTCAGCGCTGCATTGACGAGATAAGAGAAACTTTTTTGCAAAATGTGGTTCAAAATTTTGTGAAAAGAGCGTACGGCTGCTGACGGTGCTACAGGTTAATACTTGCCCGGCATTATATTCCGTTGTCAATTCCCATTTTCCTACTTTACACTGATATCAATAAAACTGAATTTGTTGAGAAAAGTGTGTTATTTAGCCTAACCTCAAATTTGGCCACGCTTTATTTATTTTTAAATATTAATTACATTTGGTCCGCCTTAAAGGATTTTGGTAGGTTTTCTAGACAATGTTCCAGTGGTAACACTATTTGTTAACCTTAAGAAATTTAGTCGACTGTATTTTAAAATATGTATATCATCAAATAGTTTGGACAAGCATTAGATCAAATGCCTGATGACTAGATATTAAAGGCCTAATTCATAAAAAACATTTTATGTGTTTTTTATAATTCTAATTTGACTCTTTATCAACTAATGTTTTCTAGGCATTACGCCTTAAGATTTTAAAGAATTGGTTTAACTACGCAAAAAGAAAGCCTAAATGTTAATTCTGTTAAGAAAACAGTATGCAAGACCATGAAAACGTTAATCAATATTGAGGGGAAAAGGCAGTAGGATTAAAATGTTTTTTTTTTTTGTAAAAAAAGGAAAAACGTTTCTATAACATTAAGTATTAACATTTTGCTTTAATTATTGCTAATTGTCACCTTTTCTTGATATAAAAATGTATGAGTGTATGAGTAAGTAATTAGCTTTTAGGTGCCTTTTACGCATTTTCGTTTATTTTCTTGTCAGTATCGGGCAGCAGGAATTCATGATGTCGAGCCATAAACGCCAAAAAGGCTTAAGCGACATGATGTTTGAAAATCGATTTTTAAAGGATTTTGGGATTTTTGTAGTCGGAACAGCACTCCGGGTATATAACTTACACAGGTAGTGAACTGCGTCGGAACTAGAGGGAGCATCTAGTATTTAAAGGACAGATGAGATGATAGAGAACTTTTTATAGCTATTTCAGCATTTATCTTGTAACTTTCTTTGTACAGTGCCGACGAAAGAGTGTGCTATTGCTCTGCTCCTTAGTATTGGGTGTTTTTTATTGAGGTATAGAACTTTAAGTTGGCATCACTTTTTTAACTGGCGGCCATTTTGTCAGCTGTCAAGTGATTAATATTTAGTTTGGTTTGCCATTTCATCATGAACAGGTTGACAAAAGAACAACGCTTGCAAATCGTGCAAATTTATTTCGAAAGTAATGGTTCAGTTCGCGAAGTTTACCGCAAGCTCCGTCCATTTTATGGTCGACATAATCGTCCATCAGAGCAATTAATTCGGTTAACCATGGATCGTTTTCGCACTACGTTTACTCTATGTGATAATACGCATCCGCAGGACGTCGAACAGTGCGCACCGAAGAAACAATTGCCGCTGTAGAGCAAAGTGTTGAAGAGGACCCGAATGAATCGATTCGCCACCGTGCACAGCAATTGGAGCTTTGTCCATCAACTTTATGAAAGATTTTGCGCAAATGAATGTGGATGAGTTGTGGTTCCAACAAGACGGCGCTACATGCCATACAGCGCACGTCACAATCGATTTATTGAAGGAAACATTCGATGAGCGCATAATTTCGCGGAATGGACCTGTCAATTGGCCACCAAGATCGTGTGATTTGACACCATTGGATTATTTTCTTTGGGGATATGTGAAGTCGCTCGTCTACGCCAACAAACCAGAAAAGTTAGGGGACTTGGAAGCCAACATTCGTGGCGCTATTGCCAACATACGGCCCCATATGCTCGAAAAAGTGGTTGAAAAGTGGACCTGTAGAATTGGCTTTATTCGAGCCTGCCGCGGCGGCCACATGCCCGAAATCATATTTAAACAATAATGGCATAAAATTATCCTTCCAATAAAGCCAAATTGATGGACATTAAAACGATTTTCTTGTGTTTTATTTCAATTCGAAGTTCTATACCTTTAAAAAAAACACCCTGTACATCAATGTGTGAACCGCTGTGCATTGGCCTCCGTCACTAATACAGGCCGACAACACGTAACCCAACCGTGCACTACTGAAGATCCGAAATTGTGACACCATATTCATGACTGAGTGTGCAGTCAATCTTTGAATTCTCGAATTTTTAGTTTCTTGTTAACTAATTCAGCCCGCAACACTATTATTTGGACAACTTAACAAAACATGAAAGACTTGTCTAGTATGGTTATTGCAATGCAGTCAGAAAAAGCTTAAGTGCATTTTATTTTAAAATTTTTCAAAAAATTAGCCTGCGAATAAAAAATGTTAAAAAACTAAAAAGAAAATCACTATCTTCATCTGTCCTCTCAACGCTATCCCCTCCTTTGTAGTTCCGGCGTAATGCACTGCATATGTAGGGGCCATCCCCTGAGTGTTGGTTTTACAAAAAAAAGGTGGCGCCATTAAGTACGCGATCGAACCGTAGGTTAGGCTTCATAGTCAACTTTAATGTTGTTTTCTTTTCTGTACTAGAGTGCAACATTTCGTGCACTTTTTATGGAAAAATGGTACTATTATATAATTTCAAAATAGTGAATTTATTAGAAAATAAACTGGCATCCCTTACGAATATTAATTTATTTCTTAAAACTACGTCTAACTGCAAATTTTAAGAAATAAAGTGAAACAATGTTACATGTTTTCGAGAAAAGAAAACACCACCACCAATAATTTTGCAGTTCATTTTCGGTAAATTAAACCTGATACACAAAATGTTAGCGACGACAACATTACCTATGCCAAGTCTGTCAGACTTAAACTTTAAAAACGCCCTTAGATAAATCCATTCTACCACCAGCGCTCGTTAAATATGTAAATTACTTTTCTGTTGCACAGTGTAATTAAAACTGGAGATAAAAAATACAGAGTGCTTCATAATCTGGATTTTTCCAAACCCAAATCAGCAAAAAATTTATTTTATTATTTCTTCCGAACTTGAAGGACCATCTCTTAGTGCTGGTCCGAATTAAAAAAAAAAAAAGATGTAGACTCGTTTATGCTAAAACCTTCTTTTTCAAGCAGAACAAAACTATTGCCATAAGCTGCTCGGAACTTACTAGTTTCAGGATAATTTCAAACTATATTCCTATGACATCAAAAACCGCTTTAAAATACCTTAAGCGCCTCAGACATGCTGTACCCTATAGCAAATTTACTAAAACTATTAAGATTACATACGACAATCCATTACAATACAAGAACAATGCAAAAATACTTCTGCTGTAAAATTTACTTTTTGTCACTTAAGTCCTTTTGTGGGTAATGGAACGGTTATGAACACGTGTATTATTAGTACGTACTATATAGTACGTATTATTAGTTCACGTGTTCACGTATGTGACATTAGTGTTTTTGTGGGAAAAAAATATCTACGTTAAGTATGAATTTTCTCGCAACATGTCCGGATCAATAGTTGAGTTTAAAGGGCGTGGAGTTCTTAGTTTTAGTTCTCATTGACTATGACATTTGCTTTTAGGGCCAAATAGCTCTGATTTTTTAAAAGAAATCACAATTTTGAAGGGAACTAGCCCCTAAAATTGGACAATTAAAAAATATTCAAAATGCTGTACTTGTATAATTCAATATAATTGACATGATATTTAGATTATTTAAAGTTCGTTCTATTTCAATGCACTAATTTAAGGATATCGAAAAGGTTATCAGTTCATTTGATAGACTTTCGACTTCTACACAAATCGTTTCCTTTTTTTTTGGACCACCCTACGGCGGTTCGTTCATATAACAAAAATAAAGGTATTGGAACTTTTGGTCCGAGTACAAAATGATGAGAAGGATAAAGTGAAATTATTGGTCACCCTGTCAAAAGACACGTTGTATTGTGGTTTGTCAAAGTTAATTTATTTTCTGCAAAGTTTACAAATAGATAAAGAAAATCATGTTAAATATTATTTATTATTGATTTTATCCAATTAATGTATGTGTGAAATTTTTGCTTCTATAGCACCTTTATGGATTTGGAAGAATTTTGGTAACCGGATGGCATATCGTCCCAAAGCTTAAGCGTGAAAAAGTAAATTTTACAGGAGAAGTATTTTTTTTTAATTATCTTTGGTTTATATTGAACTACAGCCTTAATGTTGGATATATTGAATTGTTTTGGACTGCTAATATTTAATGTTAATAGTTTAAATGAATATCCCATGATTGTGGATGTTAAGAATATCTTAATTCTTGATGTCGTTAAAAATCAGTTAATATAATTGAACTATTCTAAGACCGTTAATTATTGTCCTTTGCAAGCTGGTCTGCTAGTGTTTCATTAATATCCCTAAAATTGTAGCACTAGTACTGCTATATTTAAAAAATGAAATTTTAGCTTAAACGACAATTTTCAGTTACCAAAAAATGTAAATAAATTATATATTTAAAAGAAAATGCAGTTAAGCTTAAATTTCTTTTGCTGTATTTCCGTAACCGCACTCGACACGTCATTCATATTTTGCCGGATTGTCGAAATGATAGTGGTGTGGGCTTGACACGTCTTTAATGGTCCAAATCATTGTGAATAATCAATTTGGTGGTTATGGCTCGATCTGACTTCTTATAGAATCAAGTACAGGAAAGAATAACTACTGTTGGTGCTGTTTGCTAAATTGTAAACGCTAAAACTACGAAGCCTAAGATATCGGGTTCGACTCTTCACTTAGTCATAAATATTATAGTCTATCTTCTCATCTTTCCTAATCTGTCTCCTCAATACTATCCCCTCGTTTTCAGTAACTAGTTCTGGCACAATGCATCGCATATGTAGGGGTCATCCCCTGAGTGCTGGTCCAAGAAAAAAAAAAATATTATAAGAAATTTTTCTGATCTGCCTCGGTGCATCGTAGTATTAATTGGTGTCGACCTGGTTGTTTAACGCATTGAGGTAAAGATTTTCTTTCTTCTCAAACAAAATTTTCTTTATGTGTCTGTCCTCTCAAAAATGTCCCCTTACTTTACATACAGTTTATAACCTTCATAACAGTTTATAACTTATAGTTATAGTATATCTTCTAAAAATCAGCTAAAGCTAGAACTTTTGGTACCCTTTAGATTTTCTATAAAAATATTTCAGTTATTTTGGGGGATTAGTGAGATGAACCAATCTGTATATTTTTTTAGTCTCCTGCTAAGAACATTGCAAATTTAAAATAAATCGGAAAGTTAATAATTTGGGTGCTGGTGGCTGAAGTAGTAGAACACGAGACTATGATGCGGAGGGTCCTGAGTTCGAGCCCGCGCTGAGTCATGAAAAATTGTGTTGAATTTCTTCTGATCAGCATTAGTGCGTGGTTGTGTTAGTTGTTGCCAGCCTGTTTCAGTGATGAAGGCATAGTCACTCATCACTGAACATAATTGGCAGCGACTAAAAGCAGAGTAACAGCACCCACCTTCGTCGGCCCTGTAGCAAAAATTAGCGGGCGAAGTAAAAAAGGTTGAAATAGCTACAAAAACAACTGTCTATCTTCTCATCTTTCCTAATCTGTCTACTATCCCCCCGTTTTCAGTTCTGGCGCAATGCATTGCATATATAGGGGTCATCCCCTGAGTGCTGGTCCTACACCTAAAAAAAAAAAATAAAAAATTTTACTCGTTTTTGAAAAAATCAAATTTTCATTAGATCTCCACATTCTGAGTTTCTAGGAAGGTATCCTGACTACTCCTGAGAGGGTATAACCAAAGACTATAGATCTATAAAGATGTTGCACTGCGAACATTTTACATAAATAGAAATTTTAAGGTTGTATGGACGAGTGGGGAAAGTTTAAAGGGTAAATAGAAAATATTGTCCAAATAGCCTTTGTCTTTGGTATAACTATGTGTATGTATGTGTGTGCTTGTAGGTATGTGAACTGTTTATAACTTTTGAACGGCTTAGCCAAAACAAACCCTTAAGTTTTCAAAGAATTCTATTATATTTTGATTTCGTTTACGTATATTGGAACTGACTCGGACCGGTAGATTTCCAAAAATCTCAAGAAAAAACTAAGCAAAAAAATTTTTTTTTAAATTTGCCTTTTTTTGGAATAACTTTTAAACGGATTTTACTGATCGATTCCACAGACTAATCAGCTCTTGACATTGAGCGTTCTGGTCAATTAGTGTTCTGAATTGTAATACAGAAAAAGCATGAAACGGAGGAACCAGAGTTCGACTCCGCGCTCAGTCATGAATATTGCATCGATTTTTTTTAATCAGCATTAGTGCAGGGTTGTGTTAGTTGTTGTGATGAAGCCGTAGCTTTGGTCTCTGAACAATTACTGGCAGCGATTGGCACCATTATGTACTAAAAGCGGAATAGAAGCACATTTCTTTGTCTGCCCTGTAACAAAAAGTTAGCCGGCGAAGTAAAAAGGATGCAATAGCTAAAAAAACACTCCTTATCTTCTCATCTATCTCTCTATCTGTCCTCTCAATACTATCCCAACTTTCTAGTTCTGTCGCAATGCAGTGCATATGTAGGGGTCATTCCCTGAGTGAGTGTTGGTGCGAATTAAAAACAAATACATCAATTGTCGCTAATCACGAGAGAATCGATTGATTCATTCAAATGTTATAAGAGTTTGAAAATTAAAATCATAGTGTTTTATTAAACTCTCATTATACATTTTAGATCGAAGAGCTTAAATTGAAATGACCATTAACGCCTATTGTAATACAGAACTTTGCCAAAGATTCAAATCAAAGATATTTCGACTGTTATTTTAATCAATAACATAATAATATTATGCATAATATTGCGTTGTATACGACTTTTCTATTAACTGACCTCTTTTTGCTTTAGTGCAATACAAAGACTAGCGAGTATTCTATCGATTAATCGTTATAAAATTAAAAAAAAATAAAAATTTTAACGGTCTGCAAAAAATCATCTGAATAGTCGAGATGACTTGTGTATTTTTCTTACAAACTTCATACATTTAAGTGCTCAACATGAACAAATTCCTAAGGACATCTTGTTGAAATTGAAGAAATTTTTACAGATTATAACCAAGAAATTTTTAATTATGTATGAATTTTTACTAGTCAAACTTTCTTATGTAAATTGTTAATTTTTTTCAACGGGCTTAAGTTCGAATCTGCATGACTGCAAATTATTTTTTTATTATTTTATTAATAAATGAATTTGTTCAAATTCTATTTATTATTTTGAAATTTTTGTAAAAATCATAGGCAGATTATCCATCGCAATCATTGATAATACGATTTATTGTAAGAAAATTAATTTTTCTTGAAGTTCCTATAGTCTATCGTTATTATGCTCATGTTATTATATTTCTGTTAATTTTTAAAGACTTTTACTTTATTATATTTATTAAACTCTTTATAAAATTATTAAAAATTTGAATAAATACAATTTTTTATAATTTTATAAAAAAGACCTCCAATTTAATAAATATAGTAAAATAATTGTCAATAAAAGTAAAAAAAAAAATAGTTTATAAAAACGTATTGGACATTAATTAAAATAAATTATTTAATATGGCTGGCCAAGCTGGATCAAATGAACGATATATGAAGTAGTATTAAAAGTTATATACAATTCTAAATGGAAATCATTTAAATATCCAAAACAATTTTATAATGAAAGATCCATAGAATATGCTAAGGAATTTATTGCAATCGATTAATCAACTATTTTATAAATTCTATTCGAACTATTGTTATGATGTAAATAGTAGTTTTAATTATGGGAACGCAAAGTAGAGTAAAAGGCTGCGAATAATCGTCCGGTGCCACATTCTTGTTTTCTAGTAAAAAGGATTAGCCTGAGTGCAATTTATTAACTTATTTGTGGTTATACTGACAAACAAATTACTGGGAATATATTTATAAATATTTCGTACTAATGGCAGGCAGAAAGTCATTAAAATTTTACACTTCTTTTGCTTGTTTAAGTACAGAAAACGGTTACAACTGTTTGCGTTTCACAATATATAACTAGACTCTATTCAGAACTATACGACATCTTTTGCTTAATAATTAACATTTTAGTATTAATTAAAATGGTGCTTTTTGTTTGTTATGTGCTCAAGTATGTCTATATGCCTGCATTTCATTGGCTCTTACACCAAATCATCAGTAGACTTTAACCTAATTCCAAAATAACAAAACCTCTTAGCTTATACATAAACTCCCAAAAATTAATTGAGAATTACACAAGCAAAACCATAGGATTTGAAATTCAAGAAAACACAACAAACAAATTTTATTCGTTATAAATCTATTTTGTTTTTCCAACTTCAAATTAAAAATGTTTTTCATAATCTTGAGAATGTGCTATTATGGCTGTATGTATGAATGTGTGTGGGTTTGTGTGTGTGTGTGCCTGCGTGTGTTTATGTCTGTATGCTAAGTATGTGAATCGCTTATAACATTTGAACGACTTGATACAGAATCCAGCTAGTGACGTTTCAAAGAGTTCTATCAAACTTAGATTTCCCGTAAATTGGAACCAGTTCGGATCGTTAATAAAACTAAGGAAACATTATTTTCTAATGTGTTTTTTTAATAACTCAAAACGGCTTTTCTGAACGTTTGCACACTGAAGAGCCACGTATCGGCCCAAAGCCAGTTGATGTCTTCGTTGAGATTTGGCAAACAAAAGAAGTGTTTCTGTAACTCTAAAATTGCTCGTATATATCTGATCAGTTAATGTTCTCCATTGTTTTATAGGACTCGAAAAACTACATCACCAGAGAATCTGTTGAATAATTCGAAAGTTATAGCAGTTTGAAAATTAAAATAATTGTGTTTTGCCAAACTCTTATTAGACTTTTGAGGTCGAAGAGTTTTCCATATTCTTGACGATTTTTTGTTTTTGTTCTAAAACTCTGATGGTTTCATAAATATATTCACTTGTATATATATACATACATATATTTTGTTAAAAAATTTTTTTTTCCTTTACTCTTTAATAAGTCCATTCAAGTGCTTCTTCAGAAAATTATACTGAACGGCTATTTTCTTATCGATAAAATGTCATGTTGCAACATAATTGCAGTCATAATTGTAGTTGTTAAGAAGTATAGTATGGCTGTGAACAGTAGATAAAGCAACAGCTTACCAGCAATATCTAAAGCGGAAACAGCTATAAATAAAATCCGGACATTTAGAAACTTATAATATTATAAGTACAATATAAAACCTGTGGTTTTTTACTAATTAAAATTATAATGAAAACTATTATCAAACAAATTACTGAAATCATCTTTATTTCTGCAAATTATCATTACAGCACCCACTTTTTTCCTTCAGCTTAGGGCTGTAGCAGAAATTTAAATTAAAATAAATGCAAAAGTGGAAAACAAGTTCAATTATCTTACAAATAACTAAAACCTTTTAATATCAGTGTAAGAGTTTGTTTAAATATTTTTAATACATCATCAAAATGACGGCAATTATTGAAAGCATTTTTTATTTTATTTTTAACTTGGACCAGCACTCAGAGGATGACCCCTACTTATGCAACGCATTGCGCCGGAACTAGGAAGGCGGGGATAGTATCGAAAGGTTAGATGAAGGAAAATGAGAAGAAAGGATTGTTTTTTGTAGCTATTTCAACATTTTACTTCGCCGGCTAATTTTTTTCTACAGGACCAACGAAGGAGGAGAGTGCTTGCTGTTCCTTTGTTCTTTAGTACACGACAGTGGCAATCTCTGGCAGTTATATGTTCAGTGACCACTACTTTGTTCTCATCAACAGGCTGGCAAAAACTAACACAACCATGCACTAATGCTGATCAGGAAGTATTCAACACAATATTCATGACTGATCGCGGAGTCGAATTCTGTACCCTCCGCTTCATAGTCCCGTGTTAACTACTTCAGCCAATAGCACTCTGAATGTCATGCACTTTATAATTCTCATCATATAAGTACAGATAAATTTCGTCAACTGGAGAGCAGATTTCATAGCCAGCGATATAATATGACCAATGGTCAAAGTTATTGACACCTAAGGCATAATACGACACTGTGAAACTGCCCTTAAGTGGGGATATTTTGACGCAATTTAGCTGTCGTCAACACGGGGTAGTGACGAGCACTGCAAGTCTTACATCTGGTGGTTGTCCCACTAATGTTTCTTATCCGAAGAAGATCATCGCTTAGACAATCTCCGCTATTATCTGTGAGATTTAAAATGGATATTGGAGAAGCGCTGGTGTTGTGACGAGATATGGAATTGCCATGTGAGAAATAGGTTTCAAACCTGTATCCGTCATACTTCATCCTCGTTTTGACCACGATTAGCCTGTAAACGTCGTTTGAAACTTTTTTGTTATACAATGGGTCGCGTACATAATCACATCTACGAAATATAAGAAAGTCCTTACGAGTGAAGTTTTTAGTCCTGAGGTACACGTAAGTGTACAAAGAAATCAAAGTAGCAAAAAATTAAATAGTAACTTACAAAAATAGAAAACTACAAAATATATAAAAGTAACCGAAGAACTAACTGTCTGTTTCACAATGTCGAAGGAAGTGTTTCTTTCGTATAAATATACATAAATATTTGAAACAAACACAAAATTTTATAAGGTGTTTTTGTTTCAAATATATTTCTACGAAAGAAAGAATATTGTTGGCATTGTGAAATACACAGTAAATTCTTTAATAATTCTTTGACATGTTGATTTCTTTTCTAAAAAAGAATGCTACATATTTTGCATTTTGCAATAAAAATGGCAATATTATGGCACTTGGAAATAGTGAATTTATTAGAAATTAATCTATCATCTCTTACGAAAAATAATTTTTATTTTAAAAATGCGCCCAGTGGTAGTTTCTTAGGAAAAAATTATAAATTTTACATTTTTTTTTTCAGAAAAGACAGCACTGATTGAACTCAAAATCAAAAATTAGAGTTACAACTTCACAGGAATGTCATTTATTAATGTTTTGTAAAGGCCGGTAGTCTTAAGAATATTACAAAACTATTTCTAGTGAACAAATGATGCTTCTAATATTTAATAGTGAAAATAGATTAAAATTCACATATGTGTACCTACGGTCCCAAGAGAATAAAGAAAAACAGTGTTATGGTTACTAAAATATCATACATCTTTATTCAGAATCACTCTGTTTATAGAGAAATTGTTTGAAATAGTTATAAATATTAATTATGTGCTTTATATTTAGTTAAAAAATTAATCCGGCTACAATCATAAAACTGTTTAAAGAATTGTTGTGTTAATTTATGTTTTTCTGCCACTTAAAGTGGTTTATTGAAATGCAATATGGACGTGGCATGTACGTTTTTCTTATTATCAAATTTATTATATTTTTAGACTTGTATATATTTTTTTGCCAAGTAAAGCATATACACTGTCATTTATTGCATCCTCAAAAGCACCAGGACCCTGTACCGATGGCATAACAAAAGGGGAATAATTAAAAAATTGCCGGTAAAAAAACACACTAGGGTTGTGAGACCTACTAATGCATTTCAGTGTCCTGGAACCGTGAAAGGAGGGCATAGTGTTGAGTGGACAGAAGTGTGGAAAGATTAGAAGATTTTCTACTACATCGTCGAATTTTCGCTAGAGTATCGAGCAACGAAGATTAGTAGTGTCAATCGCTTTCGTCATGGAAGCACACCGATAAAATCTAAACCAACTGAGTGCGGAGTATTAATTTCTTCAGTGTCATCTAGAATTTAGATTTGAATGCAATGCCAGTGATATTTGCTACACAATTCTAACTTTTAATTTTAAAATTCTAAAAATGTGATTTGATACAGCTTAGATATTCCTAAATTACACTGTGCAACAGTGAGAAAAGTGCAAGGTCGTGACTGTATGGGTTCGATTTTACTATCAAATTGTAGTAAAATCCTATACTCAGTTTGGCCAATTTGGTGACCGTTTTTTTTATGGTCCTCCAAAGTTTCCCAATATTAGCATGATGCCCAAAAATAGTTAACCAGAACTTAAAAATATCGCTTAACTATGTTCGGCAAAAATGTAGCCAAGAGTAGGTATTTCATCTAAAATTTTTTTTTTAATATTTTGATCATAACTTTTAGGAAATCCTGATTTTCATACATATATGTTTGGGAAAGTTGTAGCCAAGGTAAGGCTAAATAACTTTTGTGAACATACAAATATAATCTGAACGTGTCTAGATACCAAAAAATAGGTCATAAAGACTCCCTTGTGTCTACAAATTAAAATTTGTAGCTCAAATTTTACAATTTTATAATAAAACTAAATTTTTTGTAGAATAATTTGGTAAAGTATTTGTTTTGGTATATATGTATGTATTTGTTATATTTTATTTTTAAGAATTTTGATTAAGAAATTATAAAAAATAAAAATATAAAAATTTTTTTTTTCATATAGTCACGACCTGGCACTTTTCAAAAGGTCTCCATTTGTCGCATAGTGTTCTTGAGGCCTTATTATATAGAAGCATGCACAAAACATGTCCTGATCTTACCTTCTGCAGTAAAAATATTCCGCTTGTTGTATGGTGTAATTATAGTTGACTATGTTTGAAATATTTCTTTACATTAAACTTAATAAAAGTTGTAGCTTAAAATATAAATGGCATCAACTATATTCTAAAGGTTGTCTCTAATGAATGGATACATAGATGACTTGTTTCAAGAATAATATGAAATAGTATGTGGCATGTGGATGATGATGATTCATTGTAATATAATCGTGATAAATGTTTTCAACAATTACTTAACAAAACGACAAAAATACAACTAACCGCAATAGAATAAAATAAATTTGAATGATGAACTTAATATTCTATGTAAATATGTTCTCTCTGGTTTTTTGCTACATATTTTCTACTGTTCTACATCGCAGCAGCACAATATTCAGTTCATAAAACATGGCCACAATCTCTAATAATTTTATTTTATTTTTCTTTTTTTTCTTTCATTCCATCAACTTAAGCTTCTTCTACTCAGCTTAAAATTGATATCCTTCATTAGGGTGGTAACATTTTGTTAATACCCCTGGGAGGGAGGTTAGAAAGTTGTATAAAAAAAATATGACCCTCTACGTTGTTTCTACCTTTTATGAAAAACTTACACACATAAAATTGTATTAGAATTTATTTCCGTTTTTGTGTGAGTGATTTTTTTTAGTAGTTAAAATCTTTTGTTTTTCAACCCAGCAACAAAAAATGGTTGGTTTGTTCATTTTTTTTTATATTAAAATCCTTCAAAAATCCTTGTGATGAATTTGTTGTTTTTTTTTAGAGATTTTTTTCTTTTTTTCTACGCTCTACAGCATTTTGATTAATGATGCATTTGAAACAGACGTAGTTTTAAGTTTTTTGTGTCTCGCTTGGTTTTTTTTATAAAAAAATATATATATTTTTAAGTTAAATTTTTATAGTACAGGATACAGTGGAGCTGAAGATGTAATGAAAAAGTATGGGCTAATGGAGGTTTCACTACATATATAATATTTGTTTTATTACTAAATATGATAAATTTAGGAGAATTTAAAATACCTGGAAAAAGGACACTCATGGCTGGGCATCATTCAGTTTACTGCGAGGGGTGCCCATAAATCAGCAACCTTTTGAAATATCCGTTGACTTGTGCAAAAATGTTCCATTCATTTATATACCGCGTGATCTCAGCAGACAATGAGTATCGTCGGATCTTTAAAAGTTGTATTTTTTTTTTAAACGACAGGAAACTTCACCAGGGTTTGTCTTGATAAACACTATGGGAACTCTGAGCCATTAATTTGAATATAAATAAACTGGCTTCTGAAATTGATTGCAAAAAAACACTTCTCTGCTGAGACAGCACATAAGTACGACTGTTCAAAAGTAATAACCTAGAAGATTTACTTTTTGTCCTGATTACGTTCAAGTTCACGTAGATGTGAACAACATTATAATATTTAATTGATGATCAGCTCTTCTGTGCCTGGTTTCCATTTTTCTTTTACGTGTTAATCTTTTTTGATTTAAGTGAATTAAAGAAGATATGATGATTTTTCACTGTCAGCATGGATTAAAATCATGATTATGATTATAGTATGCTTTCTGTTCGTTTCTCTTTGTCTTTCGATGTGTCTTTGCGGGACACAAATGCGAACATTTAGATATTGCCGCGTTGCATAGGCTGCCACTATACATTCTCATTTTAATACATTTGGTAATAGTATAACTTACAAATTTTATATATTAAGCTTTAATTTAAAATTGTATATAATAAGTATTACAAAGTCGCCCAGATTTGTTAGCAAGAGCTATTTATATTCTTTGGATGGATTGAAGCAAGGAAGTCTTACGTGACAGGGGCAGTTATTTGCATTATAATAAACATTGAGATGCCTAGCATTTTCGCATCTTCATGGGGAATGGCTATTTGGTACGATCCTGAGTGTTGTGTTTTTTCTCCTGCGTCATGAATTTACATCATTCACCCCTATCGTGAATAACAAGTGGAATTTTTGTTAATGTGAAATTTTTATTCCACTCAAAGAGAAAAATGGTATCATTAATCTGCCGTGAGAAATTATTTCCGCTAGCAGTTCTCAGTGAATGTAAAAATGAAAAGAAGCTGAAAACAACATGAAAAATCAAAGAAATTTTGTGTTGGAAAATTTACGTTGATGTAATAATTTAAAAAAAAAATTGTTAATTGTGGGCTTAAGTTCGAATCTGCATGACTGCAAATGATTTTTTTATTATTTTATTAATAAATGAATTTGTTCAAATTCTATTTATTAAAAAAAAAATAATAAATAATAAATAGAATTTTAACAAATTCATTTATTAATCAAATAATAAAAAAATCATTTGCCGTCATGCAGATTCGAACTTAAGCCCAAAGTTAACAATTTACATTAGAAAGTTCGACTAATAAAAATTCATACATTATTTAAAAAAAAATGTTAAAAGTATGGCTAAATATTTAGTAGTAAAATAAAATTTGGAAACATTTTGGAAACCGGACAAAACAAATTAAAAATATTCTTAGTGCTTAGAATTGGAGCAACAAGTCTTACAAAGACGCAGGCAATTGATTTGTTGCGAAAAATATCAGTTTGTGTCTTGCTAACGGACCTTGCCCCTAAAATTAAATTTGTAAACTCTAATATACGAATTATAATAGAAATTACTTGCATTTTCTAATATATTCCCCACCAAAAACTAAGTGAATAAATTAATAAGAATAGTACAAAAAAACTCGCGAGAAAAAAATCATTTACGATAAGGGGAATTTAATTTTAGCATGAAACTATTCACGGGGAATTTTTCATGATTGCAATTTTAGGGAAAAAGGAAAGATTTGATTTCCGCCACTGAGGTGATAAAACAAGTAGTGGCATAAAATTTCATAACTTGCAAATAATTCCAGTACTAAAGAAATATTTACTGACTTGCTTTAGGGATATATATTTTAACTGAAATTGAATGAGGTTAAAAAATTGTATATGGTTTTGCTGAATCATATAGATGTGTTTCATCTCAAACAATTTTCATTAAATTGTGTTTTTAAATTGACCTTCTTTTAATATCATTTGTCACAATAAAAACTACTATTTTTCATTGAAATTAATCTCCCTACTACGATTTAATACCCAATTGTGGTTTGTTGAAATTTTTCTACTTTGTACTATCGATTACAACTTAAACTGGCAATAAGTTCACAGTTGCATTTTTATCGTATTATTATTTCTTATAGTATTAGCGCCTACAATCCCTTTTTTTGTTTGTGTGTGTACCAAAGCTGAGAACAATTATTACAAAGCACATAACTACACCTTTTTCAATTATCTTAAAGTAATTTATTAATTTATATACCATAAAGCAATAGAGAACTTGTTGGACTTGTGCAGAATAAACCGGAAACTGGAGGAATCGAGATACTGTGCAAAAATTGGTTGTAGACCTCAATAGTTTAGGTCTACCATCAAGAGCAGAGCACGTATTTAAGTCCACGGGCAAATAGTAATTATTAAATTAGAAAATTTCAATGGCAATTTATTTATGTTGCAGATTTGGATCACATTCTAAGGCAATTTTAAGAACTACACATCACACAGGCTGTGACAAAACAACATTAAAATCGATGCCACTGCAGTTTTGGCAGCTCCCATCAGCAAGGATCCCAAATATTAAGCATAATTTTAAATTAAAAGTTATAGCCGTACATCTCACAGGCTTATGGAAATATTCCTGTATAATGCAAAAGAAAAGTAAAAATTTTTTTGGATGAAAATGTTATTTGATAAATCCAGGAAATTATATTTTCAAGACCTTTGGAAGCCCAGCGAAATAGAAAATATTTATTAAACATCATATATCTTACTTTGAAACAAAAATATCTACTCAAATTTTAGTCACAAAGCAGCTTTGAGTCAGTCAACATCAAACCCCATTGGCAACCGATTTTTTACTCTCCATCGGGAGTTTTGCATCTCACTGGCTCCAGTTAATTTCTATTGCCTCAGATAAATATACGGTTCTTTTGAGGTATTTTCCGTTGTTAACTGCGTTGCTACTTCTTCTGTGGACACACAAGTCGTACAGTCAATCACAGCCATTGACAAAAATGCAGGCTAAAGTATTGCTGCAATCTTATATTATTTTGGCAATATTCTGTGTAATACAATAGATTAGGATTCCTTCTACTATGTCCTTGCAAGCTCATTCTGTGTTACCCTCTATAAAAGCTGTTTAATAATATTGCTATTACAGCTCCCAGTTATTATTATTATTATTATTATTATTATTATTCAAAATCTAGCAAATATGAAAAGAAAGTTAAACAAAAGGACAATATTTTTCACACACATCAAACAGTTTTACAAATTTATGCATTTCTCACGTTTCAGTAACATCCTTTAATACAGAATAGAAAGAGACATGCAAATTCAGGACATCTTCCTCAAAGCACATTTGGCGGTAGCCATGCATCTCTACTTCCAAGTTGTATCATAGAGTTCCTTGACATTTCTATACCAACTGAAATACAAGTGTTATCTTTTGGTAAAACGTTCCTGATACTTCACTCTGAACTACAAAGACATATGCTTTCAAAACAGAGAAGAAAAAAAGGTGCATGACAATACAAAGACGTCCGTCCTACTTCTAAATATGAAATAAAAAAAATTAAATATTTCTCATCCAAAGCATATTTTATATATATACAACATTAAAAAATGTTAAATATGCAGCAGAACAAAAGCTTTAAGAGAAAACGTAGTTCTTAAGGACAACAAAGCAGGAGCAAGCATAACATAATAAAGGATATGCAGTAAACTGTAGTGTAGAAAATGTGATTGTGTATAATTTTGTGTAGACGTACAAACATTTATGGGCGACAGGATGTTGGTTGGTTTTAAGGTATGAACCATAAACATTATAAATGTGAAAATGTCCTACAGTGACAATCATATGCAAATTAGTTTTATTTCTTGAGCAAGCACACGAACATGCAAAAGAAAAATTAATGTTAATGTTAATTTTAATTAGAATTATAATTGATATAGGAAAAACATCGGAAACAATATGAAAGAGTAGTTCTCTTTGAGCAGCTTCGTTTGATTCAACAATCTTGCCTTGTAATTCCTATAAAAAAGCTCAAGTGAATAAATCGAAAAAGGGTTGTTGCCATATTTTCAAAGGATTTTTCTTAAAGAAACAATTTAACGTTTAACAGGCATCATGTAACTAAATAATCAATGACATCAGCTTATTAATTTACATGCACCATCATAAAGAAAAAAAAAAAACAAAACAAAAAATTTCTTATGGCAAAGAAATTGTTTTCAAATTAAATTTAGTGTTGAGCACTTAAACACGTCACCGAGAGGCTGTGTGACTGATGTTCGATCTAATGATGTGTACGTGCTTTACATGAGAAGTGACATGTTTTTATACTGCAGTTATTGCTCTCGTTCAATTTCATAAAATATTGTAACGGAATACATTTCAGAAATTCTGAACAAGGGTTATTTCCTCTTTTTCTGCTTTCTCTAATCATTTTTGTTGTTGCTGTTCTTGTTGTTTTATTTACGAAACCCATAGTAATTTGCATATAATTTTTATTTAATTTCCATTTTATTTTCAGCCTTTAATATGAAGAAGATGGAAATTTTAAATCGTCAATGCTTGAGTTATTAGCCTCCGTCATGACTGAGAGTGTTACTTTTTTTTTTTTTTTTTTAAATAAATTAATTTATTTTTATTATAAAGCATCTGGAAAAAGCACCCTGATACTGGTAATAGATATTTTTCAATTTGATGTTGTTTATTGAATATTTAACGTGTTTATTTAAATAATTTTCTTTTGTTGGTTTCCCTGAACTGCTGTGTATAGTGGACTTGTTGAGTACAGTTTATTCCACATGAGTTTCCGAGAAGTATCAGCATTTTTATTTTTGGTACATTAAACTTCTGGCTGTAGTCCGTCATAGTTTTTAACACATGGTTAAAATAACATACAATATATAGATTTGTATAAAAGTAGCATCTAATACTTTGCGTAATCTCCTTCACAGAAGGGGGTTTAAACTAGTCTTGCAACAATAAAACCTGCTTATCTCTCCGTATCAAAAACATTATAAATTTTGGTAATTTTCTGTTAGGCTTCAAAGTAGGAAAACGTACTTATTTATTTGTTACTAGACAAACAAATATTATTTGTGCATAATTACCTGAACATCACGATAGCTAAGAAATACATATTCTTTAATCATAAGCTTGCATCTGAAATCAACTTCCTACTTGTCACTGAAACTCCATCTCAAAAACCATTTACAGAATATTAATGCTAAAATTTATTATGTCAAGTCAAAACGTTTTTCTTGCCTTAGGTGTTCTTAAAAAATAACAAAATTCATCTATGACTTCCAAAAGTATCCTAAACGGCTTCCATGTGAATCACTTATGATCGCATTTATTGGGCGGAAAAATGTTTTTAATTAACCACTCGGCTGTAATTAGTTCCTAAGTAAAGCTGAATGATATTTTTTAAGTTGCTTATTAAATAAGTTTTTTTCCCCGAGGCGTAACAAATGGGAATGGTGTACTATTGATTGTAAGTCGGCTAGAATACGGTTATGAAATATTAATTCTAAATATAATGCAAATGATTTTTAATTTTGAATGAAATATGTACGAGTATTCTTCTCATGCTTGTGGTTACTGATATTATTTAACACTCATCTGAGCGTACATGAGCTAGATATGGGTTTCTATCGATATTGTCTACCATCAATATCTATCGGTTGCTCAAATGTCACTATCGCTGCTATCGATATTACTATCAACGGAATAATTGTACTGTACGAGAATTGTAATTAACTTTTTATCATGCTACATTTCGTTGTGTGAGTCTAGCGTTAGTTAGAGTGAAAGAATCTAATCGAATAAAGCCCGTTTAAAAACTTGCTTCCATTTGCATATCGTCGGCTTCGAATATCAACCTGCTAATTCACCTTTTACAAAAGACAAACAGCAGTATTCACAAAAAATAAAGTAGATCAACACTTTAAAGTAAATTTTCTATGCAATTTTTACTTTAAAGCACATTTGAAGTACACATTAATTTTTGTGAATACAGCAGAAAAACTTTATATATAAACTTTCTTCGAATTGTAAAAATTCTAATTAAAATAAATATTTTAGGCAGTTAATATTATAAAAATTGACCTTATAAAGATTTCAAATAAAAATATATAAAGAGTAATTTAAAAAGAAAACAATAAACATTAAAGGCCTAATTTATAAAAAAAAAACATTTGATACAACATCGTTTTGGCATATTTCTATACGAAAATTGTCAATTAAGAAGGTTACAATATTTTATGCATTAACAGAACACTTTATAAAAAAAATAAAATAAATAAAGTTTTATATAAATTAACCTAAACTAAACGGTTAAACGGAAATATTATTCTTATTATAAATCTTAAAGTAGCAAAAAAGATAATTAGAAAAAATTTTTCAAAACTGTATTTTAAATACTAATATCGATATCAATAAATTTCGCTATCGATATTTTTGATAGTAATATCTATAGTATGCCAGGATATGCAAATACATCAAGATGATATATGAGTTCATTTTTTTTGTGCTGATCGCTCATTATTGTGAATAAAATCTTACTCATCTCTCTAACGAATCACACACTCCCAAAATTCCATTGAACGCGATTGGGCCGCTTAGTTGGCACCTTTATTCATCACCCATTATCTCTAATAATCAACAAGTTGTGTTGCTTTCATTTTTGCAATAAAAAAAATTTTACCCTCACACACTTGACCCTAAAATTTTGCAAATTGTTAATCTCATAATAAGAATAATAGCAATTTAATGCCTAATCGTCGCAGTAAATAGTATCATCCGTAGACCGGGTTGCATTTGCAAAATTGAATAAAAGCAAAGAGGGGTGCCGTGCCAGTGCACGCAGGAAAAATTTTCATTGAACATTTCGTAGTGCTGCATGATTAGTGCTGATAGGATTTCACCAATAAATACAATCAATAATTGTTTCTATAGCTGCTGTCAATGCAATCACTATTTCAAATGCCACCACGTATTTCGGTGTGATAAATAGATGAAAGGACTAAAATGTGCTCTATTTTGTGTAATTGAGGTGTTCAATTTATTGTTATTTGTTCATTTTGTAAACTGCAGAAAAATCAATTTAGGGATGGATGGTTTTTTGTTCTTTTGTGCTGAGGCCGTTGTTTAGTGACTGACTGTGATTTTACATTAATAAACATATTGCGACGAACAGGGAATTGTGTAAATAAAATATTTTGCACAAACAATGATTAAGTGATATTTGATTATTGGAGGTTTTTGTTATTGTTCTTGTTGTTATATTTTACAAATAATTATTGGCTTGTTGTTTGAGAGTATGACAATAGTAATAATATATTTATTGTTCAAGTGATTCGCTTCTTTTGTTATCATTAGGTTGAACAATTGCGCCAATAGGATCTTGATTGCATAAATTAAATGGCTTTTTATACAAGAAGCACCAAGTTAAGTAGACAACGGTCATACCAACTATAAGCTTAAGAGACTTGGCTACTGCTAACGCCTTCACGAAAACAGCCTGTTTTCGCAAATATTAACAAGGCGCTATTACCAAAAGTGCTAAATTAAATTTCAATAAAATTCGATTCTTATAAGAAAATATATTCTCTGCTTTTTTCGTAAAACCCAAAATATGCAAATTATGCTTTTTAAAAAATATAGTTTTAGAGCTTCACATCTTTTACTAATATATTGTTTAATCGCTGTAATCAGTAAAAATCTTATAATATATGAACATCAATTCTGCCAGTCTGACAGCTTTTACAATGAAATATTTTCTGCAATATTTATATTGATCTAACATATACATACATTATTTGTAAAGATATATGCTTATGTATGTACAAACTTACATATTTATTTTTATTTAATAATTTTGGAAACAGTCAGACTTTTTCTATAGGGTCCGCAAAAAAATTTTTTTTTTGCAAATGCTATAAAAAAACTACTGAATATTTTCTCAAATTTCTTTTTTTTATTTGAAAGTACAATCCTTCCGGTTAATAATGGAAAATAATTTCATTCAAATGGCTGCATGGCCCGATAACGATCGCCATTGACTGTAACGGCCACTCCGTGCTCATTTTCGAAGAAAAATGGCTCAATTATGCCTCTGGAGCAAAATCCGCACCAAACAGTGACTCGTTTTGGGTGCGTCGGCTTTTCAATGTGTGCGTGGGGGTTTTCTGTGCCCCAAATACAACAATTTTGCTTGTTTACATACCCGCCAAGATCAAAATGAGCTTCATCTGAAAAGATGATTTTTTTTTTTGGCAAAATCGGCATCTTCTGTAAGTCGATCGCAGGCCCACTTAGCGAAGTGAAAACGCATTGGATGGTCAACCATATTCGTTCAGCGGAAGGATAAAACTAATTATCTGTCAAATCAGACATGAGCTAAGTGTTACCATTAACGAAATGAGCACTAGTTGAAGAAAAAAAAACGTTAGATTGCGGACCCTATATAAATACATATTTATTTCAACTTGAAAGTTAATTTTATTTTTTCTATCTTTTTCAGCTGCAAACAGTCAGGTAAGTTTTTTATTATTTATTTTCTAAGGTCGCAAGAAGAAAAAACGAAAATTTATATAAAATACACAAAAATAATTTCTTTTATTTGAAATTGTGCTTAAAAGTTCATATATTGTGGTCGACTTTGTTGTGTTCCTTTTACGATTTAATGCGACTTCTGGGAATATAAACATAGAGCAAATAAGGATGAAGCTAAAATATATGTTTAAAAACCAATTTTCTGATGCGTGTGGCAAGAGAAAAAAAGTACAAAATATTTGTAAAGAAATGCCAAAATAACAACAACAACAAGTTCAGTTTTATTTTACCTTTTCGTACGTAAAAGAAATTGTTTTCTCATAATTTCAAAAATAAATTTTAAAGCAAATAATATAAATATATATTTTTTAAGGTACAATTCTTTGGGCATCTTTTGTATTGGTTGTTTTATGGGCAAAATTACTGTCTTTATGGAGTAGGAAATTTTTAAGGCAGTTGCTGGCATTAGTTAGGAAAATGTTAACAGAAAAATGTATAATTCTTTGAAACCTTTCTAGAGTCGGTTTTAAAAAACGACCTATTGCTGTTTAATTATATGGTTCAATCTATGTGATTGGGGTCATGTTATGTTAAGGTCCAGGTAAATGAAGACATATGGACACGTTTATCCCGCAACAAATAAAGCATTTTTTCCAAAAGACATTCAATAAATATCATTAAATTCTTTCCTAGATATTTATTACTTATTTAATTCCATGTGTTCTAACGGAAAATAGAATACAGATCTTATGTCTGAGTGAGGTGGCGCTTCAAAGTTTGTTGTCAAGTCACTCGAAAGCGTATAGTAGAGTCTCACCGGTTACAGCATGATAGCCAACAATGTGGTCAGTATAAAAAAATGGGGCTGAGTACACATATGCCACTACCCGCCAATTGTGGCTGAGGAAGCTCTCTTTCTTGCACAAAAAGTCTTATATCTGAAATAATTCGAACAATAACAATTTTAGTGAGGTTTAGCTGTCATAATTTGCCAACTAGAGCATCGACGCAAAGTGGGGTGTATTTCACTGTTTCAATACTGAGTTTAAAGTAGACCTCGTGTTGGCCATGAGTACGACCCAATATATTTAAAAACTTCTTATCTGTTATTATAAATTTGTTTAATTACAAGCAATATTGAGTAACACCGGAAATAGAAAGGACGATAGTATTGAGGGGACTGATGAAGAAAGATGAGAACATAGAAAATTTTTTGTAGTTATTTCAAACTTTTCTCTTCGTCAGCTAATATTTTTAGTACATCGCCCTCAATATAGCACCATCAAATATAGATATTTGGAATGCTTGACGCCAATCCTGCGCACTCGAGCTTGATGAAAAGCATTAATAATTTTTATATATTATATTCTGAAAATATATCAGCATTTTCCTTCGAATCCTATCTGTATTGGTGCCAGTTTGTGCTTCAGTTTGTTTTCAAAATTTATTATATTAAATAATAATAGTACTTTGGATTTTATTTCATTTTCTACTTCTGTACGTAATACCATCGTTTATAACCCTAGAAAATTTGATTACCTGGCGATATTTATAATTAGTTTTGCCTTAATATTTCCATAAGTATTCAAAATAATTTGTTACAATCTTATTAAATACTAATTGATGTGCGATCTTCCCCACAGCCTCGTAAAAAATCAGAAGAAAGCTAAGATATTAAATGAGCCAATTTGTATGCAATTTATTGTTACAACATTGTAAATCTTTTATTTCATAAAACCTTCTCTTTTCTTAAAATTCTTTTTGTTCCTTTTCATTTCCATGTCCAACTGTCTGATTGTCTGCAATTAATCCGGGGATTTTGTTACATACACACATACTTAGTTTTTCTTCGGCAACCGCTGGAACAAGAAAAATACTAAAAAGTTATCAATATTTATGGACAGAAATTGCAGTTTAATTGCTTTTCGAACATGAAAAGCAAAATAAATAAATAAAAAAGAAATAAATTGTAAAGCCAAAGTAAAGAAGATTAGTTTGTAGATAGGAGTGATTTGAAATATGTTAAACATTTAGACGCCCACTATTAACCACTTCAAAACACCCACCACCATAACAAGTAATTACAAATGCCTTTGAGGCAAAAGAAAAAAACCAAAACCTGAAGTAGTGAGCAAAGAAGCAACAAAGATGAAAAAATGTTCTTGGCTACTTCAGCTGCTGCTACTGATTTCCACACTCTTCTACCTGAATGAAATTAACATTTAAAATTAGCTGGTAAAATTAATCCACAATAAGACAGTATTGACAGATAGTATGGAAAGAAATTAAAGAATTTAGGAAACGCAGGACGAATAAAATCTTTCGCTGTGTGTCCCTCTCTCTCTCTCTCTCTTCTCTTTCAATATTAAAAAGAAATTATATATTTTTTCTTTGTTTCAAAGGTGAAAACGTTCTCGATTTTAAATATATAAAAATTGTATGCATATTTTAAAGAAAAATACTCATGCCACTGTTGCTTTAAGATATAGACCACTCATTATGTAATTTAACCAAAACAACATTGAAATATAAAGCTTCTTTTGATTGGCATTAAAAATGAAAGCTGAGAAAACTGAAGATAATTTAATATGGAAAAAAATGGTGTTTCTACGGAAATTTCAGCTTAATCACCAAGGCTGCCATTGCTGACAATAATATTGGGAAATTAATAAAATAGAGATGATTGAAACCGAAAAGATACCTGCATACATACATGCGGCCTGCCAAGCATTGCCAATACAAACTGCACAGTGGGTCAGCAATAACAAGGACATTTGGGGCTATTATTATAACATGGCGTTATGCAAGATTTTATCGGACTGATAGACAACTTATCATTAATTTCACTTTATTTTAACGTATCGGCTAAGTTTGTTGTCTATATGATACCAATCATCGTGTCATTGACATGCACATTAGCAAAGTCTATAACATCACGCTTGCAGTCAGTCTATAGGCAATCCACAGCCAAGACTCACAAAATTCCATAAAGTGTACAAAGTTTAAAACTACGTAATATATATATATATATATATATATATATATATATATATATATGTATATATATATATATATATAAATATATATATATATATATATATATACATATATATATATATATATATATATATATATATATATATATATATATAATAAAATGCTGTTTCAAAACACCTCTGTGTCAGTCAACATCAATCCCCGTCGGAAACTATTTTTTAGGGGGTGCAGCTAGACCACTGATCGTTTACTTTCTTTCAAAAGTTTTGCATCTCACTCGCACTGGTTAATTTAAAGATTTAAGATACTTCTGGGAAATTTTTCGTGATTAACTACGTTGCTACTTCTTATATGGGGCCATAGGTCGTGTACAGCCATTCACAGCAACATTTAATAACATGGACGATCAAGTCACTCCGGCGGCATTTGTGCACCTGTACTTTGGAAATTTATTTGCAAAGTATTTCTGAAATAAAAAAATATAATTATAAGATTTTTTTCTTAACTCCATTTGTTGGTAATATATTGGTAGTAAGAGACTTCTGCTTTGTTCTTCGAAATTTTTAAGCGAAAAATTTTTTTTATGAAAAATCGCTAATTAATTTCATGTACAGAAAAATTGCCAACCTATAACTAGATTAGAATACTCGTATCAATGACTTCTTGGCATCTCTTGGTATCAAACGACCTTCCAGAGCAAAACGTCACTTCATATGAAACTCAAAAAAAACAAAAAACATGATTTTTACATGAGAATTTTACGTGAAAGTCCTAAATTTGGAAGCTTTTTTTGGACACTATGTCATCAGCAGGAGAAATTTATTTAAATTTGATAAATACTTTCAGTATTTAATTAACTTTAAGACATATCAAGGCAAAAGAATACGAAAATGTTGCATGAAACCAAAAACATCTCTAAAGATATTCGGTTAGACTACCGATGACGGGCATACAACATCAATATCCCAATAATGTCGTCGAATACAAATTACATCATTTATAAGCCCATACAGAAATTACAACGAAATTACTGATAATAATATTAATGATGGATGCCATCGTCAATATCTCTAGCATTTTGTGGATGAAGGCAGCAAATAATATCCGCCTACCAACCAAACAGTCACCCACAAAAAGCTTATGGATTATCTTTTGCATGTGTGAGTAAATATGTATATGTTCGTGGCTTTCCTTGTATGTGTTGTTGTATTCGGTACATTGTTTTCTAACATGGCATATTACTGGGGAAGAAAATTAAGGTAATAAAAATCAATGAACGAATATCGATTCCTACCCTGAATGATTTTATTTATTTATTATTTTTATTATAATTTTTTATTAGGTGTGAGTAATCTTTTGCAGACCATGACTTATGAAATGGTGCAGTTTGTCACCATTTTGACAGAATTGCTAAAAAGTTGTTGTTTTAAGAGTTCTCAATATCTAAGAAGCACCTCACAAATGCTACTCTTAGCTTTGGCAATTGAACCTTTGTTAGATGAATTAGGCTGGCCGTATATATGTATATGGCGAGTACAGACAGCGAATTACAGCTTTATTAAGTCATAGGATCTTTTGGCAAGTCATGCCAAGACTTGAAAAATGCTATCAATTGCAGGCAATCTCAGTAGTATTTTTCGTCAGCCAACGGTGCATTTTGTTGGCTCCCAAAAAATAATGATAACATTTTAAGTTTTTTTTTTTTAGCAGTTAGCAGTTTATTTTATTAGCAGTCCCATTTTTACACAAAAAAAAAATCAAAGTGAATTTTTTATTATAAATGATAGCACGTTTATATAGAAAACAAACGGATATTTTTGTTTCATATAATAATAGCAGTATTTCACCTGCAACACCATTTTTAAGTGTTTTTTTTTAAGACGTTCATATTTCTCTGTGAATGACTCGTCCGACTGTGCAGGCTACTAAATCACCATCTTAAGATTAAGTTACACAGGCAGCCAGTTTTGGTTACCAAATACAGTCCAGTAGGGTCCTAGTAGGCCCCATTGTGTTACCTGAAAACGTCACAAGCACAGAAGATCTTTGGCAGAAAACGAACATACGACCTCTGTACTAATAGGCCAGCATTGCTACCAATCGGCCACAGCGGCATCTTGTCATCACTCTGAACATTTTAGCTTTCTCCTATGCCATACATATATATTATTTTCGAAAGTTTATGCATCAGCTAGCAGGTGATTTTGGAAATTCTCAAAAATCATTTGGAAGTCTACTGGTGATTTGCTGTAAAGGAAGAATTAGTATAAGCAATTTATTCTGCTTTATAACTTACCGTATCACTCTGGCTTGTGTAGAAGTAATAGAAAATTTAAGATTTTATTTGTGATGTAGCAATTGTTTGGCCTATTACGTACCTTCTTTAATATTTTCAACGAGAACATGTAGGCGAAATTTAGTTCCCAAATTCACATTCTAGGAGCTTCATCAAGTTCACGGTGAGCAAAATAATCTATTGCAGCCACTTATATGCAATAATTTGGGTGGATTCATGACTACATATCGATGATCTCAAATAGAAAGGTTCTAAGTTGTATTTTTTATTAAATTCCGTTTTTCAATGATTCCACTACCATTCAGACTAATACACTTCGTCCCAAAAATGTATTATTTGTTTTTACAGGAAATTGATTTATTATGATCAATACAGTTTCTGCCACGTTGTTACCTTCTCATGTAAAATTCCAATTATTTGAACTAGAGACTTTCTATTTGAGACCCACGATATATACTCTTTTAGATAATATCCATCACAGTTCAAACCGTTCTCTGGGTACAGAAAAATGCACCGCCGATTACAGAGGAAACGAATTTTTCGATCTGAACCCGTTCTCAGCCTGTCAACTTTTTGTAAATTCTGCGAAAACCTGTTGAGCTACATTCAAGAATTAAGGCCAGCGTACTAGCAGTTACGTTGTATGTTCGGTGGATGGGCTGAGGACCAAACTGAAGTTAAGCCATATTGATTTCCTCAAATTGACTTTTGTGATGAGACTCATTTCTGTTATAATGGGTATATAAACATCAGAATTGTTGTTGTGTGGGGAGATCTCAATCCTCCAGAAATTTCATTACATTTTGAGAAATTCTTGTTTTATGTTTTCTATATACCGAAGACCGTATGGCCGATTTGTCTATAACTATTAGACCGTTACCATCGGCAAATGAGTCATGATTTTTTGGTTCCACGTGTCATTGCAAATCTTGGTTACAACAAGACGGGGCAACATAGTCCCGGTTTACACTATGCAACTTTTCTTTGCAGCAATTCTTATTTTGTGTGTGAGTGCTGAAATAGGAATATATACCATTTGTATTCCTTTCTTGCTCCTCCTCACTAAATACTCCAAAAATTGCTGCAACAAAAATTGCAAGTGTAAACGGGAACATACCATACGGCGCTTCAGACTGTCAGCCTATGGAATCAAACGTTTGGTGTTCATTATCTCAAGATAAGAGCTTTTGAATTGGCCACTTCGTTTACGTGGTTTGACAACTTTGGACTAATTTTTGTGGGATTACTTGAAATTTCTGCTTTATATATTGATCGAAATAGCTGCGAAAAATATAATGAGTTTTAAACATAAAATGACATGCAATTTTTTGTTTGTTTTATTTAAAAATATGCGATTAAAAAATCTCATCGTATAATCATTTTATATAAAAATTATAAACAAATTAATTCAAATATATTGTTAAATCTGAGCCCAAAAATTATATAGTTCCTTGGATATTCTACGCCCCTTTAAAGTCCCACCACCCTGTTTGCCATACTAGAAAGTATTCTGAAAAATTTGTGTATATGTTTAGCTTTTAGTGTGTGTGTGTGCATGTGTGTGTGATTTTTTTTTAATATTATTACACATTTAACACAACATTTTTACCCTCGTTCGGTGTTTTGGTGTGGAATGGCTGACTGATCGATATCGTTAGTGCAAAAATTGAGGAAAAAAATTACGTACAAAAAAATCATGGACTCAAACTGTAGTTACCCACAACCACCCACGGTTTTTTGTTATAGTTTATTTGCTATAAAACATCCCTTAAGTTTACACCCCCTCTAACTAAGCATCCATAACACGTTTTTATATCCATGTTCACCTCTATGAGAAAAAAAGGAAATCATGCTCAAAAAGTTGCTCATCCACAAGGAACCATTAAACTTTTTTTTTACTGTGCATACACACACACACACGTACATTTATATATTTTTTAATATTTTGAAAATCCATCATTGAAAAGTAAACTTCCGCACAACCATGTTTGTTTCCATTTCGATTTAGTTGTTGTTGCTATTTTTTCTTTTCTTATTTTTATTTTTCGTTTTTGTATTCGTTTTGTTTTCTTTCGCTCTCTACATAACATTTTCCATATTTTTTTAACGATTTGAATTTTTCACTTGTCTTTTGAGAGGCTGTTTCAACATGTGTGTGGGTAAGTTTTTGTTATAGAGAACTTTTGCCACCCCTCTGTTGCCCTGAGGGTGGTTGATTTAGATACGGAGGAGTAATGCTTGTGGGTAGAATGTTGTGGGGTTTCAACAGCTTTTTCATTTCGCAAACCCCATACAGTGGGACACAACAGAAACTTATAACATAAATATTAAGATTTATGTACACATATTCATTTGTAATCGATTATTGGCAATTACATGTACATATTCACTTGATATGTGTGGTTTTTTTTACCAAACTTATGTCCGTATGTATTTTCTTAGTAGTAGGATCCTTCCAACATTTGGAAGTTTCTAACATCGTCCATCGTCATAGGCGTCACGTCTTACTCACTTCCAGACGATAATTGGAAGATCGTTTGAATTTCACAATAACAATTTACATTGCAGTCGTCTTTTAATCATCCAGGCGACGTTTGGAAGATAGTTTGTTGTTTACAACACCAGCCGAAAATGACATGTGCCGTTATGGATGTAATAAACAATAACAACACTATGCACTTCTGGGAAAGTCGCAGTGACCGCGAAATAAAATTAAAAAAAATTAAAAGAATGCAAAAAGGAAGTTTTCAACATCATCGAAATTAGTTTGCTTGTCTTTTGCTATGGTCGGTCAGTGGTAAAGTGTGATTTTGTTTTGTTATTGTTGTAGTTTTTACATAATTGGTTTTCATTAATTTATAAACTTAATAAATTACATTTAATGAAAAATCGACTTCCGGAAGTAATGCAGAAGTGACTTCTTGAAGTAACACAGAAGAGACTTCTTGAAGTAACGCAGAAGAGACTTCTTGAAGTTACTTCCGGGGGTACAACTTCGCAATACGGAAGACGCTTCTACGATGAGAAAATGGCATCGCAGAAGATGAGTTTCAACTTCTTAGCGTCACTTCTGGGTCACTTTCGCGATAGAAAATGTTGGCAGGGGACTTACATGTGTACTTACATACATACATACATCTCTTAAGGTTGCTAAAATGTTTTTGAATCTTCGAAGAGACTATTCAGGACATATATCTACTACCTTTTTTTTTTTTTTTTTTAGGAGTAGGACCAGCACTCAGGGGATGACCCCTACATATGCAATGCATTGCGCCGGAACTGAAAACGAGGGGATTGAGGAGACAGATTAGGAAAGATGAGAAGATAGACAGTTTTTTTTTTTTTTTTTTTTTTTTGTAGCTATTTCAACCTTTTACTTCGCCGGCTAATTATTGCTACAGGGCCGACGAAGGTGGGGGCTGTTACTCTGCTTTTTAGTACATGATAGTGTCAGTCGCTGCCAATTATGTTCAGTGATCAGTGACTATGCCTTCATCATTGAAACAGGCTGGCAACAACTAACACAACCACGCACTAATGCTTATCAGAAGAATTCAACACAATATTTAATGACTCAGAGCGGGCTCGAACTCACGACCCTCCGTTTCATAGTCTCGTGTTCTACTACTTCAGCCAACAGCACCCACAATTGATGTTTCAAATTTTGAATAAATTTGACCAATAAATTTCACTATGTTTTTTGTCCGATTCACTGTGCCACATACAGCAACAACATTGCTAAGGCATTAGTAGTAGTTTTTTTTCTTACATAGTAAATTGCGCGTTATTGTTGCATCAGATATGTGTGTGTGTTTGTGTGAGTATGTGTGTATATGTAAATGTTGTTATTGAGTTTTGTATGGGCTTTTAAGTATTTTTGATTACATTTTTTCCAATTTTTATATAAAAAGCAAAAGAAAAAAACTTTAGGCAATGTATATGGGTATTTCCAAAGACGTAATGCTTAATAATCAATCATCCATAAGTTCCTTCAACAGTCTAAATATGTTTTAATATAATCTGATTGCAGTTTCAGTTTTTATTACGAATATTATAAATTCGTATTGAAAAAAATTTGTTACTTTTAACAAAATTCTGTTTTAAAATTTATTTTTTAACCATTATGTGTGTCATTATCCCAACTTTATAGACAAGATTACTAAGATAAAATTTATGAGTCAGTCTTGAGTTCAAATCTGGGAATTTTTTTTAACAAATTACTAATTTTATTTTGTATTTTTTGTAAGAATTTGTTTTAAATTCAATTTATTTATTATGAGTAGAATATTTAGATTATATTTTTTAAATCATCAAATTTACACTACGGCTCAGCACTGATTTCGATACCCCTACACCATCTCATGGGCGTACTTTGTCCAGTTTTTCCACATTTCACAGTAGTACTGTTCAGTAGGAATATCAACTATTTAACTAGTGTGTTTAACGAAATAGTATATGAGAACTTCTTAATATCATATGTTCCGCCAGAAATCATACTTAAAAAAAATTAATGCTATGAAATTGTCTACCACATCATAATAAAAAAATGGCCTTCCAATAATATATGTATCTATGTTGTATTATCAATATAACTTCTCATGTAACTAAAATATTCTGGGGCCAAATTACCGCATTCGATATCGAACGAAATTTCCATACAATTTAAATACAAATTTCGATCGATATCGAATGCCGTAACTTGGCCCCTGGACTATAAAGTAGTTACATTTTTTTATGAAGGCACTTTTCTAATATTTGATCAAAAAGCGTAACCACTAAATACTAAAAAAAAATTTTTTTTATTCAGATACGTTTTTATTAATTGAAACAGTTTCATACGAAACTAGTAGGCAGAACCATCGACTGCAATATTATTGGAAGCTCAATAAACACTTGCCTGAATTGAGAGATTTTTTATTGGTATGAAGTGGTTACGCTTCTTTGGGCAAATATTTAACAAGTTTGTACGCACCTTTAGCATAAATCAAAATAAAATAATCGGTCATCTAACTAATTCCGATTCCATTCGTAAACGGAATTAATTTCGTATTTTGATTACTCAGAAAACAAAGAAGGAAACAAGTTTTTCGGAATAAAATCTATTTTAATTTCACCTGCAGATTCCGTTTATTATATTAAAAATAATTCCATTCCGAAGAAATTGTTTCCTTTTTTGGGATAGAATTATCATTGAGGTTTACATACATGATCACATATAATATTATGCACTAACTTTAAAATTTTAGCTTTTAAAAAATCATCGAATTTCATGGCATGACGTCGAGTTGCATATGAAAATATGGTCGTATCGCTTGCGCCTATTTATTCAGATATTAAGATAATATTTTTGCAATTGAAGTAAATTAAATTTTAGCTCTCTTACAGCGAAATCTTTAGATTAGTATTTAATAAGATTTGGCAGAGCAAAAGGTCGACTTATAAAGTAAAACGCACTTTCATGTCGTAACTGCGGAAAGGCCCATACAAGACCATTTGTTATGTTGTTAGTGGTAACAGTTGACTGGAGATTATTTCTGTTTTTTAACTTAATTTTTTTTTTTTTTTGTGAAAATATGAATTTATTATATCTGAGGTTTTAGGTACAATTCCATTAAAATGTTAATAGAAATATATTTAAGACTAATAACAAGAATAAAAACTGTTTAAACAAATAATTAATTTTGTCTTCAATGTTACATGAATTAAGAATATAAAACTTCTAAAAAGTTGAAGTATTAGAAATATTATGAAATATATATCAGGTATTTTTTTCCTGTAACAATAAGGAATAAAAACCAGAATAGTGTCAAATGTCTAGAATTTCCTATACAAAATAAAGAAATCTTGATTAAAAAACGGATGGGATTTCGGAATTAATTTTTTAACAATTTTTTAATAACAATAAACTCATCTTTAGGCCATGTTTTTAATCGTGTGTCCAAATATAACTCCGAGGTACAGGTTAAATAAATCATATGTGCAGATCGTAAAGTAAATAAGTATATTACAGATGAGTAAACAAATATCTACTACTAGAATTATAAAATCCAACGATTAAAATTATACAAACATTTTCAAAAACAAACAGTGAAATTTGAATTAAACTTAATTTCGGTTATTTAACACAACTTGAGATCGTTCAAAGAGGCAAAGCGAACATTTCATTCTCAAACATGAATTACTTATTAACAAAGTCCTACAAAAACTTATCTTTTATACTCTTAATAAAAGTTTAAAAATATTATTATTAAAAGCACCTTTAAAATATTATGAAGATTTATTTCTCTCTAAAACGCCACTATTAAGACTTTCAATTAAGTAAAAAAATTCAATTAAATTTTTTCCAGTGAAAAGTGTTGCATACAATGTATGCGGTCGGTATAGCTCATAAATTGATATTTTTAAGAAAAAACTTTTTATGTATTTAAGGTCTTAAATTTTTATTATAGCCTAAGGATAGTCCATATAATACTTAACACCTTAAACATGGCATGCGATCTTAAAAGGTACAGCAGCGACTAACTTGTGACGCATAAAATATTAATAAAACTTCTTTCTTGGCTTCTAGAATTGTTTAAAAAACCTTAAAAAATAAAAACATAAAAAATTCAAACTAGAATATAATATCGTTCGTTCAGTAATGTTTATTACATTTTTAGATTTCAATAAAATTTTATTACAAAAAAAGAAACACGATTCTTAATTTATGCACATCTGCAACAACTCGTTGTTTATTTAATTCGTTCAGTTTGTTCTGCTTTGGTGACTTAAGGAATCAGTATGTGGTGAGAGCTGTAGCTGTAACACGAATAGCTCAATGTAAAACTTGACTATGATCGTGATCATTTACTTCATGGCAGCTGGTATTTAAGTTATTTTTTAATTACTCAAACATGAAATTTAAAAATATATTCTCTTGCCAACTTTTTGCCTCGTTTCTTTGCCATACGCATTTTGCCTGTTTGTGCGAACATTTTTGTGCGGTAACTAAAAATGCGTTAATGAAATCAATTAAAATGTTTTTAAATGCAATTAAAATATTAATTTATTATGTGCATAATTACAAGTTTATTTGTGTACAAATATATGTACATATACATAAGGAGAGCTGGTAATATATACAATAATTAAGGACAATCTAAATATAGCCTGAATATATGTACATATTATTAATGTCAAACTATAAACAGCTACGGACATCATTATTAAAATTGAATCATGGCAGACTGTGCGTCTGTTAGTAGAACACGATCTAAAGTAATTAAAGATCCTTTAGGTAATTTATAAAATGTACAAGTCTTACAAATAGTTTACAACTTGTTCCAATTTACTGAATCGAAATTGCTCCGAAACATACAAGAGCTGTTGCATCGGCCAGCAATTCGTTAAAAAGTCTAGTCTCAATTCCGTAGTAATAATTTTCGTAATGGGAATGTACTTGAATCCCACCAAAAATTCAAACACGTCTGCCGAAGTAACGCAAGTGTGATTTGTTTTAAATAAAGGTGATGATGCCAGCACAAAAAACGGACTGTTTATACAAAATTTATTCTACAAATTAACTGCCAGACCTATTGCAGATGAATATCTCACGAAAGAACAGATTAACTTTTTGAAAGATGTAACATTTTACTTTTAAAAAAATTTCATATATTTCTTTTTCACAGCAGTTTCGTGTATGCAACGTTATTCTTTCCCAGTATATTCTATGACCGACTCACTTGAATCGCTGAAATTATTTTTATGAATTTAAATATTATGTAAAACATTTTGATTATATTGGAAAATATTTAGTTATTCTTTTGGGACTGAAATACGAAACTAATGAAATATTTTAAACAGTTTTCGTGAAAACTTATCATTGATTATTCATCTCAAATATTGTTCATTTAATTTGCGTTCCGGAAAAACCTGAAGTTTATACAAAAATGGAAATTACTCTAACAAAATGTTGTTTTGCCTGAATAGTTAGCATTTTTACTGCAAAGACGAGGATCCTAATTAAGCAAGTTAATCAAGATCTTAAATTTTTCTGATTTTAATTAGTATATGGACAAAAAATTCAGAAAAATGGGACATGAAGAAAAATAATCAAACGGTAACACGGGTATTATAACAATAACATGTTAACATCAGGTTGATACAGTTCTCGTATCCTTTTTTACAATAAAATTTGTGTAAATAGGAACTGTTATCACATTCAACTAAGCCTCCTAATATGTGGTGACAAACACAATACACATGAGCACTGTTGATGAAAGGGTTGCGTCTTTCGAAAACAGCTGTTCTGCTCTGCTGTGTAAGTTGAATAACAAAAACAGATGTTGACTTGCCTTTGTGCCTTGGAATATTTATCATGTCTTTCTGAGATTTAAATTAAAATTTCGAACAGTAATCGTTTATGTTCCACAACTCTGACTTAAGGCAATAAATGTATAGAGGACATTTTTAAGTGTCGGTCTTAAAATTCAATACGAGTTAGTTCGATAATTTAGATTTTTAAAACAGAGAGACAACAACAATAGGGAGAAAATTCAAGACAGATAACAAATTATTTGTAGTAAAAGCAAAAACTAATCATGATTATTTAGGGAAAAACGACTCTATAATTATTTAAATATTAGTGAGAAATTTAATATCTGAAACCTAGAAGCAACATACTTTTAAAACAAGTGGAATAGTGTATGAAAAAGAAGGTTAATATTTTGTGTGGAAGTATTTTAGTTTTGTATATTATTCACAGTGTATCCCATGATGTCGAAGGATTAAAAATTGATATGCCGACGGTGGCCAGGCCATTTCCAGCTAAGTTATTAAACTTAATTTTTATCCGTTTCTGGGACTGACTTTATACGACTTATCTATTCCTTCACATAAGAAGTAGCAACGTAATTTTAAGCAGTTATCTGAAAGAGAGTTAACGATCACTGGTCTGGCTGCACAAAAAGAATTTTTGCTAACAGGGCTTAATCTTGACCGACATAAAGATTTAAAATATGAAGAGGATAAGCATTAACACCGGTATTCATAAAAAAATAAAACGTATTTGAAATCTGTTTTAAGCAAATTTTGTATGACAAAATTTATTAAAATACATTTCAAACTCATTTTAAATTTTATGAATACCGGGGTAAGTGTTGAACGATTTAAATAAATATAATTATATAGGGTCCGCAATCTAACGTTTTTATTTTTCAACTAGTGTTAATTTCGTGAATGGTAACACTTAAGTCATGTGTGATTTGACAGATAATTAGTTTTATCCTTCCGCTGAACGAATTTGGTTGACCATACAATGCCTTTTCGCTTCGCTAAGTGGGCCTGCGATCGACTTACAGAAGATGCCGATTTTTCCAAAAAAAATCATCTCTTCAGATGAAGCTCATTTTGATCTTGGCGGGTATGTAAACAAGCAAACTAACTAGTGCTTATTTCGTGAATGGTAAACAAGCAAAATTGTCGCATTTGGGGCACAGAGGCATAATTGAGCCATTTTTCTTCGAAAATGAGCACGGAGTGGCCGTTACAGTCAATGGCGATCGTTATCGGGCCATGCAGCCATTTGAATGAAATTATTTTCCATTATTAACCGGAAGGATTGTACTTTCAAATAAAAAAATAAATTTGAGAAAATATTCAGTAGTTTTTTTATAGCATTTTCAAAAAAAAAAAGTTATTTAGCGGAGATGTTCTCCACCTCGAAATTCAGGCGAGCAATAAATTTAATTGTGGTGAAATGTGTAAGAGGCATTGCTCAAATATGTACTTTAATTAATTATTCCAAGTCAAGTGTTAGAAATTGTTAAGAGACATGCCGAGTGCTTTACACTTTAATACAAAAACATTTAAATACAATTAAAAGTAGCTCAAACATTCGATTCATTTCAACTGATGACAACATGTATACCTCATCTACATAAAACCTCAAAATCACTTTCAATCTTACATCCCTACAAAGAAGAAATAAATCAAAAGCAAACTGAGGCACAACTTCCTTGACGCACCCTTTAAGTTTCAATGCAAACACTCAGATCTATTGATGGCCGTATGCTTAGAAAAATATTAAGTTTTATCATTATTAGAGATTTTGTCTAAATTTTCTCACATTTCGGATGTGAGGCCAGTATCAGTTACTGATTTCCAAATGACAAGAATCATTAACCCCAACCCCTAAAATAAGTGTGTAGTACAACAACACACACACAAAAACTAGTGCCAACAGACAGGCGTTTGTTAAATCCTATTTTTTTTTTGTTTTGTTTTTTGCTTGAGTATTTTTGTAGTTTTTATAAATTTGACATGAAATTTTTTTTAATATTTTTCTAACACACATTAAAAGTGGAAGTGGTAGGGATAGACAGAAGCAAAAAACTAATTTGCATATGTTTTAAATATATTTTAAGGTTTTTTATACGTAATTCTTTTCGTACCTTAAAAAATTCCATAAAAAAATCCTTTTTTTTTTTTTGGATTAAATTCACATAAAAAAATTTAATGAATTATTGACGAAGAACTTTTGTTTTTTGTTGAGCAGCGAGTGTATCTATTTACAAAGATTAATGTGCCGTGCATCTGCATGGAAATTAGCTGCGATATTTAAATGTATTCAATTTCACTTTTTTTCCTTTCTATCTGGTGTTTTTTTTTTTATTTGAGTTGTTCTTCTGTTTTGTTTGTCTATTTAAATTTTGTTTGCCATTGACTAAATCTATTTTTTTTCTCTAACTATTTTTGTGTTTACGAGTATTGTGCCTCAGGCCTGATTGCCGATTTATGCGGCATATGTTTGGATTTTTTTTGCTAAAAATTTGTATTATTTATATTATTTATTTAAAGTGAAATAAAGGAGTTTTTTGCTATAAAAAAATTTAATATTAAATGCTGAATGATATTATAAACAATCAATGACATTTTGAAAATAAAAGTAAGACTGAAAATTTTAGGGTGATTTTCTGTGTCATGTTTGAAATTAAAGAAATGTGACATTACCTTATGGAGGCGACGACTAGATATAAAATTAAGTACTTGCTACCAAATACAGGGTGGCTCAGAAAGACCGAAGTGATGTGAATTCCTTATAACTTTTTATTTAAGACATATTTTTTTAATATTTTGTTTTTTAAACACTGTAAATTTATAGGGAATATTTTTAGATTAGTTATTAAAAATGATATCCCGCAAGTGGTGGCCATTTTCTGCTTCGCATAAATGTGCTCTTTCTATGACCTTTCGCAAAACTTCCGGTGTTATGTTGTTAATTTCGTCTCGAATATTGGTTTTTAATTCCTCAATAGTCCTAGGCTTATTAACATAAACTTTCCCTTTTAAATAACCCCAAAGGAAACAGTCTGGAGCGGTTAAATCCGTGGAATGCGGAGGCCAATTAAAATTGCTTCTACTGGAAACGACGGTATGCACGCTGAGTCAACACAATGGACCGTTGATTTGAAAAGTAAATTTCAACGATTTGGGCACGTTGTTTAGTTGTGTATTGCTCCATTATAAATTGTCGAGGTCTTCTTTACAAATTACTGAAAAGAAAAGAGGAAAATATTACAATAAAAAAGTTATAAGGAATTCACACCACTTCGGTCTTTCTGAGCCACCCTGTACATATGTCTTGAACGAAAATTAACAACTATTCTCTAATGCTGTGACATTTTTTTATTACATATTCCTAATAAATTTTAGTATAAATTTTTGCTTCTTTGATTTAATTCACTACAGTAACATGCCAACTTCAAATACATTTTTTGCAGAGCTTCAGTTAATTTTATTGCTAATTTGACTTATAGACATGTATTTAACATTTCTACAAAATTCTTAAATAGTATCCAATTGGATTAATTTGTGAAGGTGAAGGTAAATATTAATTTTATAATAAGCAAGAATTATGACACGCAAGAACCTATTGATTTTTTGAAATATATGTATGTAGTATGTATGTGTCTCTGATATAATATTCTTAGTAATAATTGCGTGCAGTGAATTTTCGATTGAATTGATTTCTGGTAGCAACGAACTGTGGGGTGCGCACATGCCGCGCACAATTACCATAGAATTATAATTAACTGAGAATATTCATTAACTTTTAATTGATAAATATAAATTTTTTAATATTTTTGTATTATTTTCTAGATTTTAAATTCACTTAATTAAATTCATTTCATAGCAGCCGATGTCTTGTATTTAAAGTTTAAACTAAAGTTTCTTGAAATAAACCTTTCGTTGTATAACATCCTCTTCCCATTTTCTTTATGGGGCGATTTTGATTTGAGGAAAATCTAAAGAACAAAAATGTCATGCTTTGTCTAAAATCCATTAATTTTTTAGTATGCATTTTTCAAATGAGTTGTGCTGAAAAGAAAACTCATTATAAAAATGATATCAGCAGTGGTACTTTAGGCATGAATAGTAAATGCATTCGACAAAACTCTTATTGTAGTCTTTAAAATTGAGAAAACAAGTGAAAAAAATAAAACAGCACATATGATATAATAAAAAATAAATAAATGCTAAACCAACTCTTTTTGTAAATGAAAAAAAGAACGTACTTGAAGATACTTTGCTTACATGTTATAAATATACAGTGTCGATAAAAATAACAGGGATTTCAAGCATTTTTGAAATGCGAGTACGAAACAAAAAATATGTTTCTAAGAAGAAATTTTTTTAATTAGTGTTCGTATGCTTAATTCAAGCAATCTCTCAGGGTAATTCACAGATTTTTATACAAATTGAAACTAAATCATATGTGGTTTTTCTAAAAAAAAATTCTAACTTGGAAAAGAATAATTTTGTTTTAAAAATTATTAACTTTATTATACTTGAAAACTCAATAATTGCAGATATTTCGAATTGCTAAAAGACATTTGTCAATAATAATTTCGCTCGAATCACATAACAAGTCAAACTCGATGTCTTTTTTTCTTTCATTTAGGAGTTAATGTGTAACCTAACAGGTTTCATTATTTTGGGCTTAGATTAAAGTCTTCTAATGATTTGGTGTAAGAACCAATGAAATGCAGACATGTCGACATACTTGACCACACCGAACAAAGCAAACATACATATATGTGACCTGCTCCACGAAAGGGGACAACGCGTTTAAAAAAGGGCTTAATTTTTCCTGATCATCTGGCGATGTATTTAGACTCTCTGGTACTTTGTACGATGCTCACTATGCAGTGTTGTCTCAATTATCAATGTTTTGGTGATTTGTAAAAAAATAGAAACTTGCGGTTTGCGGCATTTGAAAGAGCATTTTTTTTCCCTGTAAGAATCACTCAAAAAGTAAAAAAAAAATGTCGGCGCAGAGGTCCCTTTTCGTGGAGCAGGTCACATATACGTTTTTTTATTTGAACCTGTTGCATGTAGAGTTCCATCATTTCATAAACGACATTTGTAAAGTTATCGGCGAGACAGCACCTGAAATGTGTGCTCGAAAAATACTTCCAAAGGATCGTCTGCTGGTATAAATTTAAAGCCATTATTAGAAGAGGAACACAAATTTCTGAAATACTTGCACTTGGCTTATATTCCAAATATTGCTACCTTACTAACTTGCAATAAAATATATGTTTGCCAAAAAACGTTAGACAGCAAATAAATCATAAAAATATTAGCCCATGGAGGCATACAAGGGATTTATAATACACTGGCGCTAATTATACTGCCCCCTATTTTCAACCTAAGATCTTTTTCATCCAAGACAGGATACAGAAAACATTGGCTATTCAATAAATTTTTTAACAGTAACAATTGGAAATTGTTCAATTAAATGCTAAGATCTTTCAAGTAATATAACCATATCTGACTAATTGATTTGAAATTTTACTCACTACTGTGCACTTTTTATGCGATTGTAGCCGTTGCTCAACAACAACAACTAAAAGTACGACAAAGTTCCATTAAAAGCAACAACACTCTTGAGAATATTGTACATACAGGCATGTAATGTATACCTATTAAAATATACATATTCTATATACATATATTTTGATATCCTTAAACACACACATGTATGCATTAGGGCGAACTTTGTTGCATAGGAAAATATTTGGGGTATTCACACTGTAGTCATAAGTCATAAAATAATAGCACTAAAAATATGACTGGTGTGAACAACCCGTCATAACTTGGTATGCTATTTCAAACATCGATCAGCTGATAAGATAACAACACATTTGTAATTAGCTGTTATCAAAGCAGAAGAAAATTAATACAATTAAAGATGAATCGTCTAAAAACTCCATTTCTATTTAAAATTATTAAATTTGTCTTCCGATGCACAAGAATATCTAAATGAATTTGTATGTATAAAATAAAACAGCTGCTGCCTTGATATGAGCTGAATATATTTTTTTTTTTTGCGGCGTCATACAGAAAAACGTTCAGTGGCTGCCAGCTCCGTAAGTTAAACGAGAAAGATTTTTAACTTGTATATATTTAGTTTTTGCTATTTAGTTCTCTTTTAATTTTTTTTATGTTATAAAAATGGGATTCAATGTACAGACATATAGGTATGAATAAGTAACGGCGGCAAACATATACTATCGCCGTCTCACCTAAAGATTTTTAACCGTTCGACACAGATCTCTAGAGCTATTTTATGACAAAACAAAAACATACCTGAAAGAGTGCTATTATTTAATGATTTTTTTTTGTATGCAGCACAACAACAACTTTTTTAAACTGGTCTAAAATATTATGACTTTATGACAATATGACCAAATAGCACGAAGTGTGAATACCCCAATTATAAAAATATCTGGTGGCACCTTCTGGAAATATGCAAACGGTATAATATCTATGACTAAATTTCCACGATAGTTTTTCCATAATATGTGCGGCATCTTTGACAAGATGTGCTAAAAAGAAAGTCAGAAATTGTATTAATTTTTAACAGATTTATTTACCATTCAGCTCTTTCTATTATCATGTAATCAAGGTAACAAAATGTTTCGACAAATGTCATTATATCAACTTTTGCTTTACATAGAAATAGTTGCTAAGAGGAGATTGAGACAGTATGTATGTATGGGTGGTTTATTAGTCAGTAAAAATTGCTTTCCTCAATTAATATTCCAATAAAAACTGGCGATTCTGTTTTATTATGAATTGATTAGATTAAAATTGGCACATTCCTGAAACACAAATTCCACTGTCTCTTTGCGAAACGCGATGCACAGATTTTGAATCCATTTGCCAAGAGCGCCCCTAATACATGTACATAATACATACATACATATATACATATGTGTGTGTGTGTAGTGTAGTACATTCAAATTTGGATGGGAATATTTTTATATATACTTATTTAGTTCTATTTAGCAAGCTCGTTTACATTAAAGCACATACATGAGCTCATAGTGCATTCTCTCGTCTATGAATAAATAAATAAAATACGTTCTTCCATCCTCGTAAAGGCTCTTTTGAATGCGAGCCACATTGTACATGTGTGTATGTATATGGCTGTGTGCATGTGCATGCATAAGTTAAATCATTGGGATGCAATTAACACAAGTGCTTAATGAATGCCTGCCTGGCTGGCTGGCTGGCTGGTTGACTGCATGTTTGCTTAAGTGCTAGAATGCCTGACTATTTAACATTGCATTGGCATTGTCCTTAGCCTTGTAGTTTTAAAGAATGGAAAATGCAAAAAAAGGAAAAAAAATTAAACAACAGCATAGGTTGTGGTGGAAGGGCGGTGGAAGGTTGTTGGCAACTGCATGTGTGAGAGTTTATATATCTTTGAATGTCAGCCAACGTCATCTTAACAATTGTACACACTCACCCTCACACACGCATCTAACATCTTTATGCATTTAAATGGCAGTATTGTGTATATGTACTTGCTCCGTGGCACGATGCGGTTCGTCCACTTAATGTCAATGATGGCGTTACTTTGTGTTTCATCTTCATCTTATAATTTTTTTGTTTTATTTTATTATTTTTATGCACCATGTTTTAATTGTATGTTCATCGTATTGTATGTTGTGAATATCCATGTTATTTCTTTTATGTTTAACTTGCACTTAAGTATTACAACACACATAGAAAAAATATCCCGCAACCACTCATCATTTTCATTGCTATCCCCATTGAAACATGCACGATGCATTTAGCCAACAATTCAAGTGGAATTATTCCCATTCTTAGTGGAAGCAAAAATATTTTTTTTAATATGTTAAGTGAAAAAAAAACACATTTTAAAGTTCTGCATTAAACTTAAGTTGTCATTAAAATGTTATAAAACATGGATAACAATTATTTGTTAATTAATAAAGACTCAAGTGATATGCTACCTTTTTATTTCATGTGAAAAGGACATGTCGTTTGCTTACGAAACCTATAGCTGATCACGAATAGTCTTCTAACATTTTGAACTTTGAGTGTAATTTCATGTTTGGAATTTTTCTAAAAGCTACATTTCAGGAAAATAGGGTTACCTGGGTAAATAAAAATTATTGAAGCTTATAGTTCTCTATGTGCTCTTATTTGATGACCAGTTTAATTTTTTATAAAAAATTTTAATTTTGCAGTATAGGCGCCGCTTTTAATGTCAAGCAAGGATTCTCCCGGTCAAGAAAAATGTATAGCACCATTTAAGACTGATCAAACTGAAACCAAATATTGCTAAGATCTGAGAAAATAGTGAATAGTGAAGACATGCTGTGAATGAAAAACTAAAAAAACTATACATATGAATAAAAATTAGTAAAAACGTTAGCATGATAAGAAAACAAAAAAAAATTATTATGAGTAAAAATGCAGCCCACATTAAGCAATTTTTCGACTTAAGGGGAAAGCTTGACAATTTTTTTTTTTATCTTGGACCAGCACTCAGGGGATGACCCCTATATATGCAATGCATTGCGCTGGAACTGAAAACGAAGGGATAGTATTGAGGGGAGAGACTAGGAAAGATGAGAAGATAGACAGTTTTTTTGTAGCTATTTCAACCTTTTTTACTTCGCTGGCTAATTTTTGCTACAGAGCCGACAAAGGTGGGTGCTGTTACTCTGCTTTTCAGTACATGATAGTGTCAGTCGCTGCCAATTATGTTTAGTGACCAGTGACTATGTCTTCATCATTGAAACAGGCTGACAACAACTAACACAACCACGCACTAATGCTGATCAGAAGAATTCAACACAATATTTCATGACTCAGCGCGGGCTCGAACTCAAGACCCTCCACATCATAGTCTCGTGTTCTACTACTTCAGCCAACAGCACTTACAAATCTATACCATCAATTTATTTTTGTGCTGCTCTTCTTTTCAGTTTCAAAAATAATGTTAACTGTCTGGTTAATGATGTCACAAGGAAACACATGGGAGGCGCAAGACACTGACCCAAAAAACGATAAATTTCATTGAACCGAAAAATGCCAAAAAAACCCAAAATTCTACCACTCTCGACTACAGTCTGTACAAATTGCAAATAACACCTCATGTAGGGTGCATATGGTTAACATGTCTCTATACATAATTGTTGTGCACGTAAGGTGTTTATTAACAGATCGTTTGACATTGTTGTGCATCAACCCAATTGAACAAAAAAAAAAAAATTAATAGTACTAAAAATAAATTCTGAACGAAACCCCGTTAAACAACATGTAAAAATAAAAATATGTAATAACCGGCACTCACTCAATCACACACATGCACACTTTTATGCCCATAAAGCACAATCTCTGGTAGGAATCGGCCGCATATATTTCGCTTGCAGTCAATTTGAAGCAAAATAAATGGGGCAACAACAATTTGTATTTTTTTGCAGCTTATTTTAAGTTTTCTTTCTGTAAGAGCATGAGTCCTGATGCAAGTATTGCAGAGTTACAAACAAACATCTCAAGTATGTGAGCACAATGATAAGTTGCACGTTGATTACGTTGCTTTCATTATTCCTTCAATGCGAGACTTGTAAAGCAGAAAAGCAACAACAGCAACATAAACAAAACTTGCATTCTTGCTATGACATTAAAACCGTAATACAACGACGACTGCATCGTACAGTGTGCAGAATATTCATGTTTGAAATTATTTTCGTTGTTGTTCATGTTCATCAACTTCATCTACTAATTATATTTAAAATACCTAAAACAACAACAAGAAAACCTACACAAAAAGAACCAACTGAGTGCTACATTCGGCTATAACGAATCTTATATACACTTGACCAATATAATGCTGGAAACACACTATGGCATTTAATGGAAGCGGATTTGTACTACAATTTGATAACCACATATACGAAACATTGCCACTAGTATTGAATTGCTCCACTTAATTGCTGACTGACTGCTTTTTAAATTCAAATTTTAGTCTTTATTCTTTTTTTGATTTTCGTTTATTACCACAATATCTTCTAGACATTTAAAGGCGACTATTTTTTTAGTTATCTTAGTTGAGAGGTCGGACATACGGATGTCGTCAATTCGATTACTCTATCCTTCCTAATAGATATCGAAATCGAAATGTTTAATGGATTAATGCAGTTAAATTTGGAAACAAAATGGCGAAAATATTGCTGTTTTCTTTTCTAAAAAAAGTGCAATATCTTTTCTATTTGTCCAAGAATAACTAACATATTCCCTCTTATCCTGTAACTGTTTGTCAACGTCACGTCAAGACAATATCAAAATTAGAACATTTCTATACTCATACTCGTCAACAATTATAAATTTCTCACAACCTCTTGCTACGAATATATTCAACGCAATAGAGAGTAGTCAGAGGCTGCCAGAAATACAGGGTGGCTCAGAAAGACCGAAGTGATGTGAATTCCTTATAACTTTTTATTTAAGACATATTTTTTTAATATTTTGTTTTTTAAACACTGTAAATTTATAGGGAATATTTTCAGATTAGTTATTAAAAATGATATCCCGCAAGTGGTGGCCATTTTCTGCTCCGCACAAATGTGCTCTTTCCAACACATTTTCCATGACCTTTCGCAAAACTTCCGGTGTTATGTTGTTAATTTCGTCTCGAATATTGGTTTCTAATTCCTCAATAGTCCATAAACTTTCCCTTTTAAATAACCCCAAAGGAAACAGTCTGGAGCGGTTAAATCCGGGGAACGCGGAGGCCAATTAAAATTGCTTCTACGCGAAATTATTCTTTCACCAAAGATGTCGCGTAAATTTGTCGGTTTCAATTCTTGGACAAGTTGAATTTTGTATGGAAACATTCTTATGGTATGCAAAATTCGCTGCAGCGACCCTCTTGAGATGCCAAGTTGTGTCGAACGTCTCCTGGTTGATGTTCCTGGATCCTCCCGAATACTCTCCACTTGAATATTGTCAAACGTGTGGACAGTTCGTAGTCTGCCGGAACCAGGAACGTTCCTTACTGCTCCTTGTTGTCGAAAATTTGCAACTGAGAGGGTGCAACCCGCACATTAAATTGACGACGGTATGCACGCTGAGTCAACACAATGGACCGTTGATTTGAAAAGTAAATTTCAACGATTTGGGCACGTTGTTCAGTTGTGTATTGCTCCATTATAAATTGCCCAAGTCTTCTTTATAAAATACTGAAAAGGAAAAGAAAAAAATTATAATAAAAAAGTTATAAGGAATTCACACCACTTCGGTCTTTCTAAGCAACCCTGTAGTTAATTGTTGTCCGCGAGGAGTATGCATTTTGGATATTGTCTTTACGTAACATTGACAAATACTTATAGAATAAGGGGGATCATATTATATAATTACCATCTAGAGCTGGCTCCAACTAGGTTAGTCGTTCATTGTAGACATAAACCTATGATCAAATGCATTCAAATAACATTGGTTGCTTCAATGGTTTTTGTCTAGAGTGAACGAGTGGACACAACTCTGGTATCATCCTTAAATAAAATAAATATTTAGTCTAAAACTGAATTTAAATTGAAAATTTTAGAAAAAAAGCAATAATATGTTACATGTTTGTAAAAAAGGAAACACCACATATATATGTAAAAGTAAATACACACTCTCCATTTTTGGTGTAGGGTAACTGATAAAAATAATGAGAAATACGGCATATTTATTTATACAACTCCTTATAAATATGTATATTACGGTAGTGAGAGTAAATTTACTTTTATAGTACATACGCGTGCATGTCGTTCCATTATAAAAATGTTCATTATATATGAGAAGGCGGGAATATCTCATTTATTCAAGTACCACCAAATCTCATGTGTGACATCTGCATAAGTGCTGGGACACTTCAATTGGTTAAATGCATATGCAGAATTAATTATATACATTTCAAACTCTTATTAATATCTGAGTACATAAAAAAATTCATAAATACTACACCAGTTTCATACTCATCAAAATAACCAGAGTTTGTGTATGTGTTTGCTATTCATATTTGTATAAAAAATAAAAAATAAATGGAATTTCAATGAGCGTACAACGGTAATGAAAGGGTTTTTATTTTCTTGAATAAAGATGTAATTTATTTTAGAATATGCTGACGTATTTTTATTATTATTTTACTTGTCTTGCAGAAGGCAAAAATTAATTCATAAAATGGCAGGAATTCAAGGAATAAATTATGTTTCCATGACGAATTTGGTTTATGATTGACGAATTTGGTTTGTGATGAATTGCTTGATCGAATTTATTAAGAAAACAAAATAATAATTATAAATGCATGTATTAGTTGGTACGAGTTCTGAGAAACTTGTCGAAAGAAACTTTAAGTTTCTTGCCGGTCTTTCTGATAAAAATCAGATGTAAAATCATGCGGAATTCTGTTAGCCAAGCTTCGCAATACCTTCTCACAGATAGTTGAAGGAATTTCGAATGCAATTCTAATAGACTATTCGTATAGATTTCTAATAGAATTCTGTCTTAATTCTTGCCAAAGTGTAATCGAAACTGTAAGGAGATATTTAGAAATAGTTTTTAATCAAATTAATTTCTAATAATACGAATTCTTTTGAAATATTTAGTGTCCGTCCCACGAAGCCATTCTATGTTGTTGTGTCGCTCAATTACATGTTGAACATAAGATAAAAAAATTAAAAAATGTTGGTGCTGTTTCTTATGCAATAATTTGACAGAAATTTTGGAATTTGGAGTTTTCAGCTTTAGTAGTCCCTTTATGGGTTAAACAAAATCTAACATAATAAAATTATTATATAAGTATTTTTATCTTGACCTTTTTATTTGCTCTATTTAATTCTATGGCTAATTGTTCGAAAATTTAGTTTAAATTCAGAAAGACATGATAAATATGCCTATTCATAAAGGATATTCAATATCAGGTTTTAATTAACAGCAAAGCAGAACAGCCGTTTTCAAAAACCGCTACTCTTTCATCATCGGTACCCATGTTATTTTTTTTTGTTTTTTTGCCACCACTTATTAGCTGGCTTAGTCGAATATCATAACAGGTTTTATTTATAAAAATTTTATTGGGAAATTACATACGAGTGCTGCATCAAACCGATATTAGCACACTTTTAATCTCTGTGTTGCCGTTAAGTTAATTTCTTCATGTCTCATTTTGTGCATTTTTATTCCATTACAGCTACGCCAAACTTTTATGGTTTGAATTCTTTAAAAACAGCTGTTCTGTTCTGCTGTGTAAGTTGAATAATTAAAAACTGATGTTCTCTGATGTTGAATTTAAAATAAATTTTCGAACAATTGGCAATAGAATTTAATATAAAATTGTTATTTTTTTTAATCGTTGTCATTGGTAGAAATCCTTTTATTTATTTATTTATTTATTGATTTTTATTTCCTGTACAACAAGATCGAGTCTTATAATTAAAGTACAGGAACAACGCATGGTGTTACAAAAATGTTATGACTAATGAATAGCTTAATGTAAATTAAAAATGAAAAAAAAGTTATATAAAATTATAACAATAAAAAAGAGAAAAAAATAATAATTAAAAATATAATAATAAAAGGGTATGAATATTATTAAGAAAAAACAAAGAAACAAAATAGTTACGTAAAAGATTTAAATAAAAATTTTTTAAAACTATTAGCATTGCTACGAGTATTAAATTGCTGGTTTAGTGGAAGATTATTCCAAAGTCGAGAGGCATGTATATAAAACTGCCACTCAGAAACTAGGCATTGGTGCCAAGGTATTACGAGGTTCCGACTACGTTGCGATTAAAGAAAACGAAGTTTATTAAATATATATTTGGGCGTTTCAGTGTTAATGATTTTATGCAAAAAATTTACAGTGCGAATTTTTAACAAGTTATCAAGCGACTCTCCATAAAGATTATTGGAGACAGTGGCCACATGATCATACCTTCTCAATTTATATACGTTTAACTTTCTTTTGCTGACTGAGTCACAACTTGAAAATATTTCACACCCATATAGTAGGGAAGGACTCAGGTAAGTTTTGGCAAGTAAGATCCTTATTTTTAGTGGAATGAAATGCTGTGAAGACCAGAGAGCCCTTAACTTAATATAAGTTTGACCAACTAGAGAATTTATGTGATCAGTCCATGTCAGGTTGTTATTGAAAATTATGCCGAGATTTTTCGCAGAATTCACAAATTCGATTTTCTCGCCATTTAAAAGAATATCATCGTTAATGATGGGAACTGATCTTTTTTTACAAATCATGATGAATTTTTATTTGGCCGGGTTCAAACAAAGCCCATTAGCACTAGCCCATAGGTAAATTTTTCTTAAAACGCTGTTTAAATGAAATATACCTGAAGCACTATCTTCTACTGGGCTACTTAATGTGAGTTGTACATAATCTGCATATAGATGGATTTTGCATTTCGAAAGTTGCTTTGGCAGATCATTTGCTTACATGGAAAATAAAAGTGGGCCTAAAGTTGAGCCTTGAGGCACACCTCTATTAACAGACAAACTGTCTGACCAAATATCATTCGCGAAACCCGATTGAGTGCAATATGATAGATATGACGATATCTGCTTTGTTGACATGTTCGTAAATTTAAAAAAATGTTTCAGTTTTCTAGTGAGTATATTATGGTCTACAGTATCAAATGCCTTGGAATGATCTAAGAGCACTAAAAAGTTAATATGCCCGTTTTCTAATCCCTGCCGTATATTTTCGCAAACGTCCATAAGAGCTGTAATACAGCTGTGGTTTTCACGAAAACCAGATTGTTTATCAGAAAGCAAATTGTGAGTATTGACATATGTAATAATCTGTTTATACAGTAACTTCTCTAAATCCTTCGACAGAAAACATAATATGGCAATGGATATATCAAGCTGATCCTTGGTTTCAGTGATGCTTTTTCCTCAAAATATACAAGATGTATGTAGAATCAATGTTATGCCGGTTCGGGTAACATATTCATTAAATAGTTTCTAATTCAATGCAGAGACAATGTCACAGATTTTCGTGATAAAATTGTTGGAAAATATTTGCAAAGTGTTTTCCATTAATTTTGATATAAAACGTTCTAACATATTAGCTTTTTACTTAAACTAACGTTTCTCAATAGATTATATTCAAGCATATAATTATTTAGCATTAACACATTTTACGGATGTAAATATGAAACCTTAAAACCGTTAATTGCCAAAATTATTTGTACTGATACACTTCCTGGATTAACTGTTACCGTACACTTCCATTTATTTTATTTCCTTAAAAAAAAGTCATTAAAACAGTTAACAACAGATAATTTTTAGAGCATGACAACACATCCTTAAAAAGGAGTTAATAAAAAAAAACTGTTAATATGCTAAATGTATATATAAACAAGAAGCAAAAAAAACAAACAAAAAAAAAAACGTTGGAACTCCATTAAAAATAATCGAATATCGATTAATTTAATCATCCTGGCATAAGCTTTCGGTTGGAAGTGCTTAATGAACAATTCAACAGGATCAATTTTCAAACTTAATTATGAGGGAGAAGATAAAACTGAAATGCAAGAACTCTTTGTTTATTCTTTTGCAATAAAGTCCGCGTGTTTGCTTGCAGTTTTAACTTAGAGACGGACATGATGATGTTCGATCAATTGGTAACTTTAGAAGGGACATCAACATAAAATAAAACAAATACATGTATTTTGAGTTGCCTGTTGTTTGCTTATGTTTAACATGCACTTTAATCGTCAAATTAACTCCGGCTTATTTCTGCTTTTTATTTTCTTATTTAACGTTTTTCATGCCGTCTTTAGGTTAATAGGAATAAAGTGCATTGTTAACATAATCCTTTTGCACATTAGGTTAGTTATTTATAATTTGCTTTGTTTTGTGTTGATGGGTTTTTAATGTTTGTTAAAGGCTTTTGCTGTGAATGTGATCTCGATAAGAGTGACCAGCTTATAGTGATATTATTTTGGAGGAATCGGAGTTACTTAAATAAAAAAATTAGAGTGTAGACATAAATACTAAATTTTTGTTTTGCTAATTTAGCTGCCTAGTATAAAAATATACCACCATTTAATTTTAATTTAAATTGAGCTAAATTAAACTTACGCCTGGTCACTTTAAACAAAAAAAAGTTTATATGTTTGTGTCAAGATTCTCACTGTTTAAACCAATAAACATTTTCAATAATTTGAACAATTTGAAGTTCAACGAAAAACAAACAATCCAAATTATCTTCCATAAAAAACAGCAACAACAAACACTTACACACGTTTTATTTTGCCTTTGAAAATAAGAGGGAACCAAGAGTCATGTACTTGTGATCAGTCATTTAAAATTGATCGAAAATCGATTGATGTTGAACATGACGTGGCAACATGTAATCAACAACAAACAGTACTTAAAATTGCGGATTAAAAAAAGGGAAAAATAAAATAATATTGAAAAAAGTTATAAACTATATCTTACGAGAGGTGATATAAGTGCAGTGAGCGTTATAACAAACACATAATAATTATTGATAAAAGGAGATTCTTTAGTGTATAAGAAAGCCGTGACATCAGCACTCAAATGCACAACTACTTCCACCAGCTGATGCTGGTTAGTCTTCTGGAAACCTGTTAAAAATCTTTAAAAATGTTTTATCTCTCACAAGAAGCCTAAATTTCATTATAGTAAAATGTTAATTTATATACAACCTTGTCGTATAAGGAATAAGAAGGCAATAAAATCACTCGGATGGAAATGTAAGAGCATAGCTGATAATATGTAAGGCATACCACATAAGTGCCAGAGGTATTAAAGCTGTCAGCATAAATAGTTACCCTCGTTAAATTAAAGTCATACATTCTTTGCCACCAGATTATATAAATCTGCAGTTGATCATGGACCTAAAAACGAAATTGTATATTACAGTCTTTCTCAGGAAAATTAAGGAAATATTTGCCTAGGTTTTAATTTTAAATGCAGTAAGACATGATCGACATTCATAGGAATAAAAAATTATTAAGATACAAATTTGTTATTCAGACCCAAGTTCAAATCTGTAATCTACAAATTATATATTTTTAGTAAGATAAAAAAAATAATTTGAATTTAATTAAAAAATTCTTAAAAAAAAGTTTGCAGAATTGAACTTGAGTTTGAATTAAAAAATTCTTATCTTAATATTAAAATCAATTAAATCGGAAAATAAAAATTTATAATCGGCAATTGTCGCATTTACTATATAGTTATTAATTGTTGTTAAATATGCAACAAAAAGATTTCGAAATTTCTTTTAATCCGGTAATGCGCTGTAAATTCAGTAACCACAAATAATTGAATGAAAAAACAAAATTTTTTAAATCACTTCAGTTTTTCATGAGCTGAAGATCATGATCTCCGGTTACCACGAATATGGGCAAATAAAATCAGCTCTATTTTTAATTGCAAATTCATTATCATATTTTATTAAAGTAATGTGTTTATATTAAGGCAAAAATATATAAAATTTTATTACGCTTTCATTTCTATCGTAGCACACTTAATTAATGCAACATATGCAAGTTTGCCTAAAATGCACTTCATTCTTTGCTTCAGAATTGAAATAACCGAATTGTTTGTAATTGTAATTTATAATACATAAATTTTATGTCTTCAAATCATAGTCGAATTTTTTGCGAAATATGAGCCCCTCAGCACATGGCTGAATAATAAGAATCAGTGACATAAATAAATACGTATCTTTTTCAGGTTAAAGTAGTCGAATAGATTATATTTTCTTTACTTTTTCTCTTATTCACACGTCTATCATACAAATTCCTGCAGTATCCTACATTTCCATTCTTTCGCTTAAAAGCTATAGATTTAGTCATGCTAGAGGTTGTGATTCACTCTCATATCCCTTTCCGGCCCCACCTACACAAATGTGTACTGAAAAGACGTTTATTTAAAATTGAGTGGTTGTTATTTTTTCTGTTTGTCCTATTTCAGAGGACATACAAATCGTACGGATTCAAAACATACATTTATATGATTCTTAAATTCTAGTTATCACACACTGAAAGTTTCATTAAAATCCATCAACTTGGACCGTAAAGGTCTATATAATCGTGTGCTAAAAAAGTATTGTAGTGTGGCCTAAAATTACAACTGCGTGACGGATTTCATTGAAAAATCGTGCTTTTTGAAAATTTGTATTAACATTTTCACAAAAATGACAGCTTCCATCCAGATGTTTTTGCGTCATTATTGCATAATAGTGCAATAGAGCATTTTGAAGCAATTTCTTAAAATCTTTTAGACTTCTGCAAGATTTTCCTGCGAATGAATCGCACATCTTAATACAGAACTGATCTTAAGAAAAAAAAAATACCCATTTAAACGTTTCTCATAATTATATCCTTCAGCAATTCAATGCAAAGTAAAAATTATTAACGAAAGCCAAAACCACAACCATTAAACCTTTGAATAATAAAAATATAAAATTGTGCCAACAAATAAACAATCAACCAAACAAAGTGGCCGATAGCAGTTAAAATGCAAAGACAAAAAAACTGCAGCTGTTGGTAGGCCGTTTCTGCTGCAAACGAACTCCAACTGCAATATTATTTACAACCGGTATGAAAAGCATTTGTGGCACTCATGTTCATTAAATTTACATTTATTACAACCTGCCTTAATAATATCTCCTTCATGCAGGTACAAATTACAAAATACAGCCATTCCCCGTCATCCAAAAACATTAGCCAGCTCCTGGCCGGCCATTTATAAATTCACATGCTCTCTTTGTCCCTGCATGTAAAATTTGAAATAAACTCGGCACTTAAATATTTCATTGAGACATGCTTGAAATGAAATTAAAAATGGAAATTCATATGCGAATATTTACAATTTGGCACAATAACTAACTAAGTTGCATTACAATGTCTTAAATGATAAAGTATATGTATGACGATGGAGTCGAGCCCATTATACAAATAATTATGATGACGATGGAGTGGACAATGCTGACAATGCATTGTTAAAAAGTAATTATAATCAAAAATTTGTTGCTGGACTATTTCGATTAAAATAAAACTTAATTATTTTTTAATAATTTCAAGGCCAATAAGTATAATGTCTTTCTGTCGGTCTCATACTTTTTTAAAAGTCATTTGCTTCAGAGTTAAGCTGCCTTAAAAACTGAATGTCATAGTGATCAAAATGTGAAAAGAGTCGTATGAATTTATTGTACGAGACAAACGCACCGTATATGTGCTTCTTTAGTTCATTAATAAAACCTTCAAGATGTTGGTGGTAAACGTGTAGTCGTTATTTTTAATTTATTTATAAATTGGTTTAAGTGTGTTTCGGGGAAGTGGACAAAAAAAAGACTATAACATTATGTGTTGTAGAACAAATTATTATAACACCTAAATACAATTTACGATGTATTCTTAATTATAATAAAATAAAGTATAAAATTTCAACTACTTCTGTTAAAGTGCTATTATGCATAATTTTTATACACAAGGTCGTACTGGTATCGTATGTGTTATCTAATCATATAATTATAAAGCAGAAGTTGCCAGACTTTATTTTCCCATACACAATTTGCTAGTTCCCGTAGACCCCCTGCAATGATATATCTGCCCTATTCCTAAGATCGACAATAAATATGAGAATTACATCAGACTATGGTAATTTGTTCTTCGGCCTAATTCCAGTCACGAATGAATAGCTTTCGAAATTAAATAAATTGAGAATTTATTGATTAAATAATTAATTGATTATGATTAAATAATTCATTGATTATGATTAAATAATTAATTGATTATGATTAAATAATTAATTGAGTGACTGTGGTAAATTGACAATAAAATTCAAATTTTTTAACCGATTTTTTGGTTTATATCTTATTTTATTTTTAAGATATGTAGCTCTCAGGAAAATGTGCAAAATGTTGAATATATGTTTAATGTTTGTTTTAATTCCATTTTTAAACTAAAAAAATTTACGAATTTCGCACGAACAAAATTTCTTCTCCATCAATTTCTGAATAATTCAAAACGATAAGAGATAGAGAAAAAATATATTTAATTAAAATAAATGCAAGTTTGTTACACATCTTTTGGTGTTTTATTTTTGAAAATCGGATGACTTGTTCTCGAGTTAGCGTGAAGTATGTCTCCGTACCTGACGAATTTAGGGGAACAAATTTGCCACGCTGTTATAAAAAAAAGTCCTGACCTGATGGAAAAAAACCGAAAACGGATTTGAGTTTAGCGCATCAAAATTCATATACATAGTCCCCATAGTTTTATTTAAAGAAGAGACAAAAAATGATTTTTTGCTGAGCAGTGTTATAATTGTTATTAGAATTCAGAATTTTGCACGAATTTCAGTGTCCGTGTGAACATATTATAACGAAACTGCAGTTGTCTAAACAGAACAACCCTTTAGCAGCACCCTATGTCTTCACCACAGTTGCCATAATTGGTAGCATTTTCAACCAAAATTGGTAATATTTTTTAGGGTTGGTAACTTGGTAACTTTGTTTTTAAGGCTTGACAAACTATCAAATTATTGCTTATCTTTTATCATTTTTCAGCATTACTCAACACTGAGAAAAAAATCATTAAAAACAACTGTGGGAATGTGCGCCAAATTGTTCAACGGCGTAATATGCAAATGCCATTATGTTTGGTCAGCAAAAGATTATTTTAAATGACTGCAATATTAAATAATTTATTTAAATTAAATACGGAATTCGTAGCTATAATGAATTGAAATATTTATTTATGTTCTAAAATGAATTAAAACGTTTTATGTTATATTTTTTTATTAATAAAAGTTGTTGTTTTTATTATAACAAAAATAAAGATTTTTGTTTTTATAATAAACAAATTTTGGTATCTTTTTGGTAACATCTTCGGAAAATTTTGGTAGAAAATTTTTTTACCCAGTGGCAACCGTGGTCTTCACACCACAACTCACCACATTTAAAATTTTGCAAACTGGTCTATTTTTGAAATTTTTGCAAACTCAGTTTCTTATAAGAAAAATAGAATATTTCCGCACATCCTAGATATTGAATACTGTTTTCTGGCCACAGTGCAAAATAACTGTTTTATCGACTCGTTTGGCACATGCGAGTGTGTGCAAAAATACATGTTGAGATTTGTGTGATTGATGCTGTGTATTCAAATATCCTTGATGATGCTTTAGTGTGTAACATTTCTCACAGATGTCACTAGTATATCCGTGCTTTCTTTATGTTGCTTTTTATAAGGGTGAGTGTGTTTGCTGTGCATCTAGGTTTTTTTTGAGAACTTTGCATAAATTTTAAATTTTGTTTATACATTTTGTTTATACATTATAACTACATTATACATATGTTGCAGATACAAAGGTCAGTGTAAACAGCTTTTATTAGTTCATTCTAATTAAATATTATATAGTTTTAATTGGCTGAAATAAATCTGGAATTTTGAATTTTGAATTAAATTTTAGTATTAACTAGACTGAAAGTAAAGGCGAGATTATAATTTAAATGCATTTTATTCGTGCTGAATTCGTTGATTGTTGTGAGAGGGTTCATAATTAATTTTGAGATAAAATAAAACAAAAAGCAAAAAATTATTTAAAAAATTTTTAAAAAAAATTTTTTAAATGTTGTTTATATGTAATTTACAGGTAGCAGTAATAAAATCGGCTTTCGGTTTAATTAAATATGTTTTTATGTTTTAATTACTTTAGAGCAAATATATGTTAACCATTCATTACTTTTTGGTTTTCAATACATTTAAAAACATTATTACAGTTTTATTTTAATAATAATTTTTCAAGTTTGAAGTCTTTTTATATAAAAACTTTTTAAGATATTTCTTTTTTTTTCAATATTACGCCATGTTTTGTATTTCTTCAGGAAAATATAGCTTCTTTTTATTTTTTGTTTTAAGAATAATAAAAATTTAATAAAGCTATCAAAAAATCAAAAGTGTAGCGAAATATTCAAAAAATATAAATATTTAAAAAATTTTCTAAGCTTAAAATAATATTACTAAAATGATATTGAATGGTCAAGAATAAATAGAAATAAAAATTCACAGGAGCACGCAGGATTTCAAAATTGTTATTGGAGTTTGGCGCTATTGTATTCTAAGCACCACATCCTCTATCTAGTGTATTGTTTGTCATTTACGATGGCCACTACAAGTGCATCATTGTAATTAAAAATAACACTGTAAATGAATTTGATATATATTTGGTGACAAGCGCTTCACCCTAATTTGAGTACGATGAAACTTGTTTTCGAAATATACTATTACGTAACTCAAATATGACTTATTTATTGAATAAAATAAAAATTCAAAACTCCGCAATTATGTATATTGCCCTTAAGTAAGGATAAAGCTTTTGTAATCTGCTCAGTCGTTTTAAAAATAGTTTTTGTTTGGTAACAACTAAATAATTTTTTTGAAAGTTTTCGAAATTTCTGCTTTTTGAAACTGCATCTATATATATAAAAATAAGTTGTCCTATGTTCATCATTTTATAACTCGAGAACCACTCAACCGATATTCAAACGAGTACATGCGTTGGAAAGGTCTACTTTCACATCGAAAAATTTCTAGGAATACGCGTTATACGCACACTTTTATGATGGTGTGTTTTCCTTATATAAAATTTAATTATTTTTTTCTTATGAGGATTACATTTTGTCGGTGTAAGGCTCTGCTAGCTCGCTTCATTTGACTTATTTAATTTCAGCGTGTTTATTAATTGTCATTTAAGTTTACAGTGCAAGCATTGACAGTTTTTAATTGCTGATTTGTAATCTTTCAGTTAAAATTAAAATCTTTTGCATCAACAAAAAAAAAATGTTTAAATTATTCAACAATCAAGAAAATGTCTATTCTTTCTAGAAAACGTTAATTTTTAATACAAAGACGTAAACGTATATTATTGTATTGCCCATCAAGGCGGGCAGGGTTACTTTAGTAAAATATATAACAATTCAGTTAACTGAAAAAAATTATAGGTACCACTGGATTCACCGTACTCGCATTATGTTTACCACTTAGGTGCGCCGATTGTCGGTTGTTTCAACTAGCACAGTGCAGCACATTGTATTCAGAACAAATTTTTTGGTTGAATTTTTAATAATATTTCCGTAAAATATATTGAGCTGATGAGCCTCAAAGTGTTAGAATTTTATGTTCCGAACAGACATCGCTAACTGTTGTGAAATTTTAAATGTATTTCCTGTCTATAACTTAAATCTTGTCCACAAAAAATATGAAAAAGTTCCTAATATTCTGAACCAAAAGTTTTATATGGTCAAAGTTATACTACCATCAGGAAATAAAATTATCCAGAATGAAAACGTTAAACTAATTTTTATTTACATAATTAATTTGGGAAAGGTGGTTCAAAACGCGTTTCTTGTTATTTCAAATATTTCCACATTATTTTTTTCCAAAGCGAATTAAATAAAAGTAGGTTTCAACCTGACATTACTGGTTGACACCCAAACTATTTATAGATGCCCCACAGAGAGTACAAAAATTGAATAGGATCGAATAGGATTATTTTTGAGGTGTTGCTACAGCATGCAGCAATTGTTTGGCAACTTGTTGTGGTGGGAACTTTTTTGCATAGTTAGTTACTTTCAGAAAAACTAGAGCATGTCTGTGAATTCATGTTCATGTAAATTGATACATTTTCGAATAGAAATAGTAACATTGAAAAAATCCACTCTGCAACCCTTCATAACCGCTCGCTGCACAGAAGAGGTCCTTTAACAAATGTCACTATAATTTAATTAATTTATTGTCACCACTGATTGACTGCCTTTATTTGAAGCCTCTGGCGAAAATGTATGCTAAAATTTGCATACAAACGAAACTTGAAATTTGCATACATTTCGCACATAAATTGCGCATGTGCGAACTCATATTTTCCCTTTTGCGCACAGAAGAAATTAATTTTCACAGTTTGTCCCAAATACGCGCACCGTTGTAAACTTTTTTACCCTTTGACATTTAAATTTATGATCATATTTGCATCAATTGTATTCAAATGCAAATTTTCATTTTCACTTTTCCGTTCATTTTTTTAAGGAATAAAGGAGTGCCTGACATTTGATCGTTTCTCTAAGGGGCCCCATAATAAAACCAAAAGTGATCTATTGTTACAGAAAAATCCCTTCTTCCTTAGAATTTTTTTTTTCCAATTTATTTTATTTATTTACATTAATCATTTCTTCTAGCAGTTGATTCAAATCTTTTGAAATCGATTGTGAACGAATATATTTTTTTATTACTTTTTTTTTTGTAAAGAATTTGAATGCATAAAAATGTTTGTAGAACACCGGATAAAAGCAAAAGTGTAAACTAATTTACATATTTACTTGCTCTTAACGACGATCATCCCTTATGCCATTTAATAACTCCTTACTGAAGATCAGTAGATGTAAAAGAAATCTTTTGTTTGAAAAGAATAACTTTCTTCAAATTAAATTATGAATTCTTGCCTTGGACGAGAAAGGGTTGCTTCGTTAAGAACTTCTGTAAGAAAAAAAAGTAACGTCTATCTCACGGTAGTCGTGGTACATCTGCCTTTAAAATCAATTCAAATTATGTTCTATTCATTTTATATTTTTAAAAGACAATCAATGTGGTGTGTGAGTGAGTGTTACTTGTATGTTTTGCTGTATTTCAAATTCAAATTATGTGTGATTGTGTCCTTTTCTTCAATTCTTTTATTTTTTTTTTTTTTTGATTTACAATCTGCATATTTTTATTTACCTGTGAAAATAAATCTCGCGTCACATTTGCATACCACAATGTAAGAATATTATTTTCTTAACAAAGAATTGGAAAATGAAAAAATCAATACTTTCTGTGTTCGGTGTTAAGAAGAGGCAGGGATGTAGTCCTTAAGGCAGCATGTAGCCCAAGCCAATATAGTCAATTGCAAGTTGGAAATAAGGTGCATGTCTGCGCTGAGTAAAGTTGCTTGAGAATATTTCCCTCGGAATGTCTCGAATAGTAGGAAACCTATAAAAAGATCTTTACCATTTCTTTTTATTATATTTATTATAGATGGCCAATAATAAATGAATTGTTAGATGGAAAAAAGGTTCTGTCGAAAACCTGTCTTAGAATGCATGTTTCTATTGTATATATCAGATAAAGAATATCATGAATACAGATCATATACAAGTCCAAAATAGAGCTATTCTGTTTTGCTGTGCAAGTTAAAGATTGATTTTATGTTGTTCTCTTAGATATTGAACTAAATTCAATATTTCGAATCTCAGCCAATAAATCTTAATTGAATTTAAAATACAGCAAAAAAGGTGTCAACAAAGTATTTACATCTCAGGACCTTGTTCAGAAGAGTTTGTCAAAAGTTCTTTAAAACAAATTTCCACATCAGCCCACATCAGATTTGGTTTGCATGCAAAACGGTTTTGGACATGGGTTATCCGCAGTGTCCATTTGTCTTATAAATTGTTTATAATAAAAAATTATCTGAAAACTTATTTTGTGATGTCATCTTATTTATATAATTGATAACAAATTGTCACTGTATCGTCTTACCGATGACATGAATTAAACAGTAAAAATAAAACCACAACTATTATCAGACGTACTACTATATTTCCTCCCTCCTGTATCAAGTACTCGAAGTTCAGTGAAATTAAAACATTTTTGGAATTAAAGAGCTCAAATGTAAGTGAGATGAATTGAAGTCTTGTATAGATATATTGTATTATTAATTGGATTTTATGAATATGCCTCTGCAGTTAATACATCTTATTGATTTTGTCATTAAATAACAAACTCCATGTTCACATGGCTCGCATTTAAAATTGTATGCTGTGATATTTATGAAATATATCTAAAATTCTAAATTATAACCAAAAACAAACACATACATACACACTAAAATGAAACACACTACACATAAGAGTAACGCACACAAGGAAACACACAGAGCAGATAAGAAAAGGATAACACGACAAGAGTAATAACAAACATGACGATATACACTTCTACTTGAAAACACCAAAAACAAATAACAACAATACACACTGACTAATATACTTACGCGTAAGCACGCATTCGAAAACATAGAAAGTAAGCAGAAGAGGAGGAAAAGTGTACACATGCACGCATCTAATACACAATTTGCATATATTTATCCATCAAATTGATGGATGCTGCCGCCACTGCTGCTACCATTAGTTTGAAATTTATTTTTAAAACGAAACACTTTTTGTTCTTGAAGCAGCAGCTTAAAACTATTGTTACTTTTATTTATTAATGGTTAACTATTTCAATCATTTATTACTAAAATTTAAAATTATATGAATATTATGTTGTTCTGATTTATTAGTAACTATGGATCTTATGGAGAACTGCATTCGCTAGCTATTGACTATCGAATATATAATCTATCGAACACAGTTTTGCTTACAAATTTAATATTCTCGTTTTTGTAAAATTATTCATATAATAATAATAATATTATTCCATGCATCATCGGTTTACAAAATATAACATTACAGAAAACTTTTCGCAATATGGAGTCATTAATACCAAACCAAATTGTAGACGCTTCCATCAAAGCGAATCACTTTAAAGGTGCTGTTGTTAACACAGCCAAGGTAACTAGTTCTTCATCTGTCTTCTCAGTACTATACCATCCTTTCTAGTTCCGTGGCAATGCTCTGCATATGTAGGGATCATCCCCTGATTGCTGGTCCGAATTAAAAAAAAATTAAAAACATTTTTTTAACTTCCCGCTGAGAAAATTAAATATTAAAAAAATCTGGAAGTTATTGGAAGACGTTTTGAGATCCTAGGAAGCTTTCTTGACCAACTGAATCACTTTAGAAAAGAGTTCTATCAAACTTAGGATTGTAACCAGTAGATTTCGAAGATTCTCAAAAAGTTAAAAAAGAATTGTTCAAAAAAGGTTTTTTTTTTTAAATAGTTTTTGAACGTCTTTAGTGATATATTTCATAGACAAATCAGCCCTTGCCATTGAAAAACTACCCCCGTGCCAAATTTGCTTGATGCGTTCGTGAGATATCGTGATCGAAAAAAATTCGAAAAGTAATTTTTTTAATCCCGAAATTATATGTCTGCTTCATTAGTGTCTTCGTACGGGGGAATTAGATGATTTATCCCAACGTTATAGCGGTTCCAATTCATAGAAAATTTAAATTTGAGAGAACCCTTTGAAACGCGACTAGTTTAGTTCGCTTCGGTCCAGACATTCAAAAGCTATGAGAGGGTCACATACATACAGACATACTGACATCCTCTCAGGAGTAGTCAGAAAAGCTTTTTAGGAAGTCGATCTGGCAAAAACTCGATGCTTTCAGAGCGGGGTAAAACAATTAAAATCCCGATTTTTTTTTGATTATCAGTTCTCTTAGCGGGAAGCTAAAAACACACATTTTATTTTTATATATAATTTTTCATTCAATTCCTTTCAGCTTCTGTTGCAACCTTATCAAAATGTATTTTGTGTTTAAACTTTAAAGTAGAAGTACTAAGCAGCAAAAATTGAGGTTTTCCATAAGTTTTGCTTGCAATTCGCACACACGACATCGCATCCTTAAGGAATGGAAGGGTGTCTACGCGAAAAAGCTTCGCATACAATCAAGGATATGCAAAATCAACCCATTTTTAAAACAACCACCATTCCAATTGAATGTTAAGGACTCGATGACAAAGACTGTGATAAAAATGTTTAAATTTGAAATATGTATGTATGAATTTTGTAAAATTCATTTTCGTTTTATTCCATTTGTGCTGCTCGTGACGCAGAGACCTCAAGTCTCGCGGGTATTCCAAAGCTGCTGATGAAGGCAAATACTTCTAGACGTCTTTCCATAGTGAATTTTGAAATAATCGTACTTTAGTGCTGTTTTATATTAAGCGTCTCTTTCTGTGGAAATTCGTGCATTAAATTTGAATTTGGGAATCTTTTTAATTTATTTGATTCATTTTTCGATTTTGAAAATTCCAGTTATTTTTACGATATGATCATTTTCATTCCTTGCGATGCTATTCAATTGTTTGTGTTTGGTGTGCCAGATATTGACACAGATATTGCCGTTCCAAAATACAAGTTTATGAGGAACTACCCATACATATGTACATGCTCAGCTCTATCATAAACTCAGGATGTTACCAACGGATACATTTTTACTTTGACAATTTATCTAAGAAAACAAGTAACAACATTATTGTCACTGCTTTTGCGTTGTGGGGCTGTACAACAGACATACAGCATTAACATTTTCTCTATAACACAATATATTTCATGGAAATGTTATTATTGCTGCCGTTATTTTTTTATATGCTTTCTTTGGCTGATAACAAATAACATATAGTTTTCTCCAAGAATTACTTTAAATTTTGAACAGTTGAAAATGTGCATCAATGGGAATGAAATAATAAACGGGTACACGCCTGTCATGGCATTCCATAAACTTTGAAAATTGAAGGGCGATCTCAATCAAAACAAACTCTTTCGTAGATATATGTATTTTAAATTTAAAAATTTTAAATCGTTTATTCTAGAGTTAATGTCGACGCCGTTTCAACGCCGAAAAAGTTGAAATAGATTGAACTTTTACGGCGTTGCAACGCGTTGAGATTAACTGCTCTCATACAATTTCATACGATTCAACTTTTTTTTGACATTTGACGCCGTCGACGACGTCGACATTAACTCTAGCATTAAAAATTAATTTTTTTGGTATATTAAATTGAATTAAGATTCATAGGCTAATTGTTCGAAATTTGTTTTTAAATCTCAGAAAGACATGATAAATATTCCACGGCACAAAGGCAAGTCAACATCAGTTTTTGTTATTCAACTTACACAGCAGAGCAGAACAGCTGTTTTCGAAAGCCGCAAGACCTTCATCATCAGTGCTCATGTGTATTTGTGTTTGTCACCACTTATTAGGTGGCTTAGTTGAATGGGATAACAGTTCCTATTTAAACAAATTTTATTTTGAAAAAGAATCCGAGAACTGTATCAACCTGATGTTAACATGTTATTGTTTTAATACCCGTGTTACCGTTTGATTATTTTTCTTCATGTCCCATTTTTTTTTTTGGATTTGCATAAATTCTTCGTTACCACTTTAAACTGAGTTTAATAAAAATGTAAGTGTACTTGTATATTCAAACCGCCGTATGTTTGATATTCGAGACGCCACACTTTTTGTGAATTTGTACAAAAAAGCAATTCGCATCGCAAACTTTACATAAATTGCATGCATATGGCTGAAGTATGTATGTAGCATTATTAAAAGGACTCAGAAACTTTATATGTCATAAGTCTAATATGAAAACTTTTAAAGAAGATGAGTCAGCAAGCACTCTTTGTGTATTAGTGGCCAGATTTGCTTAGTATCAGAACGTTAGATGTGTATATGCTTTGACTATGAATTATGAATTTAGAACCCAAATTACTTTCGTTAAAGCACATTATTTACTCTGGTGTGAGTCACTCACATGGCTGCTAACTTTCCAGGCTTGGAATAATACGGTGGCCATTGCTGATTGAGTAGATAGATTACTTCGATATAAAGGCACATAAATATTTCAGCGATGGTAAACAATTTTACAAAAATAACAACTACGTTATATTCGAACGGGCCGAATTTCTGTGTTCAATTTTAAAACTCTATTTTGACAAAGTGGCTCCGGGAAGATCCGTTGGTGAGACATTCCACCTTTGTCGTCAAATCTTAAAAAGTAAATTTTTCGAGTAATTACGTGTAGAAAAAAATTCGTTTTGATGGGGACATTTTGGGGGCAAAGGTTTGAAGAGCTGTAGGGCAGAGGAAGATCAGAGAAAATCTCAGTTTCGCCATAAAAACTTTAAAATTTAATTTTTAAGGAATGCAGGCATGTAAATAAATAAATATTTACACCATTTCTCCATATGTGACCTGCTCCACGGAAAGGGAGCTCTGCGCCGAAAAGAAGTTATTGAGAAAAACGCGCTTTAAAAAGCGCTTCGTTTTTCCGTGATTTGCGCATGCTTATGCAACTCTCCCTTCAACCTGATCATCTGGCGATGTATTTCGACTCTCTGGTACTTTGTACGATGTTCACTATGCAGTGTTGCCTTTATAAAAATTATTTCAATGTTTTGGATTAAAGCCGATAGAATTCTGTTTATATCACATTTTTAAATTTTTTCATTAATTATGTTCATCTTTATAGGTGATTGGTAAAAAAAACTAAAAGAAACTTGCGGTTTGCGGCATTTGAAAGAGCGTTTTTTTCCTATAAGAATCACTCAAAAAGTAAAAAAAAAATTTCGGTGCAGAGGTCACTTTTCGTGGAGCAGGTCACATGTAGTATCTTATGTTAACGCCTACTGAAGGGAGCGGTGTTCCAAAAATGGATTAAAAGTATATCATTTGCTTGAGAAAATTACAAAAAAAAACTTGAAAAAATTTGTTGTTTTTTAGGGCTTAGTTTAGTTCCTCTTAGGGGAACTTTTTTCTCTCTAGCCCGATTTAGCCCATTTACGTGCTTTACCTTGTGTTATCCTTCAAAATTTATTTATACTAAATTTCAAGGATCTGGCTCTTTTGGTTTGGACTGAATCGTGATTTCCACAGACGGACGGATGGATCGTCTTGGATTTCGTTACTGATCAAGAATATATCGTCCCCTCAATATAACAATAGCGTATAATTTTTTTGGTGTTTTGAGAAAATCAAGTTTAAAGTTTTTGTCAAATCGGATGTCTAATAAAACCTCAATATCGCGGTAAATAAATATTCTTCATATTAGATTTTTCGACGAATACATAATACCGCTTCTTGTCTTTAAATTGACCAATTTTTTTTTTACCCTAGGCATCCTTTAAGACTATAATTATGTCATTTAAAGCGCAAGTCCTCCATATAGGCTATTTTATTTTTCAAGGAATTCGTATGATGTATCTGATACACTATTTTATTTTGTATGGTATTTACGCTGTTTTATTCACTAATTTTACGGTATTTTTATTAAAATACTTGATCTCAAAAATATCAATTTGTAACATTATAAAACAGTGATTACTATTGCAAAGCAGCTCTGAGTCAGTTAACATCAAGCCTCGTTGGCAATTATTTTTTAAGTACAGCCAGACCACTGATTGTTTACTCTCTTTCGAGAGTTTTGCGTCTCACTGGCACTAGTTAATTTCAACACCTCAGATAACTGTACAGTTCTTCAGTCACAGTAACGGAAGAAACTACGGGTTAATAACATCGCCGGCATATGGTCTTAGTCACCCCGTCGGAATCTGTGCACCAAATACTTTGCAAATTTACTTTGTAAAGTATTTCAACATACAAATACAAACACAAAACAGTGATTAATTCATAGTTTTGTTAATTCAGTGGCACATATTCATTACTTTCCAATTATAAACAAAAATTTATGGCAAATTAAGGTACACATTGCGTAAATCAAAAATAACTAGAAATTAATTCGTCTTCTTTTTTTTCCTCTGCTACATCTGGCTCATCTAAACAATTACGCTTCTTTCCACCTTGTAAATTAAAAAAATGACTGCGAGCCACAAGGAATTGCTTTCTTTTTGCACAAATTTTGGAGATCATGCAGCTTATGTGGGGTATAGAAATGGTCGGAATGAAACTATTGCTCAAACAATAGTGTATATTATTATAAGCTATTTTATGAGTTAAAGTTTTCATAAATTGTATTTTTTTCTACAGGCTAAAATGGAGTATAATGCGTATACACTATTATTTTTTTAACAACTTTGGAGTGGCAATTTCAAGTAAAATAGCGCATATGAGCTTACACACTTATTGAAGGAAAATTTTGAACAATAAATTATACACTATTTTTTCCAACGACATTTGGACCCACTTTTTGGAAGTAGAATTTGACGAAATTTTGACCAGACATAAAATCACTTATGGATATTCTAAATATGCAATAAAAAATGATAGCGTATGAGCACATACGCTATTGTTATATTGAGGGGACGATATATACTTTATGAAGTCTTAGAAGGATATTTCGCTGCGCTACACACGGAATGACAAAGTGAATATACCTTCCATTTCTTTTTTGGAGGGTATAAAAAAGAAAAATTTGGGGTATTCGCACAATGTCTTGTTGCCATAATATTTTATGATTTTAGAACAGTTTTTGTTGTGCTGCATCATAAAATAATAAGACTTTTTAAAAAATGTTTAACATTGTGCCATGAAATATCTCTAAAAATCTACTTCAAACGGCTAAAACTTTTTAGCCGACTTGACTATAGTATATATTAGCCGCCGTTACTTATATATGATACAAGGATAAAACAGTATTTTACTTGTATTTTTGTAATATAAAAAAATGAATTAAACCGCAAATTATAAAAATATACAAGTGAAAAATTTTGCCTCCTAAACTTTTCTTCTTTCTTTAACTTTGTGCGTAGACAAAAGCTGGGATGGATTTCCTAATAGTTTTTTAAGGCTGACTATTCTAAATATCGTGATTTTATTTGTTGCAATAGTGAAAAAAAAATTATATTGTTTTACTTACTTTTTAAAAATTTTCTTCAAATAATTTACAAGAAAATGTGATTTTTTTATGATCACTCAAGAATCGATTTATTTATTTTTTTATTATTTCAAGGTATTACTTAAGAAATATTACATACATATTATTTTCATCATGTGAAGAAAATTACAAATAGAAATATTTGCTTAAGAATAAGATAATCGACCCGAGTTGTAAAAGGGGAGCTACAAAAATTTATTGCTTTCAAGCTGAAGATAGTCAAAAGTGTGTGTTTAAGAATTGTGGTACATAAAAGCAACATAAAGATTGAAACAGAAAACCTTTTTTCTTTGTAACAAAAATAAAAAAATTAAATTTAAATATTTATTTTATCATGAATTCATTTACATAAAGTGTTAATTATATCGGTATTAAAAGAAGAGAGAAAATCAATAAGTTTTGCATAAACTGTATAAAATTTCAAAGCAATATAAATTTTATGGAAGTGTCTGACGCACACTACTTATGACTATGGCATAATTAAGATAATTTTAAACTCAAAATGAATATCAATTCAGGAAAATAGTTGTAAGGAAAAGAGCTTTAAATTTCTGTTTTCTCACCGCAGTTTCGCGAGTCATCTACTCGGTCCAACGATGTGTGCAATTCTGATTGGTGCACACATAGTACAATCTCATTTCCTCTTCAGCGCGACGAGTTTGGGCCTGGAAAAAGACAGACTCGCGATGACCACACTTTGGGCACTCGTGATCTTCGGTGCGTGGTAGAGTTGGATCCGATATGACGTCTGGGCAAATGTGTGTCAATTCATCAATTTCGTGCATAATTTTGTTCACATAAATGCAGTTGGAATCGGCTTCCTGGCGATAGTCGCAATTACGACAGGCATACATGAGCACCTTGTTTTCTTTGTCCTCTTTAGGATACAACATGTTGTTACATTCCTGGCAAAAACGTATGCCCACGTATCCGGGCCCTTCATTAGAAGCAGCCTCAAATGCTAATGACATTTTGTTTTGATTTTATTTCTTTTCTGCTTCCAGTTAATTGTTATATTTTTATATATTTTGTTGTGGATGTTTCCACCTCTGCCAGAAAAACGATGCTACTCAAGGACAATGACTTTGTGTATCTTTGTTTGTATGTTTCTTTGCTTTAACTTCAATGAGTCTGCAGCGTTACTGTCAGCCTTGAACTTGAAACCTACTTAATTTAACTGTTGCTTAATTGAGTTTGTTTTTGGACTCTGCTGCTACTATTACTACTTCAACTACCTCGCACAGATACAAAACAGCAGGTTGTTACGTCATTAAAAATCTCCGACTGCCTGTATTTACAACAATTTTGTTGCTGTTGCTGTTGTTGCTGTTCCTCACTGGGCTTTTACTAACGTTGCCTGTCTGGAATGTTGAGGATGGTCTGTAATGAAAATGAAAAAGAAAAAAATATGGTTTTAGTAGTGTTTTTAATTTGTACTCCCTGTTTTCTTTGTCTGTGTGTTAATTTTTGCGTTTCACTATTTCAAATTGTTCCTGTTAATAAATACTCAGCCACAAGTCCTTACATACACAATCAAATGGGCAAAATAATTAGAGAAATTTTTAAAGAATGTGTATGTATTCAAGTACAACAAAAATTTATGTCTAAATATCAAATAATAAAATGGGGTGGGAGAAAACGGCAAATACATTTTCCTATACTCATTCATATAAAAGTCCTAAAGAGAACATTGAATACATACAGCCAGAAAGAGAGGCACACGTTTTACCACAGTTTTAGGAGAGAAAGAATACGAGTGATTGTTGTCCTTTATGCTTTAAGAATTTTTCTTCAAATTTTACCTTAAAGGTATTTTTTCGTTTTACTATACGCCCATGCGCATTGGCTAATACCAAGAGGCAATTTGCTAGCGCTTCCCCTTTAACACAACGAAATAACATAAAATGGTATTTAAAAATAAAAGAAAACAAATTGGCAAAATTGCACAAGTATGGCGGTGTATACAAGTATGTGTAAATGAAAATCAAATGCTGAGCAGATACTGTTGAAATATAAAGGATGGAAATAAAATTTTCACAGTAATGGCTGAAGTAGCAGATATAATAGAGCATTTGATATTACAGATTTTTCAATGTGATATTACGTACGAAATAGCACAAGGCAGATATTCAAAAAGTTATTTTAAAAATAGTACCAAGAATATTTAATATTTTCTTTGTTGCTTTATGGGCTCCTGTTTTTGAATATTACCTCATAATAATTAATTTTGTGTTTTCAAAATACGAGTATCCACATACTATACCAAAACCAGCTACTTTTACACTCTTCGTAGTGATTCCAGTCCAGGGGTTATGTGATCGATTCTCTCTGACAACACCTGAAGTAACTGGCAACCAAACAAAAACCCTGGGCCAATATATTGAAAAATTTATTTTTTAAGCTGAAACAAATTGATTTTTTTTTTCTGTTTTGTATAGAAAATTTTGGAAGATCAAAATTTCTTTTCGGTATAGCGTGCCAGCTAGTTCATTATATATGATTTGCAAAAAAAAAAAAAAATATATATATATATATATATGTATATACATATATATATATATATATATATATATATATATGTATATATATATATATATATATATATATATATATATATATATATATATATATATATATATATATATATAGATGCGAATTGCACGCAAAGAGAAAAAAGTACCAATTTTCCCTTTCTATGTCTGATTTAAGCATGGAGCATTTTCCTACTCACTGAGAGAAACGTGATATTAGAATAAAAAAATTTGAAGAAAATGAGTAGTTTAAAACGCCAAAGGGAGCCTTAATGGTTGATATGAGTTTGAAATTGCTTTACTGTTGAAATTTAACGAATTTTCTAACATCCCATACACACGTACAATAATCTACCATAAACCCTTCAAGCATTCCATACAGACTACATGCATTCACATATACACATACATACACATGTAAATATATTTATCTATTTTTTTTTTTTTTCTTGGCAAGAAATGAAAAGGAAACAAGGCGTAACGGGTTAACGCCATGAAGCTTCTTCTTACAAAGACGCAAATATCTTCTATTGGATAAGAGTCGTCAGGAGGGGGGAAAATATGCAAGAGGACTAAGAAAACGAGAGACATACAAGACTGAATACAGTAAGTAATATTTGCTGAATAAATTTCCAATTTGCATATTTAGATTTAAGTACACACATACATACATGCACACATATGAATGTATGTGTATATGTAAACACGCACACAGTGTATGGTTTTATGGTTCCGTATGATTATATTTAAACAGACAAAAATATATGAATGTATTTGTCTGTTTAAACATGTGTTTATGCCTTTCATGCAGTTGCCAAGAACAACCAGATGAGAGTATATTTATTCAAAATTCAAAGTTTTTGTTATTGTTATTATTTTTTACAATTTACTCAAAATATATTGCATATAACATTCATTCATTCAAAATTTAATATATACACGAATAGAATTTTTATATTCTTAAAATAATTTCCTTAAATATTGCTCATATAATTTAAAATCATGATTATATATTTTATTGTACAAAATATTTATCTACTAAATAGAATTTTCATTTAATTTTTATTCGGTAATTAGGCGTTTTTCCAAAGCTAAGCTAACAAATTTCTTGCAACTGTCAATAATTATCTAGTTTGAGACACGAAATACTCCCGAAATTTATCATTACATTTCAAATTTGAAAGAAATCACGCTGTGATATTTTAAACATAAGTTTTTGTGTTATTAACGTATGACTCTTTCCGTATTTTTTATACCGGCCAACAGGAATTTAACATTTTTTTTCTTCTGTTCATTTTATTTGCTAATGGATTGTAAGTAGAAAATAAATTTCCGAAAAAAAATATTAGGTACACGAAAATAATACCAAAGATTTCAGAAATTTGTGAAAAATCGTTAAACTTGAAGTTCGAAATTAATATTTGTGAAAAATCTCTCCGATTTGTTTTTTGTGAGAAGTAATACTGGGAGTAACTGCTGCTTTCTGGGCAAAGGATTATTGTGGACTAGTTTGGTGGTAAAATGTGAAAGAGTGCAAAATTTCTAAAATGTTTACTTTAATTTTGTTTTTGTGATTCATATTTAGAGAGCCAAAGCAAGATGTGTGTATCAATTATGGCGTTCCATCCATAACCATTTTTTTATTTTGTCGACAAAGAAGGCCCCTGTGATGTACTATAGCCCAAAAGCGTATAAATTGCTGACATAAAACGAACAAAGAAAGTGATTCCCACAATTCTCGACGAAATTTTTCAAACTCCTATAATTAGGATTTTTCAGTATTTGCTCTGTGTTTTAAAATATTCCCTACAATACATATCGCTCCTTTATTGCAATATAGTCATATCTCAAAAAATTCGTATTTTTAATTATTTAAACAAAAGTGCTCTTCCGTACAATTTGCATTAGTAAAAAAAAAAAAAAATTCAGCATTATATCTCAAGCTGAACCGAAGTTATAGCAAAAATATTTTGTGTAATCGTATCTGAAAGCGTACATTTGAAAATCTTTAATCGTATTTTTCTCAGTGCGAACTTTTTTTGAGGTATGTTGCAATAAAGGAGCGATATTACCTTTTAAATAATTATTTTTTCTGCAAAAACAGGGACATTTTAACTTAAAAAATTGTACGAATAACTTTAAAACAGTTTTAACTGAGTAATTTTTTTTATATATTGAATATTTTTTTTTATATTAAAAATTTTGTTTTCATCTTTTTCAGCTAATCGATTGAAATTTGACGTCTCTATTAGCAAAACTGTGGACCAAGGTAAGTAAAAAGTTAAAACTAAAATTTTGCTAGTCGAATATTTGCTGAATAAGTTTCCAATTTGCATATTTAGATTTAAGTACACACATACATACATGCACACATATGCATGTAAACACTCACACAGTGTATGGTTTTATGATTCCGTATGATTATATTTAAACAGACAAAAATATATGAATGTATTTGTCTGTTTAAACATGTGTTTATGCCTTTCATGCAGTTGCCAAGAACAACCAGCTGAGAGTATATTTATTCAAAATTCAAAGTTTTTGTTATTATTATTATTTTTTACAATTTACTCAAAATATGTTACATATAACATTCATTCCGTCAAAATTTAATATATACCCGAAACTAAACTGTAAGCGGAAGCACATACACATTCCAGTCTATTTTTTTGCTCTTGGATAGGATAAACTGCCTGCAAAAAATCGTTTACATATTTAAGCTATTAGCTTGGCTTAGGCTTGAATTTGCCACAACAACAAAGTGACATACTTTGACATATTTTTTTTAAGCTCAACAACACCTGCCTAAAAGTTTCATAACATATTATTAGAAACTGTCTACTCGTTTAGAAACAGCATAATTGTTTCATTTCTTTTTCAAAATCCTCCACTGTACAATTATTAAAACAAGGGCATTATAAACCACCTCCGAATGATTCACCTTCAAGTGAAATACATATCTAATACCGAATTCCGAAAAGTATAAAAGTAACATGTAACACGAAAAAAACAAGCAATTGCATTCCTTTGGTCTTATGCGGACCATGACATGTTACACTGTCTTTACAAGGCTAAACAGTCTCACCGGTAAATGTAATGCAGAAAAACTACCTGAGAATTATTTTTTTAAACCAGGCTTATATTACAATTATATCCGAAATCCAATAGCGACGTCGGGATGGCAGAAACCGCAGCAAGGGAAGTTCATCATCGAGGATCGCTATGGAATTTTATAGTTATATTTTCTGGTTTTATTGATTTATTTTGCAATGTATTTTTAATAAGAGAAGTCCAAAGGAATGTTAAATATTTAACATTCCTACGAAAAATATTTACATAAAATTAAAGGGTGTGTAATACTTTTACAGCGATTAGCACGGAAACACAAGAAAAGCAGAGCATCAAAAACAACAACAGAATAACTTAATGATAATGAGCTAAATAATAATAACGAGGCCAAACAATAACATTTATGTACAGCATCAGCCAGCCAAAAAACAACGACATGGTTATGCATTCAGCCATATTAACAAGCAACCAATGTTACCTTGACCTTGAAACCTACATTTTTAAATAATAAATTCGTTAGCAAAAGCAATAACAACAACACAGCGAAAAACCAGAAATATACTATATAACCTCATTATCATCGTTATCAACAGCAACAGCAGCAACAGCTAGAGCATCCCCGTCATTATTATCATCATCAGCAGGAGCCATGAGCAACGGCAAGCAGTAACTAAAGACAGAGAAAGTCATTATTTCATCAACAAATGAGCCCAACCACTCATTCATTTACTCAACTACTACAACTAACTACCAACTGCCAGCCAACCAACCAACCAACCATCCTTTTTAGCCAGCCAGCCAGCCAGCCAAGGCATGCCGAAAAAAAGGAATATTAATGCGAGAAAAAACACAAGTGAAACATTACAATTTCTGCTCATTACACAGGGACGAGATACGAAATAGCATTAACAAATTGTACCAATAGATATGAAATTTTTTAAATATATAATTGGGAAGCATTGATTCTGAATGATGGTATTTTATAAGATTTATCGCTTCTAAAGTGCTATAAATGATTTTATGAGTCACAAATGGCTCAAACAACTTTCCCGACATTCTCAGAAATCGAAAGCGAACTCTTAACAATTGTGGACTATAAACTTATTTACGACCGACACTCAGGATATGGACCGTGATCATGGAATACAGTGTGAAAAAGTGTTAAGAGGACAGATGCAAAACGATGATTTATTTTTTATTGCTTCAAATTTCTCAGGCAAGAAAATAGGTCAATCGAGCATAATCTATTTCCACTAGGAGTACCACCGTCCGATATCCCACTGTGCCAAAGTTTTGAAAAAGGCTGGGAAGATCATAACACTGTCTCGTTTTACAACTACACTAATTTATATAATCATGACGTATTGTTATTAGTAGCCTCTAGTTGCTTAATTGTCAAACGCCCGTATTAAGGACTGAATATTCATTCTATAGAATTAACCTGTTGTGATGCTATGACTTTAAATATTTCTAAATATCGGCACCAAAAATATTAATTTGCTTCCATTTGTACCGCTAACTTCAAAAGGGCAAACCGAGCTGCAGTCCTGGTCTATTTTATTTAATAATTTATTGCCATACCACATTTGCCTGAATTTGGGGAAATTCATTAGCCCATTCATACACTCATCCCATCGCCCTTAGCATGCTGCTACCACCACTACAAACCAATTGTAAAAAGTTGCATTTGAATGTTGCTCTGCTGTTTCGGCATTCTTTCTAATTTACATCAGCTGCAAATGCTCTCATTATCATTTATTCATTTCATTTCGTTCATTCCCGTTCATTATGAGCAAAATAAAATGAAGGGAATGAATAAAAATAACAAAATTTCACACATCTAAACCCTCCACATTTAGCAAAAGGATGCCAAAGGAGGTAAAAGATGCTGCCTGCCTGGCATTAAAAAAAAGTACTATTATATTGCGGCAACCGCGTTTTACGCTTTAGTTGTTTTGTTTTTATTATTTCAAACTTTATTTCATTTGTATTTCTACTCATCAAGTTTTTGTAGAAAAGATACACTAACGAAGCGAATGTATGAATTTGCAGTTTTTAGCATTTTACTTCCACATGCCAGCCACTCACTCATTTACCAGGAGAGATGGAAAATAGCAGAAATAAAAAGTAAATTTTTTTACTATTTTTTTTAATATATACATATATATTTTTTTATTTTAATGAAAACTGAAATTGAAACAAAACAACCAACGAAATGCCAAATGCAAGGGAAGAAAAAATTGCGATAAATTATAAGAAATAAAAAAGCGCGCAAATTGCGCTTAAAATGAAATTGCAGAGAAATAAATAATACGAGAAAAAGCACAACTACGAGCCACATTTTCCATTATGACAGAAGCTTGGAAAAACAAATTAAACAGAAAATATTCCCTCATTGCAGCAGACATTATAATTGTCGAGTCTGAAACAGAAATTTACAATTTAAATGCTTCCACACGAAAGTATGTCACTTAGCATTCTTTTATGCTTCGCGGAGTACAACAAATTCATATTTGTTACGGTTATCCTGGTCGTAAGGAAATCGATAAAATGTTAAAATTCTTGCCGCAATATAAAGTGCGGTCGCTTAATTTCGATTAAGTTGGCGACACCCGTACAATTACGAAATATGTATCTGCACGGATTTCGACCGTACGGAAAGGTTCAAAAGATAAATAATCTTTTCTTTTTTTATATACATATATTAACAGACAAGATAATTTTTTATTCGTTGTACGAGTATATTAAACTAATATTTAGGTAAAAATAATTTTGATACAAAATTAACGCCACAGGTTACTGGTGGAAATTAAGGATATATGGCCATGCCAGGATCAAGTGTCAATTAGGCTTTATACAGAGGAGATTTTTCTGTTTACATGATGTCTCAACCGAGCTGAGACAATGTGTCTAAAGTCTTAATTTCATTAAGGCCTGAAGGGAATAAAATAGAAACAGCAAACGACATGAGAGATATAATCATGAATCAGAAATAATCCTCTTTTATTCTGTAACTATTTGTCGGAGTCACGTCAACACAATAACAAAAATAGATTATTTCTGCACTTATTTTCATAAGCAAATGATAATTTCTATATTCAATGCATTTTAGAGGTTGTTAGAAGTAGTTAATTATTGTCCAGTTTATTATTGTCTATTTTTTATGTTATCTTGACTTGACATACACAAATAGTTACAGAATAAGGAGGCATCGACTCTGGCATAATATTAAGACAGTTTGCTCTAACGTAGCCATTGTATTTCCGACTGAAATTAGTTTTACACTTGTAGCAGCTTACTGATACATACGAGTATGTCCGAGTTAAAGTGGGAAACTCTCATGGCTGGACGAACGTTCGGTCAACAGCATAGTTATCTGGATCAATTGACAACGTTAAAAAATTGCGTATAACTTAATGACCACGTTTTCGTGGGTGTAAGTGTAATTAAAGTGTAAGGCTACTCTTCTAAAGATACAGCACAATTTTTAAAGTTTTCCTAAATTTTAAAGACGAAAAGCATTTTACGAATGCACATGTTCATAGACTCCACAAAAATTATCTTTTACAGTACATTTAAAAATTTGTTTTATTTCAAAACTGTTTAAAATGACGTCACATTCACCCACAATCGCTGCCGCGGCAGTGTACTATGGTTTATATGATTTAAAAACATGCTAAAATGGATTTGGGACTTTTGCAATTTTTGTAAATATATATATATATATATATATATATATATATATATATATATATATATATATATATATATATTTTAAATTGTTTTCATATATAAAACCAAACGAGTTTCTATGTACGAATGGGTGGCACTCGTAATTCTATTATGTGAAGTCTGATATGATAAGCCTAGGCAGAATTCGTTCGGTAGTAGATTGGGGCGTCAAGGAAAATTTGCTGTGTTTTTCCCTTCGTTGTTAGTGTTAATATTTTTGTAAAGTAAGTGTACTCGTTTATGTACATATACCCAAGATAACACGTGTCATTTCCATTTTCAAACTACCAGTGCCCGTAATTTTCCATTTTTTAATGTTGTGTTCTTATTGTTGGTACGTATTTGTAATATTATATTGTATATATCATTGTGGCGTATGTAGATTTTTCACGCTTCCGGCAAGAGTTTTGGCAATATGTAATTTAATTTTTTTTGTTTGTTAATGGCAGACTCTAGAAAAGAAGTTTACAGCCTGCCACATTTGAAATGGTGGAAATTTTGAATAGTATTATGAAGGTAGGGTGTTATGCTACACACCTGCATACATATTCACAATTTGCTGAAACATACAGACACATACAAATCTACAAACGAGTATGCAGCAGTTACATAACAAGAAATGTATCAGTTTGAAGATAGAACCATTTCACACTATCAGTAATAATATTGTACAATATCATACAAAAGTGTGTAAAATATACGAATTACAGTGGCTAATAAAAGTAAAATTATTATGATCGAAAGAAGATTTTTATATGAAATATTTTTGTAGTATTTAAAATCGCATTTAAATTTTTTTGTTTCTAATTTTATTTACCAAACAATTTAATTTAATTGAGACAATATATCGATTTTGAAACGCTTAATTTAATTTAATAAAAATTATAATCTTTGGCTATCATTCAGTACTGAAGCATAAATTTTCTATAAAATTTTAAATCGTGCAAAAATTTTGTATTTCTTGTAAAAAATGTATTCCCAAAAATAAATTTTCTTCAAGAGAAGTTGGAATAATTTCAATTCCTAAAGGATTCCTATAAATAACATCGCGGTTTGTTCACAAATTTAAGAAAAAATTTCAATAATTTTGATTCGGTTTCTAAAGTTGGCACACCAAAAGGACTACAATAAGATTTTTTTTTGTATTATATAGACAATTTAATTTTATTTTTTATTTTATTTTACTAATTATTTTTGCATTTGATGGACGACTCATGTGCTACAGAAAATTATTCCTTAAGGTCTGATGTAAAATTTTTGGCTTTGCCTTGTACTCCTCTTGCTTAACAGTAAAAAACGTAAAAAACTCCTTTAACATCTTTAGACAACGGTCCTGCGGTTGTGCGCCACCCTGTATATAAGAACTACGTAACTAAATATTTGTGTTTGAAAAAAAATATACGAAAATGTGTTTGTTGGAGAAATATTTCGTGCAAAGCAGCACGAAAAAAGAGTTTCTTTACTCGAACCTGAAGATTTTGGAGGTGTATCGAAAATTTCAAAAACAGATTCTTTCTGCAGTCCACAATATCTGTAAGAAAAATAATATCAGATACGTGGTGTTTGCCAATGAGAAAAAATGCCACTCACAACACAATTTTTTATGGAAATAAATAGTTTGTAATGGTTGTGAAAAACGGCAAAACGTAGAAAAACAACATGACATTCATGCTAAATGGAGAAATTTTAAAAATTTCTAAGGTTAAGCGGCTGCCTCAGCTGGTTTTGTGGACATTTCCGGGCAATATTTTTAGGATGACATATGCTGATGAAACTAAAGGGAAACGTAAAAATTAAGTGCTTTATTTTTTCTCACTGTTCATTGTTTTGTCACCCACTGTATTCAAATTCCTGAAACTTTGTGGATGCATAGTATTATACTGTACGTGTGTACTTGTCTACATACATAATAAATAAAACCGTGCAAGCCGTGTACTAATTTGTATTTTATTTTTTTTCGTCTAAATAAGAGTTATTGGCAGGATGGGGGGCAATTGCCACAGAAACTTCTTTAGAAAATAATGAAATAACCTACAAAATCGAAATGGCTGCGTGTGTGTGCATGTGTGTGTGTATGCATGTGTGTGTATGAGTGTTGTCTTTAATTTTTCACAGAAATAGGATATGTTTTAGTGACTTATGTCACTTGGAGAAAATCCATCAAATGTTAAAAATTTACGACGTTTTCTGAAATGTGATCTGTTTTGTTATTGATGCCAAAATTTTCTTTTCTTTTTATACTTAAAATTGCAAAAAGAAGCACATAAAAATAAAAGAGATAAATAAATAAATATTGATGCGAGTGCTTCGTATAGAAAAAAAAATAAAATAAATTTTGCATTCCTGGTAATGGCATCACACTTCAATTGAGTTAGTAATGCTTTGACAAAAAATTAGAAAAAATGCTTTCTGTTCTTGTTTTTTTTTTCGTGCTTAAGCCCGAACAACACACGCCATTTTTATTTTCTTTCTTCCTTTACTTTCACAGTTAAAATCGATGACTTGAGACACGTATGTTCTCTGTTTAAACGTATCAATCACAAATTAATGAGATGTGAGTAAGACTATATTTAGTACATTTGATAGCAGTGATGTGCAAAATTATAGCTACTTCTTCTGCTTCAAATAACTGCTAATTATTTATTAACATAAAAAGAACAATACCTAACAATTGATTTACAATTTTCTTCTGAACCATGAACAAACTGAACTTCTCACTTGTTTATAAGTTCGGAAATAGTCACTTGTCTAGTAAGATTGTCAGAGACATGCAGTCTTCGTCATATGATCACTTTATTGCCTTCTTTTTTGTGATGTACTATTCTAGATCTTAACTTGAATCCAACGATGATACTGCAGTATAGGGTTAATTTATATTATATTGCGATAAATGATTCTGCAATAGTCTTGTTATAGGGTCGTGCAGTATTTTTGATAAAACTTAATTTTCATGTATAAGAAATGAGCATGAAAAACAGGTAAAGATTGTATGGCCAGAAAGTTTAAACTTCCTTGATCAGATTCTCAGTAAAACTTTGCAGAGGTAACAATATTTATATTTATGTCACCACTACTGTATTTAGTGTATAGTTAGTTGGCAGTGTACAAGTGTATATGTTCTAGAAAGGTAAATATGCAAATTGGTTTTCCTTATTTGCCAACTCAAATTTGGGAGTCCTTTTGTCATCTACAAACATATAAATTATTCTCTGTGGGTGCTCTTTGTGTATGGGAGTACCACCGACTTTAAGCGTATGCATATTATTTTATTTCATTCAACAGCATACATACATTAACTTTTTTAAAACGAAATTATACAATCCATCATTTTGTATTTTTGCAAGTCGAATTCTAAATTTCATTGCTTACTTGTGTGCACGTCGTATGTACATACGTCTATACATACATACGTATAGAAATGTCTTTTTTTCTGAGTTCTGTACGAAGTGATAGAAGTTATATTTAAAAAAAATCATGTAAAAGTAATTTGAGGAAAACCTATGAGTTTGCTCATAGATTTAACGTGTTATAGACTTTGGCAATTTTCTCCAACAATATATTTATTATGCTGCAATATTCAGGTATAGTTGGAAGATATATAATTTAGTTATTTATTTATATTTTGTATCGGAAATATCAACTATACATTCAATTAAGATTTTTCTTGCAATCTCCGAACGGGCCAGTTAAAACAGAGTTGACTTTAATGATGTCAAAAGCCAGTGTTGTTTAATACTAACTAACGCACATCCTCACGATCACCAATTCTAGGGTGGTAGTGGTATCGAAAGAGCTTGATACTAGCAGTGTGGAAATTTATTGCGGTGCTCGCATAGAAGAAAATAAGCATGCAAGTGCCTTCGTGTCTTGGCAGGGTATATGCTTTTATTTCTCTTCTTGACTCTGATTTACAATTATTATAAAGGATTTCAGATAGAATTCTTTCTTTAGTATATCTTGACACTTTCAACATTGAATTGTTCACAAAAAATTTCTAGATTTCTGGCCTATTTTATCTCCATAAGTATGAGTTCATGTAGGAGTGAAATTTTTCTATTATTCTTGGCATGGACTTCTATATATATATATATATATATATATATATATATATATATATATATATATATATTTAAGGATTAGTTTAAAAACAATTATCATAAATAAAACACAATTTGCAATTATTAAAATAATATTTAATTCATTTGATCCATACAAATTTTACTCATTCATTACATACAGATTTATATGCAATAAGTATCTCTGAAAGCAAACGCCAAAACAATTTCTGAATTACTTTTGCCATGAGATTGACGTTAGTTTCCATTATGCAAGGGCGCTTTAATGAACTGCTTGACTTTTAACTTATAGTAAATGCCTACAGGTATTTTTAAGCTGTCAAAAGGTACTACTCGGTTGACTTTTGAGGGAGGTGTCACGTTAACGTGGTGGCTCAACGCAGAGTGCAAGTGTGAGCCAATAGACATATCACATGACTCCGTAGCTTAAATTTTGAATAGTAGCTGCTGCATTTTTTGCGAGTCGAAAGCAATGCTAAGGACCAGTTTTCATTATAAAAGAAACCTGAAATAAGGCTACAAGTTCCCCTCTTCCAGAATCACATATGTACTAATAAATGGAATGCTTAATTTTTCTTTTGAGCAAATGTTACAATTATTTATTTGTTATATTGTGTGTCTATTTAGTTTGCTTACAGCCTTGTAGTAATTTTTTTTTCTAGTTTCTAAATACATTTGACTTTTCAAGCATAATTAGTGTTCTTCTATTAGAAATAATTTCTACCTTTTCCCACTTCAATTGTTAACTTTAAAATTTCTTTTAAAGAATTTGCTGTAAAATCTAAATTCGTATGCATATATTTTCTAATCAAAATAAGAATTCCTTTTCTTGCATGGCTTTTTTTTATTAAACCATTTTATGTTCAATCAAACTAAATGGCAAAATGTCTTTTATTATTCAGATCACAAAATTTTATGACAATCACGCATCAAAATAGCATTCATCAGGAACAGCAAAGGAAAAACAGATAAAAAAAAATTAACAAGAAAAGAGTATAAAAAATGGCAACAGAAAAAGAAAAATTCTAACAAAGGATAAAGGATACAGACACACATACACAAAGAAACCAATACACTTCGCTTAGCAAATCAATAATAGAAAGGAGGGAGGATGTGTGGGGGTAATTTTTATACAACGCACTTCTATGTGGTGAAATTTCACTTTATTTGCAACCTTTTTTTGCCTGAATGAAAAATTGTGTTCTTTATTTCTGTTTGATTTTTTTTTGCCAAAAAAGAATTTTCCCAAAAAGGGTCGAATGTCAATTGATTTGATTTCGAATATGTATATTTTGATAGAATTGAAAGAGTACATACACATACACTATTGGTGATATGTTGGTGTGTTGGTGCATTTCATCATGTGTGGAAAAATACACATATATTTATTTGTATGTACATGGATACATACATATGAACATTCATGTTCTGTATGTATGTTATTTCAGGAATCATGTTCGCACATATTTTGCTTTTTTAAGTTTTGTCGCCATTTATATTGATGAGAGACAATACTTTAGCACAAAAATGGCGTAGCTTTAATAGTTATTAGAAATAAACGCGTTTTGGGCGAAATTGGGTAAATTTTTTTTTTTGCTTAAATGCATGCGACTTAAGCTTTTTCGGAAGCTTCTTCGCATTTGAAACTCCTTTCAATACTCAGTTATTAGAAATAAACGCCTTTTGGGCAAAATTGGGTAAAATTGTGTTTCAACCAAAAAATTGATTTTTAGCAAAGGGGTTAGCCTTTGCTAAAAAATTGGCAAACATTTTTTTTTTCTTAAATGCATGCCATTTGAGATTTTTCGGAAGCTTCTTCGCATTTGAAACTCCTTTCAATACTCAGTTATTAGAAATAAACGCCTTTTGGGCAAAATTGGGTAAAATTGTGTTTCAACCAAAAAATTGATTTTTAGCAAAGGGGTTAGCCTTTGCTAAAAAATTGGCAAAAAATTTTTTTTCTTAAATGCATGCCATTTGAGATTTTTCGGAAGCTTCTTCGCATTTGAAACTCCTTTCAATACTCAGTTGTTAGAAATAAACGCCTTTTGGGCAAAATTGGGTAAAATTGTGTTTCAACCAAAAAATTGATTTTTAGCAAAGGGGTTAGCCTTTGCTAAAAAATTGGCAAAAAATTTTTTTTTCTTAAATGCATGCCATTTGAGATTTTTCGGAAGCTTCTTCGCATTTGAAACTCCTTTCAATACTCAGTTATTAGAAATAAACGCCTTTTGGGCAAAATTGGGTAAAATTGTGTTTCAACCAAAAAATTGATTTTTAGCAAAGGGGTTAGCCTTTGCTAAAAAATTGGCAAAAAATTTTTTTTTCTTAAATGCATGCCATTTGAGATTTTTCGGAAGCTTCTTCGCATTTGAAACTCCTTTCAATACTCAGTTGTTAGAAATGAACGCCTTTTGGGCAAAATTGGGTAAAATTGTGTTTCAACCAAAAAATTGATTTTTAGCAAAGGGGTTAGTTAGCCTTTTTCTAAAAAATTGGTCAAAAATTTTTTTTGCTTAAATGCATGCCATTTGAGATTTTTCGGAAGCTTCTTCGCATTTGAAACTCCTTTCAATACTCAGTTGTTAGAAATAAACGCCTTTTGGGCAAAATTGGGTAAAATTGTGTTTCAACCAAAAAATTGATTTTTAGCAAAGGGGTTAGCCTTTGCTAAAAAATTGGCAAAAATTTTTTTTTCTTAAATGCATGCCATTTGAGATTTTTCGGAAGCTTCTTCGCATTTGAAACTCCTTTCAATACTCAGTTATTAGAAATAAACGCCTTTTGGGCAAAATTGGGTAAAATTGTGTTTCAACCAAAAAATTGATTTCTAGCAAAGGGGTTGTTAGCCTTTGCTAAAAAATTGGCAAAAATTTTTTTTTTCTTAAATGCATGCCATTTGAGATTTTTCGGAAGCTTCTTCGCATTTGAAACTCCTTTCAATACTCAGTTGTTAGAAATAAACGCCTTTTGGGCAAAATTGGGTAAAATTGTGTTTCAACCAAAAAATTGATTTTTAGCCTTTGCTAAAAAATTGGCAAAAAATTTTTTTTTCTTAAATGCATGCCATTTGAGATTTTTCGGAAGCTTCTTCGCATTTGAAACTCCTTTCAATACTCAGTTGTTAGAAATAAACGCCTTTTGGGCAAAATTGGGTAAAATTGTGTTTCAACCAAAAAATTGATTTTTAGCAAAGGGGTTGTTAGCCTTTGCTAAAAAATTGGCAAAAAATTTTTTTTTCTTAAATGCATGCCATTTGAGATTTTTCGGAAGCTTCTTCGCATTTGAAACTCCTTTCAATACTCAGTTGTTAGAAATAAACGCCTTTTGGGCAAAATTGGGTAAAATTGTGTTTCAACCAAAAAATTGATTTTTAGCAAAGGGGTTGTTAGTCTTTGCTAAAAAATTTGCAAAAAATTTTTTTTTCTTAAATGCATGCCATTTGAGATTTTTCGGAAGCTTCTTCGCATTTGAAACTCCTTTCAATACTCAGTTGTTAGAAATAAACGCCTTTTGGGCAAAATTGGGTAAAATTGTGTTTCAACCAAAAAATTGATTTTTAGCAAAGGGGTTGTTAGCCTTTGCTAAAAAATTGGCAAAAAATTTTTTTTTCTTAAATGCATGCCATTTGAGATTTTTCGGAAGCTTCTTCGCATTTGAAACTCCTTTCAATACTCAGTTGTTAGAAATAAACGCCTTTTGGGCAAAATTGGGTAAAATTGTGTTTCAACCAAAAAATTGATTTCTAGCAAAGGGGTTAGCCTTTGCTAAAAAATTGGCAAAAATTTTTTTTTTCTTAAATGCATGCCATTTGAGATTTTTCGGAAGCTTCTTCGCATTTGAAACTCCTTTCAATACTCAGTTGTTAGAAATAAACGCCTTTTGGGCAAAATTGGGTAAAATTGTGTTTCAACCAAAAAATTGATTTTTAGCCTTTGCTAAAAAATTGGGAAAAAATTTTTTTTTCTTAAATGCATGCCATTTGAGATTTTTCGGAAGCTTCTTCGCATTTGAAACTCCTTTCAATACTCAGTTGTTAGAAATAAACGCCTTTTGGGCAAAATTGGGTAAAATTGTGTTTCAACCAAAAAATTGATTTTTAGCAAAGGGGTTAGCCTTTGCTAAAAAATTGGCAAAAAATTTTTTTTTCTTAAATGCATGCCATTTGAGATTTTTCGGAAGCTTCTTCGCATTTGAAACTCCTTTCAATACTCAGTTGTTAGAAATAAACGCCTTTTGGGCAAAATTGGGTAAAATTGTGTTTCAACCAAAAAATTGATTTTTAGCAAAGGGGTTAGCCTTTCCTAAAAAATTGGTCAAAAATTTTTTTTGCTTAAATTCATGCGACTTAAGCTTTTTCGGAAGCTTCTTCGCATTTGAAACTCCTTTCAATACTCAGTTGTTAGAAATAAACGCCTTTTGGGCAAAATTGGGTAAAATTGTGTTTCAACCAAAAAATTGATTTTTAGCAAAGGGGTTGTTAGCCTTTGCTAAAAAATTGGCAAAAAATTTTTTTTTCTTAAATGCATGCCATTTGAGATTTTTCGGAAGCTTCTTCGCATTTGAAACTCCTTTCAATACTCAGTTGTTAGAAATAAACGCCTTTTGGGCAAAATTGGGTAAAATTGTGTTTCAACCAAAAAATTGATTATTAGGAAAGGGGTTAGTTATTAGTTAGCCTTTCCTAAAAAATTGGTAAAAAATTTTTTTTGCTTAAATGCATGCGACTTAAGCTTTTTCGGAAGCTTCTTCGCATTTGAAACTCCTTTCAATACTCAGTTATTAGAAATAAACGCCTTTTGGGCAAAATTGGGTAAAATTGTGTTTCAACCAAAAATTTGATTTTTAGCAAAGGGGTTAGCCTTTCCTAAAAAATTGGTCAAAAATTTCTTTTGCTTAAATGCATGCGACTTAAGCTTTTTCGGAAGCTTCTTCGCATTTGAAACTCCTTTCAATACTCAGTTATTAGAAATAAACGCCTTTTGGGCAAAATTGGGTAAAATTGTGTTTCAACCAAAAATTTGATTTTTAGCAAAGGGGTTAGCCTTTCCTAAAAAATTGGTCAAAAATTTTTTTTGCTTAAATGCATGCGACTTAAGCTTTTTCGGAAGCTTCTTCGCATTTGAAACTCCTTTCAATACTCAGTTATTAGAAATAAACGCCTTTTGGGCAAAATTGAGTAAAATTGTGTTTCAACCAAAAATTTGATTTTTAGCAAAGGGAAGCTTTTTCGGAAGCTTCTTCGCATTTGAAACTCCTTTCAATACTCAGTTATTAGAAATAAACGCTTTTTGGGCAAAATTGGGTAAAATTGTGTTTCAACCAAAAATTTGATTTTTAGCAAAGGGGTTAGCCTTTCCTAAAAAATTGGTCAAAAATTTTTTTTGCTTAAATGCATGCGACTTAAGCTTTTTCGGAAGCTTCTTCGCATTTGAAACTCCTTTCAATGCTCAGTTATTAGAAATAAACGCCTTTTGGGCAAAATTGGGTAAAATTGTGTTTCAACCAAAAATTTGATTTTTAGCAAAGGGGTTAGCCTTTCCTAAAAAATTGGTCAAAAATTTCTTTTGCTTAAATGCATGCGACTTAAGCTTTTTCGGAAGCTTCTTCGCATTTGAAACTCCTTTCAATACTCAGTTATTAGAAATAAACGCCTTTTGGGCAAAATTGGGTAAAATTGTGTTTCAACCAAAAATTTGATTTTTAGCAAAGGGGTTAGCCTTTCCTAAAAAATTGGTCAAAAATTTTTTTTGCTTAAATGCATGCGACTTAAGCTTTTTCGGAAGCTTCTTCGCATTTGAAACTCCTTTCAATGCTCAGTTATTAGAAATAAACGCCTTTTGGGCAAAATTGGGTAAAATTGTGTTTCAACCAAAAATTTGATTTTTAGCAAAGGGGTTAGCCTTTCCTAAAAAATTGGTCAAAAATTTCTTTTGCTTAAATGCATGCGACTTAAGCTTTTTCGGAAGCTTCTTCGCATTTGAAACTCCTTTCAATACTCAGTTATTAGAAATAAACGCCTTTTGGGCAAAATTGGGTAAAATTGTGTTTCAACCAAAAATTTGATTTTTAGCAAAGGGGTTAGCCTTTCCTAAAAAATTGGTCAAAAATTTTTTTTGCTTAAATGCATGCGACTTAAGCTTTTTCGGAAGCTTCTTCGCATTTGAAACTCCTTTCAATACTCAGTTATTAGAAATAAACGCCTTTTGGGCAAAATTGGGTAAAATTGTGTTTCAACCAAAAATTTGATTTTTAGCAAAGGGGTTAGCCTTTCCTAAAAAATTGGTCAAAAATTTTTTTTGCTTAAATGCATGCGACTTAAGCTTTTTCGGAAGCTTCTTCGCATTTGAAACTCCTTTCAATACTCAGTTATTAGAAATAAACGCCTTTTGGGCAAAATTGGGTAAAATTGTGTTTCAACCAAAAATTTGATTTTTAGCAAAGGGGTTAGCCTTTCCTAAAAAATTGGTCAAAAATTTTTTTTACTTAAATGCATGCGACTTAAGCTTTTTCGGAAGCTTCTTCGCATTTGAAACTCCTTTCAATACTCAGTTATTAGAAATAAACGCCTTTTGGGCAAAATTGGGTAAAATTGTGTTTCAACCAAAAATTTGATTTTTAGCAAAGGGGTTAGCCTTTCCTAAAAAATTGGTCAAAAATTTTTTTTGCTTAAATGCATGCGACTTAAGCTTTTTCGGAAGCTTCTTCGCATTTGAAACTCCTTTCAATACTCAGTTATTAGAAATAAACGCCTTTTGGGCAAAATTGGGTAAAATTGTGTTTCAACCAAAAATTTGATTTTTAGCAAAGGGGTTAGCCTTTCCTAAAAAATTGGTCAAAAATTTTTTTTGCTTAAATGCATGCGACTTAAGCTTTTTCGGAAGCTTCTTCGCATTTGAAACTCCTTTCAATACTCAGTTATTAGAAATAAACGCCTTTTGGGCAAAATTGGGTAAAATTGTGTTTCAACCAAAAATTTGATTTTTAGCAAAGGGGTTAGCCTTTCCTAAAAAATTGGTCAAAAATTTTTTTTGCTTAAATGCATGCGACTTAAGCTTTTTCGGAAGCTTCTTCGCATTTGAAACTCCTTTCAATACTCAGTTATTAGAAATAAACGCCTTTTGGGCAAAATTGGGTAAAATTGTGTTTCAACCAAAAATTTGATTTTTAGCAAAGGGGTTAGCCTTTCCTAAAAAATTGGTCAAAAATTTTTTTTGCTTAAATGCATGCGACTTAAGCTTTTTCGGAAGCTTCTTCGCATTTGAAACTCCTTTCAATACTCAGTTATTAGAAATAAACGCCTTTTGGGCAAAATTGGGTAAAATTGTGTTTCAACCAAAAATTTGATTTTTAGCAAAGGGGTTAGCCTTTCCTAAAAAATTGGTCAAAAATTTTTTTTGCTTAAATGCATGCGACTTAAGCCTTTTCGGAAGCTTCTTCGCATTTGAAACTCCTTTCAATACTCAGTTATTAGAAATAAACGCCTTTTGGGCAAAATTGGGTAAAATTGTGTTTCAACCAAAAATTTGATTTTTAGCAAAGGGGTTAGCCTTTCCTAAAAAATTGGTCAAAAATTTTTTTTGCTTAAATGCATGCGACTTAAGCTTTTTCGGAAGCTTCTTCGCATTTGAAACTCCTTTCAATACTCAGTTATTAGAAATAAACGCCTTTTGGGCAAAATTGGGTAAAATTGTGTTTCAACCAAAAATTTGATTTTTTGCAAAGGGGTTAGCCTTTCCTAAAAAATTGGTCAAAAATTTTTTTTGCTTAAATGCATGCGACTTAAGCTTTTTCGGAAGCTTCTTCGCATTTGAAACTCCTTTCAATACTCAGTTATTAGAAATAAAGGCCTTTTGGGCAAAATTGGGTAAAATTGTGTTTCAACCAAAAATTTGATTTTTAGCAAAGGGGTTAGCCTTTCCTAAAAAATTGGTCAAAAATTTTTTTTGCTTAAATGCATGCGACTTAAGCTTTTTCGGAAGCTTCTTCGCATTTGAAACTCCTTTCAATACTCAGTTATTAGAAATAAACGCCTTTTGGGCAAAATTGGGTAAAATTGTGTTTCAACCAAAAATTTGATTTTTTGCAAAGGGGTTAGCCTTTCCTAAAAAATTGGTCAAAAATTTTTTTTGCTTAAATGCATGCGACTTAAGCTTTTTCGGAAGCTTCTTCGCATTTGAAACTCCTTTCAATACTCAGTTATTAGAAATAAACGCCTTTTGGGCAAAATTGGGTAAAATTGTGTTTCAACCAAAAATTTGATTTTTAGCAAAGGGGTTAGCCTTTCCTAAAAAATTGGTCAAAAATTTTTTTTGCTTAAATGCATGCGACTTAAGCTTTTTCGGAAGCTTCTTCGCATTTGAAACTCCTTTCAATACTCAGTTATTAGAAATAAACGCCTTTTGGGCAAAATTGGGTAAAATTGTGTTTCAACCAAAAATTTGATTTTTAGCAAAGGGGTTAGCCTTTCCTAAAAAATTGGTCAAAAATTTTTTTTGCTTAAATGCATGCGACTTAAGCTTTTTCGGAAGCTTCTTCGCATTTGAAACTCCTTTCAATACTCAGTTATTAGAAATAAACGCCTTTTGGGCAAAATTGGGTAAAATTGTGTTTCAACCAAAAATTTGATTTTTAGCAAAGGGGTTAGCCTTTCCTAAAAAATTGGTCAAAAATTTTTTTTGCTTAAATGCATGCGACTTAAGCTTTTTCGGAAGCTTCTTCGCATTTGAAACTCCTTTCAATACTCAGTTATTAGAAATAAACGCCTTTTGGGCAAAATTGGGTAAAATTGTGTTTCAACCAAAAATTTGATTTTTAGCAAAGGGGTTAGCCTTTCCTAAAAAATTGGTCAAAAATTTTTTTTGCTTAAATGCATGCGACTTAAGCTTTTTCGGAAGCTTCTTCGCATTTGAAACTCCTTTCAATACTCAGTTATTAGAAATAAACGCCTTTTGGGCAAAATTGGGTAAAATTGTGTTTCAACCAAAAATTTGATTTTTAGCAAAGGGGTTAGCCTTTCCTAAAAAATTGGTCAAAAATTTTTTTTGCTTAAATGCATGCGACTTAAGCTTTTTCGGAAGCTTCTTCGCATTTGAAACTCCTTTCAATACTCAGTTATTAGAAATAAACGCCTTTTGGGCAAAATTGGGTAAAATTGTGTTTCAACCAAAAATTTGATTTTTAGCAAAGGGGTTAGCCTTTCCTAAAAAATTGGTCAAAAATTTTTTTTGCTTAAATGCATGCGACTTAAGCTTTTTCGGAAGCTTCTTCGCATTTGAAACTCCTTTCAATACTCAGTTATTAGAAATAAACGCCTTTTGGGCAAAATTGGGTAAAATTGTGTTTCAACCAAAAATTTGATTTTTAGCAAAGGGGTTTTTTTTTGCTTAAATGCATGCGACTTAAGCTTTTTCGGAAGCTTCTTCGCATTTGAAACTCCTTTCAATACTCAGTTATTAGAAATAAACGCCTTTTGGGCAAAATTGGGTAAAATTGTGTTTCAACCAAAAATTTGATTTTTAGCAAAGGGGTTAGCCTTTCCTAAAAAATTGGTCAAACATTTTTTTTGCTTAAATGCATGCGACTTAAGCTTTTTCGGAAGCTTCTTCGCATTTGAAACTCCTTTCAATACTCAGTTATTAGAAATAAACGCCTTTTGGGCAAAATTGGGTAAAATTGTGTTTCAACCAAAAATTTGATTTTTAGCAAAGGGGTTAGCCTTTCCTAAAAAATTGGTCAAAAATTTTTTTTGCTTAAATGCATGCGACTTAAGCTTTTTCGGAAGCTTCTTCGCATTTGAAACTCCTTTCAATACTCAGTTATTAGAAATAAACGCCTTTTGGGCAAAATTGGGTAAAATTGTGTTTCAACCAAAAATTTGATTTTTAGCAAAGGGGTTTTTTTTTGCTTAAATGCATGCGACTTAAGCTTTTTCGGAAGCTTCTTCGCATTTGAAACTCCTTTCAATATTCAGTTATTAGAAATAAACGCCTTTTGGGCAAAATTGGGTAAAATTGTGTTTCAACCAAAAATTTGATTTTTAGCAAAGGGGTTAGCCTTTCCTAAAAAATTGGTCAAAAATTTTTTTTGCTTAAATGCATGCGACTTAAGCTTTTTCGGAAGCTTCTTCGCATTTGAAACTCCTTTCAATACTCAGTTATTAGAAATAAACGCCTTTTGGGCAAAATTGGGTAAAATTGTGTTTCAACCAAAAATTTGATTTTTAGCAAAGGGGTTTTTTTTGCTTAAATGCATGCGACTTAAGCTTTTTCGGAAGCTTCTTCGCATTTGAAACTCCTTTCAATACTCAGTTATTAGAAATAAACGCCTTTTGGGCAAAATTGGGTAAAATTGTGTTTCAACCAAAAATTTGATTTTTAGCAAAGGGGTTAGCCTTTCCTAAAAAATTGGTCAAAAATTTTTTTTGCTTAAATGCATGCGACTTAAGCTTTTTCGGAAGCTTCTTCGCATTTGAAACTCCTTTCAATACTCAGTTATTAGAAATAAACGCCTTTTGGGCAAAATTGGGTAAAATTGTGTTTCAACCAAAAATTTGATTTTTAGCAAAGGGGTTTTTTTTGCTTAAATGCATGCGACTTAAGCTTTTTCGGAAGCTTCTTCGCATTTGAAACTCCTTTCAATACTCAGTTATTAGAAATAAACGCCTTTTGGGCAAAATTGGGTAAAATTGTGTTTCAACCAAAAATTTGATTTTTAGCAAAGGGGTTTTTTTTGCTTAAATGCATGCGACTTAAGCTTTTTCGGAAGCTTCTTCGCATTTGAAACTCCTTTCAATACTCAGTTATTAGAAATAAACGCCTTTTGGGCAAAATTGGGTAAAATTGTGTTTCAACCAAAAATTTGATTTTTAGCAAAGGGGTTTTTTTTGCTTAAATGCATGCGACTTAAGCTTTTTCGGAAGCTTCTTCGCATTTGAAACTCCTTTCAATACTCAGTTATTAGAAATAAACGCCTTTTGGGCAAAATTGGGTAAAATTGTGTTTCAACCAAAAATTTGATTTTTAGCAAAGGGGTTAGCCTTTCCTAAAAAATTGGTCAAAAATTTTTTTTGCTTAAATGCATGCGACTTAAGCTTTTTCGGAAGCTTCTTCGCATTTGAAACTCCTTTCAATACTCAGTTATTAGAAATAAACGCCTTTTGGGCAAAATTGGGTAAAATTGTGTTTCAACCAAAAATTTGATTTTTAGCAAAGGGGTTTTTTTTGCTTAAATGCATGCGACTTAAGCTTTTTCGGAAGCTTCTTCGCATTTGAAACTCCTTTCAATACTCAGTTATTAGAAATAAACGCCTTTTGGGCAAAATTGGGTAAAATTGTGTTTCAACCAAAAATTTGATTTTTAGCAAAGGGGTTAGCCTTTCCTAACAAATTGGTCAAACATTTTTTTTGCTTAAATGCATGCGACTTAAGCTTTTTCGGAAGCTTCTTCGCATTTGAAACTCCTTTCAATACTCAGTTATTAGAAATAAACGCCTTTTGGGCAAAATTGGGTAAAATTGTGTTTCAACCAAAAATTTGATTTTTAGCAAAGGGGTTTTTTTTGCTTAAATGCATGCGACTTAAGCTTTTTCGGAAGCTTCTTCGCATTTGAAACTCCTTTCAATACTCAGTTATTAGAAATAAACGCCTTTTGGGCAAAATTGGGTAAAATTGTGTTTCAACCAAAAATTTGATTTTTAGCAAAGGGGTTAGCCTTTCCTAAAAAATTGGTCAAAAATTTTTTTTGCTTAAATGCATGCGACTTAAGCTTTTTCGGAAGCTTCTTCGCATTTGAAACTCCTTTCAATACTCAGTTATTAGAAATAAACGCCTTTTGGGCAAAATTGGGTAAAATTGTGTTTCAACCAAAAATTTGATTTTTAGCAAAGGGGTTTTTTTTGCTTAAATGCATGCGACTTAAGCTTTTTCGGAAGCTTCTTCGCATTTGAAACTCCTTTCAATACTCAGTTATTAGAAATAAACGCCTTTTGGGCAAAATTGGGTAAAATTGTGTTTCAACCAAAAATTTGATTTTTAGCAAAGGGGTTAGCCTTTCCTAAAAAATTGGTCAAAAATTTTTTTTGCTTAAATGCATGCGACTTAAGCTTTTTCGGAAGCTTCTTCGCATTTGAAACTCCTTTCAATACTCAGTTATTAGAAATAAACGCCTTTTGGGCAAAATTGGGTAAAATTGTGTTTCAACCAAAAATTTGATTTTTAGCAAAGGGGTTAGTTAGCCTTTCCTAAAAAATTGGTCAAAAATTTTTTTTGCTTAAATGCATGCGACTTAAGCTTTTTCGGAAGCTTCTTCGCATTTGAAACTCCTTTCAATACTCAGTTATTAGAAATAAACGCCTTTTGGGCAAAATTGGGTAAAATTGTGTTTCAACCAAAAATTTGATTTTTAGCAAAGGGGTTAGTTAGCCTTTCCTAAAAAATTGGTCAAAAATTTTTTTTGCTTAAATGCATGCGACTTAAGCTTTTTCGGAAGCTTCTTCGCATTTGAAACTCCTTTCAATACTCAGTTATTAGAAATAAACGCCTTTTGGGCAAAATTGGGTAAAATTGTGTTTCAACCAAAAATTTGATTTTTAGCAAAGGGGTTTTTTTTGCTTAAATGCATGCGACTTAAGCTTTTTCGGAAGCTTCTTCGCATTTGAAACTCCTTTCAATACTCAGTTATTAGAAATAAACGCCTTTTGGGCAAAATTGGGTAAAATTGTGTTTCAACCAAAAATTTGATTTTTAGCAAAGGGGTTAGCCTTTCCTAAAAAATTGGTCAAAAATTTTTTTTGCTTAAATGCATGCGACTTAAGCTTTTTCGGAAGCTTCTTCGCATTTGAAACTCCTTTCAATACTCAGTTATTAGAAATAAACGCCTTTTGGGCAAAATTGGGTAAAATTGTGTTTCAACCAAAAATTTGATTTTTAGCAAAGGGGTTAGTTAGCCTTTCCTAAAAAATTGGTCAAAAATTTTTTTTGCTTAAATGCATGCGACTTAAGCTTTTTCGGAAGCTTCTTCGCATTTGAAACTCCTTTCAATACTCAGTTATTAGAAATAAACGCCTTTTGGGCAAAATTGGGTAAAATTGTGTTTCAACCAAAAATTTGATTTTTAGCAAAGGGGTTAGCCTTTCCTAAAAAATTGGTCAAAAATTTTTTTTGCTTAAATGCATGCGACTTAAGCTTTTTCGGAAGCTTCTTCGCATTTGAAACTCCTTTCAATACTCAGTTATTAGAAATAAACGCCTTTTGGGCAAAATTGGGTAAAATTGTGTTTCAACCAAAAATTTGATTTTTAGCAAAGGGGTTAGTTAGCCTTTCCTAAAAAATTGGTCAAAAATTTTTTTTGCTTAAATGCATGCGACTTAAGCTTTTTCGGAAGCTTCTTCGCATTTGAAACTCCTTTCAATACTCAGTTATTAGAAATAAACGCCTTTTGGGCAAAATTGGGTAAAATTGTGTTTCAACCAAAAATTTGATTTTTAGCAAAGGGGTTAGTTAGCCTTTCCTAAAAAATTGGTCAAAAATTTTTTTTGCTTAAATGCATGCGACTTAAGCTTTTTCGGAAGCTTCTTCGCATTTGAAACTCCTTTCAATACTCAGTTATTAGAAATAAACGCCTTTTGGGCAAAATTGGGTAAAATTGTGTTTCAACCAAAAATTTGATTTTTAGCAAAGGGGTTAGCCTTTCCTAAAAAATTGGTCAAAAATTTTTTTTGCTTAAATGCATGCGACTTAAGCTTTTTCGGAAGCTTCTTCGCATTTGAAACTCCTTTCAATACTCAGTTATTAGAAATAAACGCCTTTTGGGCAAAATTGGGTAAAATTGTGTTTCAACCAAAAATTTGATTTTTAGCAAAGGGGTTAGCCTTTCCTAAAAAATTGGTCAAAAATTTTTTTTGCTTAAATGCATGCGACTTAAGCTTTTTCGGAAGCTTCTTCGCATTTGAAACTCCTTTCAATACTCAGTTATTAGAAATAAACGCCTTTTGGGCAAAATTGGGTAAAATTGTGTTTCAACCAAAAATTTGATTTTTAGCAAAGGGGTTAGTTAGCCTTTCCTAAAAAATTGGTCAAAAATTTTTTTTGCTTAAATGCATGCGACTTAAGCTTTTTCGGAAGCTTCTTCGCATTTGAAACTCCTTTCAATACTCAGTTATTAGAAATAAACGCCTTTTGGGCAAAATTGGGTAAAATTGTGTTTCAACCAAAAATTTGATTTTTAGCAAAGGGGTTAGCCTTTCCTAAAAAATTGGTCAAAAATTTTTTTTGCTTAAATGCATGCGACTTAAGCTTTTTCGGAAGCTTCTTCGCATTTGAAACTCCTTTCAATACTCAGTTATTAGAAATAAACGCCTTTTGGGCAAAATTGGGTAAAATTGTGTTTCAACCAAAAATTTGATTTTTAGCAAAGGGGTTAGCCTTTCCTAAAAAATTGGTCAAAAATTTTTTTTGCTTAAATGCATGCGACTTAAGCTTTTTCGGAAGCTTCTTCGCATTTGAAACTCCTTTCAATACTCAGTTATTAGAAATAAACGCCTTTTGGGCAAAATTGGGTAAAATTGTGTTTCAACCAAAAATTTGATTTTTAGCAAAGGGGTTAGCCTTTCCTAAAAAATTGGTCAAAAATTTTTTTTGCTTAAATGCATGCGACTTAAGCTTTTTCGGAAGCTTCTTCGCATTTGAAACTCCTTTCAATACTCAGTTATTAGAAATAAACGCCTTTTGGGCAAAATTGGGTAAAATTGTGTTTCAACCAAAAATTTGATTTTTAGCAAAGGGGTTAGCCTTTCCTAAAAAATTGGTCAAAAATTTTTTTTGCTTAAATGCATGCGACTTAAGCTTTTTCGGAAGCTTCTTCGCATTTGAAACTCCTTTCAATACTCAGTTATTAGAAATAAACGCCTTTTGGGCAAAATTGGGTAAAATTGTGTTTCAACCAAAAATTTGATTTTTAGCAAAGGGGTTAGCCTTTCCTAAAAAATTGGTCAAAAATTTTTTTTGCTTAAATGCATGCGACTTAAGCTTTTTCGGAAGCTTCTTCGCATTTGAAACTCCTTTCAATACTCAGTTATTAGAAATAAACGCCTTTTGGGCAAAATTGGGTAAAATTGTGTTTCAACCAAAAATTTGATTTTTAGCAAAGGGGTTAGCCTTTCCTAAAAAATTGGTCAAAAATTTTTTTTGCTTAAATGCATGCGACTTAAGCTTTTTCGGAAGCTTCTTCGCATTTGAAACTCCTTTCAATACTCAGTTATTAGAAATAAACGCCTTTTGGGCAAAATTGGGTAAAATTGTGTTTCAACCAAAAAATTGATTTCTAGCAAAGGGGTTGTTAGCCTTTGCTAAAAAATTGGCAAAAATTTTTTTTTTCTTAAATGCATGCCATTTGAGATTTTTCGGAAGCTTCTTCGCATTTGAAACTCCTTTCAATACTCAGTTGTTAGAAATAAACGCCTTTTGGGCAAAATTGGGTAAAATTGTGTTTCAACCAAAAAATTGATTTTTAGCCTTTGCTAAAAAATTGGCAAAAAATTTTTTTTTCTTAAATGCATGCCATTTGAGATTTTTCGGAAGCTTCTTCGCATTTGAAACTCCTTTCAATACTCAGTTGTTAGAAATAAACGCCTTTTGGGCAAAATTGGGTAAAATTGTGTTTCAACCAAAAAATTGATTTTTAGCAAAGGGGTTGTTAGCCTTTGCTAAAAAATTGGCAAAAAATTTTTTTTTCTTAAATGCATGCCATTTGAGATTTTTCGGAAGCTTCTTCGCATTTGAAACTCCTTTCAATACTCAGTTGTTAGAAATAAACGCCTTTTGGGCAAAATTGGGTAAAATTGTGTTTCAACCAAAAAATTGATTTTTAGCAAAGGGGTTGTTAGCCTTTGCTAAAAAATTTGCAAAAAATTTTTTTTTCTTAAATGCATGCCATTTGAGATTTTTCGGAAGCTTCTTCGCATTTGAAACTCCTTTCAATACTCAGTTGTTAGAAATAAACGCCTTTTGGGCAAAATTGGGTAAAATTGTGTTTCAACCAAAAAATTGATTTTTAGCAAAGGGGTTGTTAGCCTTTGCTAAAAAATTGGCAAAAAATTTTTTTTTCTTAAATGCATGCCATTTGAGATTTTTCGGAAGCTTCTTCGCATTTGAAACTCCTTTCAATACTCAGTTGTTAGAAATAAACGCCTTTTGGGCAAAATTGGGTAAAATTGTGTTTCAACCAAAAAATTGATTTCTAGCAAAGGGGTTAGCCTTTGCTAAAAAATTGGCAAAAATTTTTTTTTTCTTAAATGCATGCCATTTGAGATTTTTCGGAAGCTTCTTCGCATTTGAAACTCCTTTCAATACTCAGTTGTTAGAAATAAACGCCTTTTGGGCAAAATTGGGTAAAATTGTGTTTCAACCAAAAAATTGATTTTTAGCCTTTGCTAAAAAATTGGGAAAAAATTTTTTTTTCTTAAATGCATGCCATTTGAGATTTTTCGGAAGCTTCTTCGCATTTGAAACTCCTTTCAATACTCAGTTGTTAGAAATAAACGCCTTTTGGGCAAAATTGGGTAAAATTGTGTTTCAACCAAAAAATTGATTTTTAGCAAAGGGGTTAGCCTTTGCTAAAAAATTGGCAAAAAATTTTTTTTTCTTAAATGCATGCCATTTGAGATTTTTCGGAAGCTTCTTCGCATTTGAAACTCCTTTCAATACTCAGTTGTTAGAAATAAACGCCTTTTGGGCAAAATTGGGTAAAATTGTGTTTCAACCAAAAAATTGATTTTTAGCAAAGGGGTTAGCCTTTCCTAAAAAATTGGTCAAAAATTTTTTTTGCTTAAATTCATGCGACTTAAGCTTTTTCGGAAGCTTCTTCGCATTTGAAACTCCTTTCAATACTCAGTTGTTAGAAATAAACGCCTTTTGGGCAAAATTGGGTAAAATTGTGTTTCAACCAAAAAATTGATTTTTAGCAAAGGGGTTAGCCTTTCCTAAAAAATTGGTCAAAAATTTTTTTTGCTTAAATTCATGCGACTTAAGCTTTTTCGGAAGCTTCTTCGCATTTGAAACTCCTTTCAATACTCAGTTGTTAGAAATAAACGCCTTTTGGGCAAAATTGGGTAAAATTGTGTTTCAACCAAAAAATTGATTTTTAGCAAAGGGGTTAGCCTTTGCTAAAAAATTGGCAAATTTTTTTTTTCTTAAATGCATGCCATTTGAGATTTTTCGGAAGCTTCTTCGCATTTGAAACTCCTTTCAATACTCAGTTATTAGAAATAAACGCCTTTTGGGCAAAATTGGGTAAAATTGTGTTTCAACCAAAAATTTGATTTTTAGCAAAGGGGTTAGTTAGCCTTTCCTAAAAAATTGGTCAAAAATTTTTTTTGCTTAAATGCATGCGACTTAAGCTTTTTCGGAAGCTTCTTCGCATTTGAAACTCCTTTCAATACTCAGTTATTAGAAATAAACGCCTTTTGGGCAAAATTGGGTAAAATTGTGTTTCAACCAAAAATTTGATTTTTAGCAAAGGGGTTAGCCTTTCCTAAAAAATTGGTCAAAAATTTTTTTTGCTTAAATTCATGCGACTTAAGCTTTTTCGGAAGCTTCTTCGCATTTGAAACTCCTTTCAATACTCAGTTGTTAGAAATAAACGCCTTTTGGGCAAAATTGGGTAAAATTGTGTTTCAACCAAAAAATTGATTTTTAGCAAAGGGGTTAGCCTTTGCTAAAAAATTGGCAAATTTTTTTTTTCTTAAATGCATGCCATTTGAGATTTTTCGGAAGCTTCTTCGCATTTGAAACTCCTTTCAATACTCAGTTATTAGAAATAAACGCCTTTTGGGCAAAATTGGGTAAAATTGTGTTTCAACCAAAAATTTGATTTTTAGCAAAGGGGTTAGTTAGCCTTTCCTAAAAAATTGGTCAAAAATTTTTTTTGCTTAAATGCATGCGACTTAAGCTTTTTCGGAAGCTTCTTCGCATTTGAAACTCCTTTCAATACTCAGTTATTAGAAATAAACGCCTTTTGGGCAAAATTGGGTAAAATTGTGTTTCAACCAAAAATTTGATTTTTAGCAAAGGGGTTAGCCTTTCCTAAAAAATTGGTCAAAAATTTTTTTTGCTTAAATTCATGCGACTTAAGCTTTTTCGGAAGCTTCTTCGCATTTGAAACTCCTTTCAATACTCAGTTGTTAGAAATAAACGCCTTTTGGGCAAAATTGGGTAAAATTGTGTTTCAACCAAAAAATTGATTTTTAGCAAAGGGGTTAGCCTTTCCTAAAAAATTGGTCAAAAATTTTTTTTGCTTAAATTCATGCGACTTAAGCTTTTTCGGAAGCTTCTTCGCATTTGAAACTCCTTTCAATACTCAGTTGTTAGAAATAAACGCCTTTTGGGCAAAATTGGGTAAAATTGTGTTTCAACCAAAAAATTGATTTTTAGCAAAGGGGTTAGCCTTTCCTAAAAAATTGGTCAAAAATTTTTTTTGCTTAAATTCATGCGACTTAAGCTTTTTCGGAAGCTTCTTCGCATTTGAAACTCCTTTCAATACTCAGTTGTTAGAAATAAACGCCTTTTGGGCAAAATTGGGTAAAATTGTGTTTCAACCAAAAAATTGATTTTTAGCAAAGGGGTTAGCCTTTGCTAAAAAATTGGCAAATTTTTTTTTTCTTAAATGCATGCCATTTGAGATTTTTCGGAAGCTTCTTCGCATTTGAAACTCCTTTCAATACTCAGTTATTAGAAATAAACGCCTTTTGGGCAAAATTGGGTAAAATTGTGTTTCAACCAAAAATTTGATTTTTAGCAAAGGGGTTAGCCTTTCCTAAAAAATTGGTCAAAAATTTTTTTTGCTTAAATGCATGCGACTTAAGCTTTTTCGGAAGCTTCTTCGCATTTGAAACTCCTTTCAATACTCAGTTATTAGAAATAAACGCCTTTTGGGCAAAATTGGGTAAAATTGTGTTTCAACCAAAAATTTGATTTTTAGCAAAGGGGTTAGCCTTTCCTAAAAAATTGGTCAAAAATTTTTTTTGCTTAAATGCATGCGACTTAAGCTTTTTCGGAAGCTTCTTCGCATTTGAAACTCCTTTCAATACTCAGTTATTAGAAATAAACGCCTTTTGGGCAAAATTGGGTAAAATTGTGTTTCAACCAAAAATTTGATTTTTAGCAAAGGGGTTAGCCTTTCCTAAAAAATTGGTCAAAAATTTTTTTTGCTTAAATGCATGCGACTTAAGCTTTTTCGGAAGCTTCTTCGCATTTGAAACTCCTTTCAATACTCAGTTATTAGAAATAAACGCCTTTTGGGCAAAATTGGGTAAAATTGTGTTTCAACCAAAAAATTGATTTTTAGCAAAGGGGTTAGCCTTTCCTAAAAAATTGGTCAAAAATTTTTTTTGCTTAAATTCATGCGACTTAAGCTTTTTCGGAAGCTTCTTCGCATTTGAAACTCCTTTCAATACTCAGTTGTTAGAAATAAACGCCTTTTGGGCAAAATTGGGTAAAATTGTGTTTCAACCAAAAAATTGATTTTTAGCAAAGGGGTTAGCCTTTGCTAAAAAATTGGCAAATTTTTTTTTTCTTAAATGCATGCCATTTGAGATTTTTCGGAAGCTTCTTCGCATTTGAAACTCCTTTCAATACTCAGTTATTAGAAATAAACGCCTTTTGGGCAAAATTGGGTAAAATTGTGTTTCAACCAAAAATTTGATTTTTAGCAAAGGGGTTAGTTAGCCTTTCCTAAAAAATTGGTCAAAAATTTTTTTTGCTTAAATGCATGCGACTTAAGCTTTTTCGGAAGCTTCTTCGCATTTGAAACTCCTTTCAATACTCAGTTATTAGAAATAAACGCCTTTTGGGCAAAATTGGGTAAAATTGTGTTTCAACCAAAAATTTGATTTTTAGCAAAGGGGTTAGCCTTTCCTAAAAAATTGGTCAAAAATTTTTTTTGCTTAAATGCATGCGACTTAAGCTTTTTCGGAAGCTTCTTCGCATTTGAAACTCCTTTCAATACTCAGTTATTAGAAATAAACGCCTTTTGGGCAAAATTGGGTAAAATTGTGTTTCAACCAAAAATTTGATTTTTAGCAAAGGGGTTAGCCTTTCCTAAAAAATTGGTCAAAAATTTTTTTTGCTTAAATGCATGCGACTTAAGCTTTTTCGGAAGCTTCTTCGCATTTGAAACTCCTTTCAATACTCAGTTATTAGAAATAAACGCCTTTTGGGCAAAATTGGGTAAAATTGTGTTTCAACCAAAAAATTGATTTCTAGCAAAGGGGTTGTTAGCCTTTGCTAAAAAATTGGCAAAAATTTTTTTTTTCTTAAATGCATGCCATTTGAGATTTTTCGGAAGCTTCTTCGCATTTGAAACTCCTTTCAATACTCAGTTGTTAGAAATAAACGCCTTTTGGGCAAAATTGGGTAAAATTGTGTTTCAACCAAAAAATTGATTTTTAGCCTTTGCTAAAAAATTGGCAAAAAATTTTTTTTTCTTAAATGCATGCCATTTGAGATTTTTCGGAAGCTTCTTCGCATTTGAAACTCCTTTCAATACTCAGTTGTTAGAAATAAACGCCTTTTGGGCAAAATTGGGTAAAATTGTGTTTCAACCAAAAAATTGATTTTTAGCAAAGGGGTTGTTAGCCTTTGCTAAAAAATTGGCAAAAAATTTTTTTTTCTTAAATGCATGCCATTTGAGATTTTTCGGAAGCTTCTTCGCATTTGAAACTCCTTTCAATACTCAGTTGTTAGAAATAAACGCCTTTTGGGCAAAATTGGGTAAAATTGTGTTTCAACCAAAAAATTGATTTTTAGCAAAGGGGTTGTTAGCCTTTGCTAAAAAATTTGCAAAAAATTTTTTTTTCTTAAATGCATGCCATTTGAGATTTTTCGGAAGCTTCTTCGCATTTGAAACTCCTTTCAATACTCAGTTGTTAGAAATAAACGCCTTTTGGGCAAAATTGGGTAAAATTGTGTTTCAACCAAAAAATTGATTTTTAGCAAAGGGGTTGTTAGCCTTTGCTAAAAAATTGGCAAAAAATTTTTTTTTCTTAAATGCATGCCATTTGAGATTTTTCGGAAGCTTCTTCGCATTTGAAACTCCTTTCAATACTCAGTTGTTAGAAATAAACGCCTTTTGGGCAAAATTGGGTAAAATTGTGTTTCAACCAAAAAATTGATTTCTAGCAAAGGGGTTAGCCTTTGCTAAAAAATTGGCAAAAATTTTTTTTTTCTTAAATGCATGCCATTTGAGATTTTTCGGAAGCTTCTTCGCATTTGAAACTCCTTTCAATACTCAGTTGTTAGAAATAAACGCCTTTTGGGCAAAATTGGGTAAAATTGTGTTTCAACCAAAAAATTGATTTTTAGCCTTTGCTAAAAAATTGGGAAAAAATTTTTTTTTCTTAAATGCATGCCATTTGAGATTTTTCGGAAGCTTCTTCGCATTTGAAACTCCTTTCAATACTCAGTTGTTAGAAATAAACGCCTTTTGGGCAAAATTGGGTAAAATTGTGTTTCAACCAAAAAATTGATTTTTAGCAAAGGGGTTAGCCTTTGCTAAAAAATTGGCAAAAAATTTTTTTTTCTTAAATGCATGCCATTTGAGATTTTTCGGAAGCTTCTTCGCATTTGAAACTCCTTTCAATACTCAGTTGTTAGAAATAAACGCCTTTTGGGCAAAATTGGGTAAAATTGTGTTTCAACCAAAAAATTGATTTTTAGCAAAGGGGTTAGCCTTTCCTAAAAAATTGGTCAAAAATTTTTTTTGCTTAAATTCATGCGACTTAAGCTTTTTCGGAAGCTTCTTCGCATTTGAAACTCCTTTCAATACTCAGTTGTTAGAAATAAACGCCTTTTGGGCAAAATTGGGTAAAATTGTGTTTCAACCAAAAAATTGATTTTTAGCAAAGGGGTTAGCCTTTCCTAAAAAATTGGTCAAAAATTTTTTTTGCTTAAATTCATGCGACTTAAGCTTTTTCGGAAGCTTCTTCGCATTTGAAACTCCTTTCAATACTCAGTTGTTAGAAATAAACGCCTTTTGGGCAAAATTGGGTAAAATTGTGTTTCAACCAAAAAATTGATTTTTAGCAAAGGGGTTAGCCTTTGCTAAAAAATTGGCAAATTTTTTTTTTCTTAAATGCATGCCATTTGAGATTTTTCGGAAGCTTCTTCGCATTTGAAACTCCTTTCAATACTCAGTTATTAGAAATAAACGCCTTTTGGACAAAATTGGGTAAAATTGTGTTTCAACCAAAAAATTGATTTTTAGCAAAGGGGTTAGCCTTTGCTAAAAAATTGGCAAAAATTTTTTTTTCTTAAATGCATGCCATTTGAGATTTTTCGGAAGCTTCTTCGCATTTGAAACTCCTTTCAATACTCAGTTGTTAGAAATAAACGCCTTTTGGGCAAAATTGGGTAAAATTGTGTTTCAACCAAAAAATTGATTATTAGGAAAGGGGTTAGTTATTAGTTAGCCTTTCCTAAAAAATTGGTAAAAAATTTTTTTTGCTTAAATGCATGCGACTTAAGCTTTTTCGGAAGCTTCTTCGCATTTGAAACTCCTTTCAATACTCAGTTATTAGAAATAAACGCCTTTTGGGCAAAATTGGGTAAAATTGTGTTTCAACCAAAAATTTGATTTTTAGCAAAGGGGTTAGCCTTTCCTAAAAAATTGGTCAAAATTTTTTTTTGCTTAAATGCATGCGACTTAAGCTTTTTCGGAAGCTTCTTCGCATTTGGAACTCCTTTCAATACTCAGTTATTAGAAATAAACGCCTTTTGGGCAAAATTGGGTAAAATTGTGTTTCAACCAAAAATTTGATTTTTAGCAAAGGGGTTAGCCTTTCCTAAAAAATTGGTCAAAAATTTTTTTTGCTTAAATGCATGCGACTTAAGCTTTTTCGGAAGCTTCTTCGCATTTGAAACTCCTTTCAATACTCAGTTATTAGAAATAAACGCCTTTTGGGCAAAATTGGGTAAAATTGTGTTTCAACCAAAAATTTGATTTTTAGCAAAGGGTTAGCCTTTCCTAAAAAATTGGTCAAAATTTTTTTTTGCTTAAATGCATGCGACTTAAGCTTTTTCGGAAGCTTCTTCGCATTTGAAACTCCTTTCAATACTCAGTTATTAGAAATAAACGCCTTTTGGGCAAAATTGGGTAAAATTGTGTTTCAACCAAAAATTTGATTTTTAGCAAAGGGGTTAGCCTTTCCTAAAAAATTGGTCAAAAATTTTTTTTGCTTAAATGCATGCGACTTAAGCTTTTTCGGAAGCTTCTTCGCATTTGAAACTCCTTTCAATACTCAGTTATTAGAAATAAACGCCTTTTGGGCAAAATTGAGTAAAATTGTGTTTCAACCAAAAATTTGATTTTTAGCAAAGGGAAGCTTTTTCGGAAGCTTCTTCGCATTTGAAACTCCTTTCAATACTCAGTTATTAGAAATAAACGCTTTTTGGGCAAAATTGGGTAAAATTGTGTTTCAACCAAAAATTTGATTTTTAGCAAAGGGGTTAGCCTTTCCTAAAAAATTGGTCAAAAATTTTTTTTGCTTAAATGCATGCGACTTAAGCTTTTTCGGAAGCTTCTTCGCATTTGAAACTCCTTTCAAAACTCAGTTATTAGAAATAAACGCCTTTTGGGCAAAATTGGGTAAAATTGTGTTTCAACCAAAAATTTGATTTTTAGCAAAGGGGTTAGCCTTTCCTAAAAAATTGGTCAAAAATTTTTTTTGCTTAAATGCATGCGACTTAAGCTTTTTCGGAAGCTTCTTCGCATTTGAAACTCCTTTCAATGCTCAGTTATTAGAAATAAACGCCTTTTGGGCAAAATTGGGTAAAATTGTGTTTCAACCAAAAATTTGATTTTTAGCAAAGGGGTTAGCCTTTCCTAAAAAATTGGTCAAAAATTTCTTTTGCTTAAATGCATGCGACTTAAGCTTTTTCGGAAGCTTCTTCGCATTTGAAACTCCTTTCAATACTCAGTTATTAGAAATAAACGCCTTTTGGGCAAAATTGGGTAAAATTGTGTTTCAACCAAAAATTTGATTTTTAGCAAAGGGGTTAGCCTTTCCTAAAAATTGGTCAAAAATTTTTTTTGCTTAAATGCATGCGACTTAAGCTTTTTCGGAAGCTTCTTCGCATTTGAAACTCCTTTCAATACTCAGTTATTAGAAATAAACGCCTTTTGGGCAAAATTGGGTAAAATTGTGTTTCAACCAAAAATTTGATTTTTAGCAAAGGGGTTAGCCTTTCCTAAAAAATTGGTCAAAAATTTTTTTTGCTTAAATGCATGCGACTTAAGCTTTTTCGGAAGCTTCTTCGCATTTGAAACTCCTTTCAATACTCAGTTATTAGAAATAAACGCCTTTTGGGCAAAATTGGGTAAAATTGTGTTTCAACCAAAAATTTGATTTTTAGCAAAGGGGTTAGTTAGCCTTTCCTAAAAAATTGGTCAAAAATTTTTTTTGCTTAAATGCATGCGACTTAAGCTTTTTCGGAAGCTTCTTCGCATTTGAAACTCCTTTCAATACTCAGTTATTAGAAATAAACGCCTTTTGGGCAAAATTGGGTAAAATTGTGTTTCAACCAAAAATTTGATTTTTAGCAAAGGGGTTAGCCTTTCCTAAAAAATTGGTCAAAAATTTTTTTTGCTTAAATGCATGCGACTTAAGCTTTTTCGGAAGCTTCTTCGCATTTGAAACTCCTTTCAATACTCAGTTATTAGAAATAAACGCCTTTTGGGCAAAATTGGGTAAAATTGTGTTTCAACCAAAAATTTGATTTTTAGCAAAGGGGTTAGTTAGCCTTTCCTAAAAAATTGGTCAAAAATTTTTTTTGCTTAAATGCATGCGACTTAAGCTTTTTCGGAAGCTTCTTCGCATTTGAAACTCCTTTCAATACTCAGTTATTAGAAATAAACACCTTTTGGGCAAAATTGGGTAAAATTGTGTTTCAACCAAAAATTTGATTTTTAGCAAAGGGGTAAGTTAGCCTTTCCTAAAAAATTGGTCAAAAATTTTTTTTGCTTAAATGCATGCGACTTAAGCTTTTTCGGAAGCTTCTTCGCATTTGAAACTCCTTTCAATACTCAGTTATTAGAAATAAACGCCTTTTGGGCAAAATTGGGTAAAATTGTGTTTCAACCAAAAATTTGATTTTTAGCAAAGGGGTTAGCCTTTCCTAAAAAATTGGTCAAAAATTTTTTTTGCTTAAATGCATGCGACTTAAGCTTTTTCGGAAGCTTCTTCGCATTTGAAACTCCTTTCAATACTCAGTTATTAGAAATAAACGCCTTTTGGGCAAAATTGGGTAAAATTGTGTTTCAACCAAAAATTTGATTTTTAGCAAAGGGGTTAGTTAGCCTTTCCTAAAAAATTGGTCAAACATTTTTTTTGCTTAAATGCATGCGACTTAAGCTTTTTCGGAAGCTTCTTCGCATTTGAAACTCCTTTCAATACTCAGTTATTAGAAATAAACGCCTTTTGGGCAAAATTGGGTAAAATTGTGTTTCAACCAAAAATTTGATTTTTAGCAAAGGGGTTAGCCTTTCCTAAAAAATTGGTCAAAAATTTTTTTTGCTTAAATGCATGCGACTTAAGCTTTTTCGGAAGCTTCTTCGCATTTGAAACTCCTTTCAATACTCAGTTATTAGAAATAAACGCCTTTTGGGCAAAATTGGGTAAAATTGTGTTTCAACCAAAAATTTGATTTTTAGCAAAGGGGTTAGCCTTTCCTAAAAAATTGGTCAAAAATTTTTTTTGCTTAAATGCATGCGACTTAAGCTTTTTCGGAAGCTTCTTCGCATTTGAAACTCCTTTCAATACTCAGTTATTAGAAATAAACGCCTTTTGGGCAAAATTGGGTAAAATTGTGTTTCAACCAAAAATTTGATTTTTAGCAAAGGGGTTAGTTAGCCTTTCCTAAAAAATTGGTCAAAAATTTTTTTTGCTTAAATGCATGCGACTTAAGCTTTTTCGGAAGCTTCTTCGCATTTGAAACTCCTTTCAATACTCAGTTATTAGAAATAAACGCCTTTTGGGCAAAATTGGGTAAAATTGTGTTTCAACCAAAAATTTGATTTTTAGCAAAGGGGTTAGCCTTTCCTAAAAAATTGGTCAAAAATTTTTTTTGCTTAAATGCATGCGACTTAAGCTTTTTCGGAAGCTTCTTCGCATTTGAAACTCCTTTCAATACTCAGTTATTAGAAATAAACGCCTTTTGGGCAAAATTGGGTAAAATTGTGTTTCAACCAAAAATTTGATTTTTAGCAAAGGGGTTAGCCTTTCCTAAAAAATTGGTCAAAAATTTTTTTTGCTTAAATGCATGCGACTTAAGCTTTTTCGGAAGCTTCTTCGCATTTGAAACTCCTTTCAATACTCAGTTATTAGAAATAAACGCCTTTTGGGCAAAATTGGGTAAAATTGTGTTTCAACCAAAAATTTGATTTTTAGCAAAGGGGTTAGCCTTTCCTAAAAAATTGGTCAAAAATTTTTTTTGCTTAAATGCATGCGACTTAAGCTTTTTCGGAAGCTTCTTCGCATTTGAAACTCCTTTCAATACTCAGTTATTAGAAATAAACGCCTTTTGGGCAAAATTGGGTAAAATTGTGTTTCAACCAAAAATTTGATTTTTAGCAAAGGGGTTAGCCTTTCCTAAAAAATTGGTCAAAAATTTTTTTTGCTTAAATGCATGCGACTTAAGCTTTTTCGGAAGCTTCTTCGCATTTGAAACTCCTTTCAATAATCAGTTATTAGAAATAAACGCCTTTTGGGCAAAATTGGGTAAAATTGTGTTTCAACCAAAAATTTGATTTTTAGCAAAGGGGTTAGCCTTTCCTAAAAAATTGGTCAAAAATTTTTTTTGCTTAAATGCATGCGACTTAAGCTTTTTCGGAAGCTTCTTCGCATTTGAAACTCCTTTCAATACTCAGTTATTAGAAATAAACGCCTTTTGGGCAAAATTGGGTAAAATTGTGTTTCAACCAAAAATTTGATTTTTAGCAAAGGGGTTAGTTAGCCTTTCCTAAAAAATTGGTCAAAAATTTTTTTTGCTTAAATGCATGCGACTTAAGCTTTTTCGGAAGCTTCTTCGCATTTGAAACTCCTTTCAATACTCAGTTATTAGAAATAAACGCCTTTTGGGCAAAATTGGGTAAAATTGTGTTTCAACCAAAAATTTGATTTTTAGCAAAGGGGTTAGCCTTTCCTAAAAAATTGGTCAACAATTTTTTTTGCTTAAATGCATGCGACTTAAGCTTTTTCGGAAGCTTCTTCGCATTTGAAACTCCTTTCAATACTCAGTTATTAGAAATAAACGCCTTTTGGGCAAAATTGGGTAAAATTGTGTTTCAACCAAAAATTTGATTTTTAGCAAAGGGGTTAGCCTTTCCTAAAAAATTGGTCAAAAATTTTTTTTGCTTAAATGCATGCGACTTAAGCTTTTTCGGAAGCTTCTTCGTATTTGAAACTCCTTTCAATACTCAGTTATTAGAAATAAACGCCTTTTGGGCAAAATTGGGTAAAATTGTGTTTCAACCAAAAATTTGATTTTTAGCAAAGGGGTTAGCCTTTCCTAAAAAATTGGTCAACAATTTTTTTTGCTTAAATGCATGCGACTTAAGCTTTTTCGGAAGCTTCTTCGCATTTGAAACTCCTTTCAATACTCAGTTATTAGAAATAAACGCCTTTTGGGCAAAATTGGGTAAAATTGTGTTTCAACCAAAAATTTGATTTTTAGCAAAGGGGTTAGCCTTTCCTAAAAAATTGGTCAAAAATTTTTTTTGCTTAAATGCATGCGACTTAAGCTTTTTCGGAAGCTTCTTCGCATTTGAAACTCCTTTCAATACTCAGTTATTAGAAATAAACGCCTTTTGGGCAAAATTGGGTAAAATTGTGTTTCAACCAAAAATTTGATTTTTAGCAAAGGGAAGCCTTTCCTAAAAAATTGGTAAAAAATTTTTTTTGCTTAAATGCATGCGACTTAAGCTTTTTCGGAAGCTTCTTCGCGTTTGAAACTCCTTTCAATACTCAGTTATTAGAAATAAACGCCTTTTGGGCAAAATTGGGTAAAATTGTGTTTCAACCAAAAATTTGATTTTTAGCAAAGGGGTTAGCCTTTCCTAAAAAATTGGTCAAAAATTTTTTTTGCTTAAATGCATGCGACTTAAGCTTTTTCGGAAGCTTCTTCGCATTTGTAACTCCTTTCAATACTCAGTTATTAGAAATAAACGCCTTTTGGGCAAAATTGGGTAAAATTGTGTTTCAACCAAAAATTTGATTTTTAGCAAAGGGGTTAGCCTTTCCTAAAAAATTGGTCAAAAATTTTTTTTGCTTAAATGCATGCGACTTAAGCTTTTTCGGAAGCTTCTTCGCATTTGAAACTCCTTTCAATACTCAGTTATTAGAAATAAACGCCTTTTGGGCAAAATTGGGTAAAATTGTGTTTCAACCAAAAATTTGATTTTTAGCAAAGGGGTTAGCCTTTCCTAAAAAATTGGTCAAAAATTTTTTTTGCTTAAATGCATGCGACTTAAGCTTTTTCGGAAGCTTCTTCGCATTTGAAACTCCTTTCAATACTCAGTTATTAGAAATAAACGCCTTTTGGGCAAAATTGGGTAAAATTGTGTTTCAACCAAAAATTTGATTTTTAGCAAAGGGGTTAGCCTTTCCTAAAAAATTGGTCAAAAATTTTTTTTGCTTAAATGCATGCGACTTAAGCTTTTTCGGAAGCTTCTTCGCATTTGAAACTCCTTTCAATACTCAGTTATTAGAAATAAACGCCTTTTGGGCAAAATTGGGTAAAATTGTGTTTCAACCAAAAATTTGATTTTTAGCAAAGGGGTTAGTTAGCCTTTCCTAAAAAATTGGTCAAAATTTTTTTTTGCTTAAATGCATGCGACTTAAGCTTTTTCGGAAGCTTCTTCGCATTTGAAACTCCTTTCAATACTCAGTTATTAGAAATAAACGCCTTTTGGGCAAAATTGGGTAAAATTGTGTTTCAACCAAAAATTTGATTTTTAGCAAAGGGGTTAGTTAGCCTTTCCTAAAAAATTGGTCAAAAATTTTTTTTGCTTAAATGCATGCGACTTAAGCTTTTTCGGAAGCTTCTTCGCATTTGAAACTCCTTTCAATACTCAGTTATTAGAAATAAACGCCTTTTGGGCAAAATTGGGTAAAAATGTGTTTCAACCAAAAATTTGATTTTTAGCAAAGGGGTTAGCCTTTCCTAAAAAATTGGTCAAAAATTTTTTTTGCTTAAATGCATGCGACTTAAGCTTTTTCGGAAGCTTCTTCGCATTTGAAACTCCTTTCAATACTCAGTTATTAGAAATAAACGCCTTTTGGGCAAAATTGGGTAAAATTGTGTTTCAACCAAAAATTTGATTTTTAGCAAAGGGGTTAGCCTTTCCTAAAAAATTGGTCAAAAATTTTTTTTGCTTAAATGCATGCGACTTAAGCTTTTTCGGAAGCTTCTTCGCATTTGAAACTCCTTTCAATACTCAGTTATTAGAAATAAACGCCTTTTGGGCAAAATTGGGTAAAATTGTGTTTCAACCAAAAATTTGATTTTTAGCAAAGGGGTTAGTTAGCCTTTCCTAAAAAATTGGTCAAACATTTTTTTTGCTTAAATGCATGCGACTTAAGCTTTTTCGGAAGCTTCTTCGCATTTGAAACTCCTTTCAATACTCAGTTATTAGAAATAAACGCCTTTTGGGCAAAATTGGGTAAAATTGTGTTTCAACCAAAAATTTGATTTTTAGCAAAGGGAAGCCTTTCCTAAAAAATTGGTAAAAAATTTTTTTTGCTTAAATGCATGCGACTTAAGCTTTTTCGGAAGCTTCTTCGCGTTTGAAACTCCTTTCAATACTCAGTTATTAGAAATAAACGCCTTTTGGGCAAAATTGGGTAAAATTGTGTTTCAACCAAAAATTTGATTTTTAGCAAAGGGGTTAGCCTTTCCTAAAAAATTGGTCAAAAATTTTTTTTGCTTAAATGCATGCGACTTAAGCTTTTTCGGAAGCTTCTTCGCATTTGAAACTCCTTTCAATACTCAGTTATTAGAAATAAACGCCTTTTGGGCAAAATTGGGTAAAATTGTGTTTCAACCAAAAATTTGATTTTTAGCAAAGGGGTTAGCCTTTCCTAAAAAATTGGTCAAAAATTTTTTTTGCTTAAATGCATGCGACTTAAGCTTTTTCGGAAGCTTCTTCGCATTTGAAACTCCTTTCAATACTCAGTTATTAGAAATAAACGCCTTTTGGGCAAAATTGGGTAAAATTGTGTTTCAACCAAAAATTTGATTTTTAGCAAAGGGGTTAGTTAGCCTTTCCTAAAAAATTGGTCAAAAATTTTTTTTGCTTAAATGCATGCGACTTAAGCTTTTTCGGAAGCTTCTTCGCATTTGAAACTCCTTTCAATACTCAGTTATTAGAAATAAACGCCTTTTGGGCAAAATTGGGTAAAATTGTGTTTCAACCAAAAATTTGATTTTTAGCAAAGGGGTTAGCCTTTCCTAAAAAATTGGTCAAAAATTTTTTTTGCTTAAATGCATGCGACTTAAGCTTTTTCGGAAGCTTCTTCGCATTTGAAACTCCTTTCAATACTCAGTTATTAGAAATAAACGCCTTTTGGGCAAAATTGGGTAAAATTGTGTTTCAACCAAAAATTTGATTTTTAGCAAAGGGGTTAGCCTTTCCTAAAAAATTGGTCAAAAATTTTTTTTGCTTAAATGCATGCGACTTAAGCTTTTTCGGAAGCTTCTTCGCATTTGAAACTCCTTTCAATACTCAGTTATTAGAAATAAACGCCTTTTGGGCAAAATTGGGTAAAATTGTGTTTCAACCAAAAATTTGATTTTTAGCAAAGGGGTTAGCCTTTCCTAAAAAATTGGTCAAAAATTTTTTTTGCTTAAATGCATGCGACTTAAGCTTTTTCGGAAGCTTCTTCGCATTTGAAACTCCTTTCAATACTCAGTTATTAGAAATAAACGCCTTTTGGGCAAAATTGGGTAAAATTGTGTTTCAACCAAAAATTTGATTTTTAGCAAAGGGGTTAGCCTTTCCTAAAAAATTGGTCAAAAATTTTTTTTGCTTAAATGCATGCGACTTAAGCTTTTTCGGAAGCTTCTTCGCATTTGAAACTCCTTTCAATACTCAGTTATTAGAAATAAACGCCTTTTGGGCAAAATTGGGTAAAATTGTGTTTCAACCAAAAATTTGATTTTTAGCAAAGGGGTTAGCCTTTCCTAAAAAATTGGTCAAAAATTTTTTTTGCTTAAATGCATGCGACTTAAGCTTTTTCGGAAGCTTCTTCGCATTTGAAACTCCTTTCAATACTCAGTTATTAGAAATAAACGCCTTTTGGGCAAAATTGGGTAAAATTGTGTTTCAACCAAAAATTTGATTTTTAGCAAAGGGGTTAGCCTTTCCTAAAAAATTGGTCAAAAATTCTTTTTGCTTAAATGCATGCGACTTAAGCTTTTTCGGAAGCTTCTTCGCATTTGAAACTCCTTTCAATACTCAGTTATTAGAAATAAACGCCTTTTGGGCAAAATTGGGTAAAATTGTGTTTCAACCAAAAATTTGATTTTCCTAAAAAATTGGTCAAAAATTCTTTTTGCTTAAATGCATGCGACTTAAGCTTTTTCGGAAGCTTCTTCGCATTTGAAACTCCTTTCAATACTCAGTTATTAGAAATAAACGCCTTTTGGGCAAAATTGGGTAAAATTGTGTTTCAACCAAAAATTTGATTTTTAGCAAAGGGGTTAGCCTTTCCTAAAAAATTGGTCAAAAATTTTTATTGCTTAAATGCATGCGACTTAAGCTTTTTCGGAAGCTTCTTCGCATTTGAAACTCCTTTCAATACTCAGTTATTAGAAATAAACGCCTTTTGGGCAAAATTGGGTAAAATTGTGTTTCAACCAAAAATTTGATTTTTAGCAAAGGGGTTAGCCTTTCCTAAAAAATTGGTCAAAAATTTTTTTTGCTTAAATGCATGCGACTTAAGCTTTTTCGGAAGCTTCTTCGCATTTGAAACTCCTTTCAATACTCAGTTATTAGAAATAAACGCCTTTTGGGCAAAATTGGGTAAAATTGTGTTTCAACCAAAAATTTGATTTTTAGCAAAGGGGTTAGCCTTTCCTAAAAAATTGGTCAAACATTTTTTTTGCTTAAATGCATGCGACTTAAGCTTTTTCGGAAGCTTCTTCGCATTTGAAACTCCTTTCAATACTCAGTTATTAGAAATAAACGCCTTTTGGGCAAAATTGGGTAAAATTGTGTTTCAACCAAAAATTTGATTTTTAGCAAAGGGGTTAGCCTTTCCTAAAAAATTGGTCAAAAATTTTTTTTGCTTAAATGCATGCGACTTAAGCTTTTTCGGAAGCTTCTTCGCATTTGAAACTCCTTTCAATACTCAGTTATTAGAAATAAACGCCTTTTGGGCAAAATTGGGTAAAATTGTGTTTCAACCAAAAATTTGATTTTTAGCAAAGGGGTTAGCCTTTCCTAAAAAATTGGTCAAAAATTTTTTTTGCTTAAATGCATGCGACTTAAGCTTTTTCGGAAGCTTCTTCGCATTTAAAACTCCTTTCAATACTCAGTTATTAGAAATAAACGCCTTTTGGGCAAAATTGGGTAAAATTGTGTTTCAACCAAAAATTTGATTTTTAGCAAAGGGGTTAGTTAGCCTTTCCTAAAAAATTGGTCAAAATTTTTTTTTGCTTAAATGCATGCGACTTAAGCTTTTTCGGAAGCTTCTTCGCATTTGAAACTCCTTTCAATACTCAGTTATTAGAAATAAACGCCTTTTGGGCAAAATTGGGTAAAATTGTGTTTCAACCAAAAATTTGATTTTTAGCAAAGGGGTTAGTTAGCCTTTCCTAAAAAATTGGTCAAAAATTTTTTTTGCTTAAATGCATGCGACTTAAGCTTTTTCGGAAGCTTCTTCGCATTTGAAACTCCTTTCAATACTCAGTTATTAGAAATAAACGCCTTTTGGGCAAAATTGGGTAAAAATGTGTTTCAACCAAAAATTTGATTTTTAGCAAAGGGGTTAGCCTTTCCTAAAAAATTGGTCAAAAATTTTTTTTGCTTAAATGCATGCGACTTAAGCTTTTTCGGAAGCTTCTTCGCATTTGAAACTCCTTTCAATACTCAGTTATTAGAAATAAACGTCTTTTGGGCAAAATTGGGTAAAATTGTGTTTCAAACCAAAAATTTGATTTTTAGCAAAGGGGTTAGCCTTTCCTAAAAAATTGGTCAAAATTTTTTTTTTGCTTAAATGCATGCGACTTAAGCTTTTTCGAAAGCTTCTTCGCATTTGAAACTCCTTTCAATACTCAGTTATTAGAAATAAACGCCTGGGCAAAATTGGGTAAAATTGTGTTTCAACCAAAAATTTGATTTTTAGCAAAGGGGTTAGCCTTTCCTAAAAAATTGGTCAAAAATTTTTTTTGCTGAAATGCATGCGACTTAAGCTTTTTCGGAAGCTTCTTCGCATTTGAAACTCCTTTCAATACTCAGTTATTAGAAATAAACGCCTTTTGGGCAAAATTGGGTAAAATTGTGTTTCAACCAAAAATTTGATTTTTAGCAAAGGGTTAGCCTTTCCTAAAAAATTGGTCAAACATTTTTTTTGCTTAAATGCATGCGACTTAAGCTTTTTCGGAAGCTTCTTCGCATTTGAAACTCCTTTCAATACTCAGTTATTAGAAATAAACGCCTTTTGGGCAAAATTGGGTAAAATTGTGTTTCAACCAAAAATTTGATTTTTAGCAAAGGGGTTAGCCTTTCCTAAAAAATTGGTCAAAAATTTTTTTTGCTTAAATGCATGCGACTTAAGCTTTTTCGGAAGCTTCTTCGCATTTGAAACTCCTTTCAATACTCAGTTATTAGAAATAAACGCCTTTTGGGCAAAATTGGGTAAAATTGTGTTTCAACCAAAATTTGATTTTTAGCAAAAAAAGCCTTTCCAAAAAATTGGTCAAAAATTTTTTTTGCTTAAATGCATGCGACTTAAGCTTTTTCGGAAGCTTCTTCGCATTTGAAACTCCTTTCAATACTCAGTTATTAGAAATAAACGCCTTTTGGGCAAAATTGGGTAAAATTGTGTTTCAACCAAAAATTTGATTTTTAGCAAAGGGGTTAGCCTTTCCTAAAAAATTGGTCAAAAATTTTTTTTGCTTAAATGCATGCGACTTAAGCTTTTTCGGAAGCTTCTTCGCATTTGAAACTCCTTTCAATACTCAGTTATTAGAAATAAACGCCTTTTGGGCAAAATTGGGTAAAATTGTGTTTCAACCAAAAATTTGATTTTTAGCAAAGGGGTTAGCCTTTCCTAAAAAATTGGTCAAAAATTTTTTTTGCTTAAATGCATGCGACTTAAGCTTTTTCGGAAGCTTCTTCGCATTTGAAACTCCTTTCAATACTCAGTTATTAGAAATAAACGCCTTTTGGGCAAAATTGGGTAAAATTGTGTTTCAACCAAAAATTTGATTTTTAGCAAAGGGGTTAGCCTTTCCTAAAAAATTGGTCAAAAATTTTTTTTGCTTAAATGCATGCGACTTAAGCTTTTTCGGAAGCTTCTTCGCATTTGAAACTCCTTTCAATACTCAGTTATTAGAAATAAACGCCTTTTGGGCAAAATTGGGTAAAATTGTGTTTCAACCAAAAATTTGATTTTTAGCAAAGGGGTTAGCCTTTCCTAAAAAATTGGTCAAAAATTTTTTTTGCTTAAATGCATGCGACTTAAGCTTTTTCGGAAGCTTCTTCGCATTTGAAACTCCTTTCAATACTCAGTTATTAGAAATAAACGCCTTTTGGGCAAAATTGGGTAAAATTGTGTTTCAACCAAAAATTTGATTTTTAGCAAAGGGGTTAGCCTTTCCTAAAAAATTGGTCAAAAATTTTTTTTGCTTAAATGCATGCGACTTAAGCTTTTTCGGAAGCTTCTTCGCATTTGAAACTCCTTTCAATACTCAGTTATTAGAAATAAACGCCTTTTGGGCAAAATTGGGTAAAATTGTGTTTCAACCAAAAATTTGATTTTTAGCAAAGGGGTTAGCCTTTCCTAAAAAATTGGTCAAAAATTTTTTTTGCTTAAATGCATGCGACTTAAGCTTTTTCGGAAGCTTCTTCGCATTTGAAACTCCTTTCAATACTCAGTTATTAGAAATAAACGCCTTTTGGGCAAAATTGGGTAAAATTGTGTTTCAACCAAAAATTTGATTTTTAGCAAAGGGGTTATTAGCCTTTCCTAAAAAATTGGTCAAAAATTTTTTTTGCTTAAATGCATGCGACTTAAGCTTTTTCGGAAGCTTCTTCGCATTTGAAACTCCTTTCAATACTCAGTTATTAGAAATAAACGCCTTTTGGGCAAAATTGGGTAAAATTGTGTTTCAACCAAAAATTTGATTTTTAGCAAAGGGGTTAGTTAGCCTTTCCTAAAAAATTGGTCAAAAATTTTTTTTGCTTAAATGCATGCGACTTAAGCTTTTTCGGAAGCTTCTTCGCATTTGAAACTCCTTTCAATACTCAGTTATTAGAAATAAACGCCTTTTGGGCAAAATTGGGTAAAATTGTGTTTCAACCAAAAATTTGATTTTTAGCAAAGGGTGTTAGCCTTTCCTAAAAAATTTGGTCAAAAATTTTTTTTGCTTAAATGCATGCGACTTAAGCTTTTTCGGAAGCTTCTTCGCATTTGAAACTCCTTTCAATACTCAGTTATTAGAAATAAACGCCTTTTGGGCAAAATTGGGTAAAATTGTGTTTCAACCAAAAATTTGATTTTTAGCAAAGGGGTTAGCCTTTCCTAAAAAATTGGTCAAAAATTTTTTTTGCTTAAATGCATGCGACTTAAGCTTTTTCGGAAGCTTCTTCGCATTTGAAACTCCTTTCAATACTCAGTTATTAGAAATAAACGCCTTTTTGGGCAAAATTGGGTAAAATTGTGTTTCAACCAAAAATTTGATTTTTAGCAAAGGGGTTAGCCTTTCCTAAAAAATTGGTCAAAAATTTTTTTTGCTTAAATGCATGCGACTTAAGCTTTTTCGGAAGCTTCTTCGCATTTGAAACTCCTTTCAATACTCAGTTATTAGAAATAAACGCCTTTTGGGCAAAATTGGGGTAAAATTGTGTTTCAACCAAAAATTTGATTTTTAGCAAAGGGGGTTAGCCTTTCCTAAAAAATTGGTCAAAAATTTTTTTTGCTTAAATGCATGCGACTTAAGCTTTTTCGGAAGCTTCTTCGCATTTGAAACTCCTTTCAATACTCAGTTATTAGAAAATA